>BMAW01047803.1:439814-533031 GCA_019974015.1 Nephila pilipes
GTGGACAAAAATATGGAAACACCTTATAAAATGCATGTTTGAAAAGAAAGATTGATTTTAATGAAATATGTAGGTGGCGCTGGCGTTTTTGACTACTAACGCCACCTATATAACTTCGTAAATGTGCTAAACAGTTCAGTTGTTGTTGGAGTACTGTTATGTGAGGTTGTCATTGCATTATGTCAAAGTTAACAGACTTCGAACGTGGGCAAATTGTTGGAGCACGTATGGTAGGTGCTTCCGTAAGCAAGGTAGCCGAGGTGTTTAGTGTTTCAAGAGGTACTGTATCGAAGATTTATTCCGCATATTTGAAAAGCGGAAAAACATCATCTGCTAAATCACAGCGCGGACGAAAGTGTGTGCTGAGTGATCGTGACAGACGATCATTAAGGGCAATTGTGACGAAAAATAAGAAGACCACAGCTGCAAAAGTTACTGCTGAAATGAATGTTGTGTTACAGAACCCTGTGAGTACCAAAATAATTAGAAGGGAGCTTCATAAACAGGGAATTTCTGGCCGTGCTGCAATTGAGAAGCCACTCATCAGTGATGCTAATGCCCGTAACAGGAAAAGGTGGTGTTTAAGTCATAAAGCCTGGACTATAGGGCAGTGGAAGCGTGTAATATGGTCTGACGAGTCTTCTTTCACATTGTTTCCCACTTCTGGCCGAGTTTACGTCTGGAGAACGCCATCTCAAGCCTATAATACAGACTGCTTGTTGCCAAGAGTGAAACATGGCGGGGGTTCTGTTATGGTTTGGGCAGCCATATCGTGGTTCTCTGCTGGCCCCATGATAACTGTGTCAGGGCACATGACTGCCAAGACTTATGTGAACATTTTGGCAGATCAAGTTCATCGCATGGTACAAACTTTGTTCCCCGATGGTGATGGTGTCTTCCAAGACGACAAAGCCCCTGTTCACACAGCTCACATTGTCCAGGACTGGTTTTCTGAGCATGAGGAAGATTTGTCCCATCTCCCCTGGCCACCACAGTCACCAGACCTGAATATTATTGAACCTTTGTGGTCTACATTGGAACGGAAAGTGCGTTCTCGTTATCCACCGCCAACATCGTTATCTGAACTTGCCACCTTTTTGCAGGAAGAATGGTATAATATTCCCTTGGCACACATACAGGAACTGTATTTATCCATTCCGAGAAGACTGCAAGCTGTTTTGGATGCCAACGGGTTTCCTACACCATATTAAGCAAAGAAACATGTTTTTTAAAAGGTGTTTCCATATTTTTATCCAACCCCTGTATATATATATATATGGGCGAAAATTCTAGAAGTTATAAGAAACTTCTAATGTTGCAATTTTTACCAAAAAATGCATTGGGGGAGAGCAAGCGATGAACCTCTAGATGACGCTGTAATGGAAAGCATAATGCGCGAGTTTTCTTAAACATTGTTATTTCTACCGTGGATTTCAGAAGAAATGGCTGCCATGCCTCCTGAATCAGATTTCAAAACACCCTGTACGTGATTATTTTCTAAACTTACGTGAAGGAATTGCTCTAGTTTAAGAAACGTTTTATTACACACACACACACACATACACACATATATATATATATGTATAAACGTATGGAATGATAAAATAATTACATTTCTCCATTTTAATCATGTTTTGGAAAGAAATATTAAGAAAATCATGAATTTGAGGTCTGATCAAAATAAGGTATCAAAAGTTTTAAGGTTTCAATTATGCAAAATGTTTTTCGAAAACTCAATTTTCACTTTCTGAGAGTATAAAGTATAAACGCAATGAGATATATGTTACACAATGTAACACTTCATTAAATTCAAGCAGAAAATTTAGTTTAACTTTCTAGTTATTCAGAATTTAGATTAAAAACCTTCAGTTCTGTAACTTCCTGAAGAAGGTTATTAAATCTTCTCTAAGGAATTCAAGTAGATTTCGATGGAAATATTTTCACTAAAAGTGTCAATATAAAATTCTTTTATACGCTATGAAACGTGATCTGGAGTTGTTACTTGGCAATTTAATCACTACCGCCGGCACAACTTTCTTTTCAAAAAATGCGAAGTAGTGAAGTTATACTGGCTTAGTCAACAAAAGTAAAGTTACCACGAAAGTGATTGCAATTATAGCGCCTGAAAGAGAGAATTTTCGTTTTATATTCAGGTTGAACCGGGATGGAGTTTAAAAAGGAAATAAATTTCCCAATCCCTTTTTTTTTTACTTTCACTGTATTCTAATCCTGAGTTTCTTATATTTCATACATATTTGAACAAAGTTTAATAAAATAACTCCTAAAGTTTATAAATATTATAAATAGTGAAGTGAATTTATTATCATGAATGATATTTGCGTTTTTTAAAACTGAGAATAATATAGAAATTTAATTAAATAAAAACTTAAAAAATAATTAAATAAAGAGATTTTGCAAACTATGAAGAATTTATTAAAATAAAACAAATATTAAAATTACATCCGATACAGATTTGGAGCTCCTTTAACATTTTCTATAAAAATATTTATATTCAAAGAAGTGAGGGAGTTAAAATTTCAGTAAAATGTGTGTGGGATTTTGCAGTAAGATTTCAAAACTTAAAAAAAAGTTTAATTCGTTTTGCTGAATTCATCTAAATATTTTTTTCTGTTAAGTTCTTAAGAAAGTAGAATTATTCAAAATTGAAATTAACTTGCATAAGATAAACGCGTTTCCAAGCCTCAGTTTCCACAGAGGCGATTAATATCCAGAAAAGAAAGTATGTTCTTTTAATTCCAAATGCACATTTATTTTCAAGAGCAAAATTTTCTGAAATACTAAAACGCTGTTAGTGTTAACAAAAAAGTATACAAAAAGATGATTAAGCCCGAAAAAAATTAATTATTATATTTAATGTTAAAACAAGGGATGATACACACATAATAAATTATTAAAGTAAGAAATAATATTCTATTCGGATATTAAATAAAAGCAGACGATGAAAGAGTAAATTAAATATATTTCAATATTATAAACTTTCCTTAAAAAACATACTAAATGTGATTAATATAATCGTAATGTATTATAATGCCAATCTTTTGATCCTTGCAACATGTATCCTTTATTTTATGCCCATTCATTTTTGTACATACTATTTCCACAAAACAACATGTAACTACAAACCGATAATCGATACCAAAATATTTCATTGAAACCTTTCTAATTCTCAACTGAGTTTTGAGGTTTCAAAAAAAATAGGCTTTTTCGCAGATGGACGCTTTTTAACTGGAGATATCAATATGTCGCCATCAGAGACAATATGAGCAACTGTCAGAGTTCAAAAGGGGAAGAATCACAGGGATCATGAACACCGGGCGGTCAGCTCGGTGAGTAGATTGCCTACTACTCCGTTTTGATTTTACTTTGAGGAGGTGTCTGGATCAACAGACAAAATAGAGGTCTAGTACACGACGACCAGGTCAAGGACACCCTCGATAGATTAATAGTCGAGAAGACCGTCACATCATACTACATGTAGCATCATACGACATGTCACATCATACTACATAGCGCCAACTGTCCACCATTCAAAGTGTCACTGTCCAACATCTATACACATGCAGCACCTTCACTACGGGCCTCTGCGTCAGTTCGTACCATCGCAAGGCATCTAGCTGAAGAACAGTTGCAATCGCTGTGCCCATTATGTATACTGCTATTGACACTCACTCATCATCACCTCCGTTTGAAGTGGTGTCGCAGCAACCGAATAGATTCAGATCTTCTTTAGAAATGAATCCAGATTCAATTTGGGCAGTGATGACAATCGTGTACGTGAGTGGAGCCCCGTGGAGAATGTCTCAATCCTGCCTTCACCGTATAGCAGCGCACCACTCCAGTGACTGGTGTGAGGGTATGGGGTGCCATCACATAAGCTACAAACGGTCACCCCTAATATTGATCCACAGCACTATGACAACCCAGAGGAGCGCGATTATAACATTCTTCAGTCACATGTGTTTCCACTCATAGCAGGGATCCCAGGAGCCCGTTTTCAACAGAACAATGCTCTCCCACACACAGCAAGGATTTTCGCAGGACTGCCTTCGCAATATTTCCACCCTTTCTGCCCTGCTCGATCCACAGATGTTTCACCGATCGAGCATATTCGGGGTCAATTACGATGAAAAGTTTGACAGCCTACGATTTTGGTTAAATTAAAAGCGTGTTTACAGCAACTGTTGAATAAGATGTCGCAGGACATCAAACGTGACTTGTACGCCTCAATGCCCAACAGTATCACATGAAGCATTCATGCCTAGGTGGCCCAAAAAGGTACTAAATCCTCCATTCATTTGTAATTTAACTACAATAAGAGATCAGTTTGATTTGATTTAGTAGTCACTTACTTATATCAACGTTCTATGTACGTATGTGAAATTTCGTTTTATTCTGAGAACTTTTTCTTGGTGCGGAAAATTTTATGGAAATGAATTATATTTTATACTGAGATACAAATATATTGTATGTAATTGCATCTCAGTATCGTATATATCTTGTGTTGTTTATATATATAAGTTAGTTTTGTAAAGTTCTTGACATTTTTATAGATAAGTTATTATAATTTGGATATGTCTATTTAAAAGAGATCCAAAGTAAATAATAAGATTTCTACATGTTAACGCATTGACATTGAATAATAAAGCTCAAGTAATAATTTATCCAATTTGAGATCTTTGATGCAGATTTCATCTTTAACATTTTTTATTTTTTGTAAAGCTTTAATAAATTTCTTTTATTTTAATTCTTCAATGTGATTTAAATCCACGAATTTTTTTTCCCTTTTTAAATAAGGAATGGTATTATGTTAATTCTATAATAAGCAGTCGTATTTCTATTGTTGAATTATTTTTTTTCAATTCAATTCATATTTGCATTATTACAAACCATAATTTAAAATACCTTCAAACGTAGAGCATAAATATTCTTCAACCAACTATAAGATAATCTTATAAATATAAAATAGGGGGTTTTTTTATTTAAAGATCCTAAAAAAGTTCATTCGAAATAGAAACTAGATTTTTCTTTTAAAATGAAGGTTTGCATTTATGTTATATTTTAATTCACTAAGATACGACGAATTTTAATTCGAAATTCATCTTAACACAGGTTTAATTTTAAAAAAAATTATTATATTATTTTACTTTTTTATTCGGCATAACAACAGTTTTCTTGAAAATCACCAAATTTATTAATTCAGTTAAGATTTATTTTCAGATTTAATAAATAATCAGTAGTAATAGCGATAATTTATTACAATAACCAAATTCTTCCTTTCAGAATGATAATGCTCTTCAAATAGATGTATAATTTATTCTCTAATGACGAAATTTTATAACAAAAAAGCTGAAGAAAAAATCAAACACGATTTCAATTTAATGTTATTTCAGAATGGACGTATTTCTGAAATAAATATTTCATTTACTGTGAGGAAACATATAAGTAAAATAGAATATTCTGTTTCTATTCCTGCTAAGAATTTATGACAAACATTCCTTCATCGCAAACAAGTTCATTTTTCATACAAGAAGTAAGAACTAATTTATAAGCAAAGCTCACAGAAACAAAGTCTCTGAAGGATAGTATATCCCGCGTTATCTTGACATAAACGTCAATATACGTACGTGACATATATATTTTCTTCACAACTCATCTACCAAAATATAATGTATTGCGCAGACTAACAATAATGATGTGGTTTCCTTATGCCAGACAGCCAATCTACTTCGCTCCTCGTACGTGACCTTAACATGGTTCGTTGACATAACAGTTATAGAAGATATTTTTCTTATTACTGTTAGTAACAAACACGAAGACGCAGATTGGGGTAACTGTCCACAATATTTCAATATGATTGATTTCGTATATCAGAATAAAAGGAATGTGTTGTAGAGATGGATGGTTTTCTATTTCCTATTTGTATAATTGCGAATGATTTATTTCGAACATGGGTCAATAAAAAACAATATTTTCCTTAGTTCTAGTGATGAAAGTGAGGAATATTTAAGTAGAATTTGTTACATTTCTTCTAATAACATTACGTCATTACTTTTCTGAGTTTTCACATAACATTAAAGAGAGTTAGATTCCCAAGAGGGGGCATGTTATAATATGTCCTACCTTATTTTTTCTTACTCGTTTAGTCATCATTATTCCCTTCATATAGTTTGCCTTGTGTCAGCATTGAACCAATATATTATTAACTAAGTTTATTCTGTATCTTAATCCAGAAACTTCTTGTAAAATAATCGACTAATTTAAAACATTTCTTGATGTATCAATTTTGTATTTTTCTTGTAAATAGTTGGTAGCAGAATTAATTATATTTCTTTAAATAAATCACTTGCTAATTTTAATAATTATTTGCGAAACTATAATTAGTATAAAAGGATTGGTGAAAAATATTTGTCCCATAATTCCTATAATTTTCGCATTGTCGTAGGGTGTGATGTGTTACCGTCCAATCATCTACTGATTCCAGTAGTATTATCACAATGAATGATGTGTTGGATAAAAAGTCGTCACGTTTTCAGTATATTTTTTTTAAATTAAGAAGGCAAGATTAATTATAAGTTACATTTGTACACACACACACACACACACACACACACACATATATATATATATATATATATATATATATATAGCAAATCATTTATTAATAATTATTTAACTGATTAAATCATTTCTGGAACTGTAAATTTAAGGCATGTTAAATTAAAACAAAGAATGCCTTTATTCCTTAAAAATTTATACATTTGCATTTAATGTAATGAGAGACATTTTATTCATCAAACCTTGAAAATCGGATGTTAGAATTCATAAATTATAACTTGATAAATTATTCAAACACTAAAATATTTTAATTCAATTCATATCATGAATTGTAACATCAAAAAATATTTGGAAAGCAAACGAAAAGAGTTTGAGTAGCTTACGGTTCCAAAAGAACTGCAGCAGCCCTCTTGGGGCTGGGGAGAGTCGACCACTATGAAAAAAAAAACCTTACACAAAAAGCGCAAAATAGTATTTCTCATGTGTTAATTTTCTGAAAAAGTCGTACCTCTATATCACAATCTACATTTCAATAACTTTTGTTCTTGTATTGATTTTATTATAATTTAGTTTCATTTCATGTTCGCATGCAAAATGCTAATGCTTATGAAAAAAATATTTGTAGCATCTCTACTGTTCTAAAAAAGTAACCAAGTCAATTTATATTTAGTTACAATACATCACATACAGCAGTGCAAGTTATAAGTCTAATAAATCACTAATACCATTAATCGCGTTTCATCTTAAATTAATCAGTTCATTGCACTCCGATTAGAGTTTAAGAAATTCTGAAAAAGTGTGTTTAATTACTATTTTTCTTCCCTAAAAGAAATCAAGTGCATTGTTGAAATAAACTTAACTACGAAAATTCTTTAAAGTCTGGATATTACGCATCGTCACACCTCATCATTTCTTAAAGATTGAATCAAAATCCCCCACCTATGGATTTTAACAAACTCTCCAGATGCCAGAAATATTATATTGGGTGCTTAAAAAAGGAAAATAAGTTCCACAAATTATTTTGAAAGGTTTTTTCATACTGAGTAATAACCTCAACTGTAAGTTTTTAATTTTCAAAACTACAACTATCACCTTTAAAGCTGATTTAGTTATTTTAGATCATATAATGTTTCCTATTTCTAATTAAAGTAAAAACATATAATCAAATTTGTGCTGTGTATTTGATGGTGGTATCAAATTCAGTTCCTTTGAAATTAGTTCTCAATGACACATTATCTACAATGGTGCATTAATATATTGCTTATTGATGTTTGACTAAGAAAAACAAGGGTTCTATTTAGAACGGAACACTCAATTTTGAAACTCAATCGAGTGACGATTACTATACCTAAGTAAACACCTATTTCTCCAAATCACACCAACGGGAGAATTTTGAAAACCCCAACATATTCATCGTATATCAGCCCCTATAGATGATGGGTTCATATTCAAGTAACCTCGCAAAGATCAAAATCAGTGTAGATGGACCACACACATGTCCTTCATATATGTATGCATATATATATGTGTGTGTGTACTGGTGTTCAAAATTAAAGGTATTTTCCGATTTGGTCGATTTCCTCTAGAACTACGGGACAGATTTTAACGAAATTTGGTGTGTACATAAGGTTGATATAATACAAAAAAAATAACTATTCCACACTTATAATACACTTGCCTTATTGTGCGTTACACTCATCTGATTCTCAAGGTATGAAACAGCAGTTGTAGAATAGATAAAAAAAATGGGTTCATAGAAGGTATGGTCCCCTCTTACAGATATATAAGCCTCGCAATATGATTTATGCTAGAAATAAGGAGGTTTATGAGTTTGGGTGGCAATTGGTTCCACACAACGCTATTTTCAGGTCTTGGATGGTTCTTGGAAGGGACATGCGAATTACAATTTCCCTCCTCAGAGCGTCCAATGCCTACTCCATAGGATTGAAGTCTGGATATCTGGCTGGCCAATATATATGAAAAAAAATTAACTCTAATGAGAACGAAAGCTCTAATGAGTATATTTCTATGGAATTATTTACAGAAGCGAGAGGCACTGAATTCATATGAGAAAGTTTCACGTTATATAGCTGTTGATCGCTGGCGTTTGGCGCATGAATACTTCTTCTGTAGCAGTGTCAGTCTTGTTATTTAATATCCACGCTATATATATACCGCTTTAAAAGTTAAAGGAATACATGATTTGAACAGAAATATGCAAACATTTAAATGGCCCCTAACTTAATGCGCAGAAAAATAGAAAAAATCTTCAAATCGAAATCAGCATTCATAACGTGAATGCTGATCATAAAAACCAGAAAATGAATAAAAGTGTTGAAATCGTGAATTAGCAGAAGCCGTTTTTGCTCTGTCCCAGTGAACTTTGGTTGTTCGAATTTTTTTTATTTTGTGTAAAACTGACATAAAAATTTCGCAACAATGTTATTTACTGAAATCTATTTTCAACGTATTACACAGAGTGTCATTTCAAGGCTGTGGAATCCATTCCATAAAACAGGGAACTTTTGAAATCGATCAAAGAATGGTCGTCAATTTGCTACCACGGCGACTGCTGAATGATATATCCTATTAACGGTTTATCAAGTAGGGTAGGCAATTCCTCTCAGCAGCGAAAGCAGTTGCTTTTGCTACAAGACGAAGATTTCAAGTCAAACAGTCCAAATTAGGTTTCACTCGGATGATTTCTACACACTTTGGTAATGGTGTGTACTTTGTAGACCTCAAAATACCATGCGGCTTGAAAACGGAGGGCTGTTGAATATCGAAATTAGGTGCAACGTGATTGGAGTTAAGTGCTGCTTACAAACGAGGCCAATTAAGTCTGGAGTATATGTTTTGGTATGGAGAGAACGGATTATTCAAAATAACCTCACTTTCTTTCAGTAAAGATCATATTACGGATGAAGCGATTTTATGATATGGTCTGTAATTTCCATAAGTGTATTTGACGGGCAGACGAAATACCAAGACCATATATTGTAATTTTCGCAGCATTTATTGGTGGTTCTTTTCTTTTAATGGTTGGTAATGCCAGATCTCATGCAGCTCATTTTGTGGAAAACATACTTGAATCAGAAATTATACAGTCTATGAAGTGGCCAGCATGTTCTCCTGTCCTAAATAAGATCAAGCATGTTCTGGACCCACTCGGACGACACGTAGTAGTGAATCCAAGGCTTCTCTTTACTGTCTGGGATTTGGAGATTGAACTAGGAGTATTCCCTTAAGTCTTATATATAATCTCATCGTATCTATGCGCAACGTGTGTGCAGTAATGTTACCTGTTAGAGGAGATCACATGCTATATCTAAACAATGTTTTTTTGCAATGCAACACAATTTTTTTGAAACGAAATTTTTGTCTTGAAGTATCTTTTCATATTCTCTCCATCTTTCAAGCAATTAAAGCTCCCATACAATAATTTTGCCACTATTTTTGTGTGATGTGTTTTAGTTTCACGTGTACTTCTCATTTAATGCTCATGGATGGCTGATTCGAATAGCTCTATTACACATATATAATCATATTCGGAGGGGTTTCATTAAGCTTTCTATTTATTACTAAGAAATATTAGATATATATATTTATATAAAATTCATTCCGCATATTAATTGATCCTTACAAATCTAGTGTGGTAAATTGCAGCTATTACTGCTGATTTATGAGGTGAAGTAATTTGTGGTCGTGAGAAAATAGTGTTAAGTCGTTAGAATTCTACGGGTATAACGATAATCTTCGAAACGTCAATGGATTGTGGAGGAAATGTATAACTTTGGGGGGAAACTATGTTACTGAAAGTAAAAAATCACATTCAAGGTCAATTTGTTTAACATAAATGGATTCTTAGAGCTGCCTGTAATGTAAATTTATTTATTCATCATATTCTTTTATCTATGTAGAATTGCTCTTTGTTGATATCTGTTATAGAAAGTGACCCGTCATCACCCGAAATAGCCGACGAATGTAAAAAATAATTAAGTTGAGACGTTTTAATAATATAACTTTATGCATTATTTATTCTTGTGCAGTGGTATGAAAAATTTACAATTTTCTACTGGTGGAATTTGAGTCTTTGTTTTACTTTGATTTAAATTTTAGTAAATGAAAGTCTTTATAAAATATGCGAATCGGAATTAAACTACTCCCACGTTATGTGAATAGATCAATACGTTATGATTTAATTTAAAGCAACAAAATTTACATTTCATTTAAGATATACTGATTTAATAATTTATCGTTTACTTTAGAATTGAATTAGAGAATATTATTGTATACTATAATATTTCCGCCTTTGCTTTTATTTCAGTATTTATTTTTTTTAAAAAAAAAAATATTTCCGCCTTTGCTTTTATTTCAGTATTTATTTTTTTTTAAAAAAAAAGGACTTTTAATGCATAATTTTTTACTCTTTCATTCTTTTTCAAGTCTAAAATTGACATTTAGTACATGAGAAATTTGTTTGTTCCTATTGTTATGTGAATATGGCAATGGAATTGAAAAAAGTAATATTCTTGAAAATAGTCAACTTATTTTAGAAATTTTAGATTAATCATTTAAGTATTACAAATGATATTACCACTTCCTTAAAGCTAACAGAAAGGCATTTTTTTTTAACAAACGTCATTCATACCGTAGAATGTTATTTAGATTCCTATAAATAAAAATTATTTATTTTCAGTTTATAAGCACAAATATATACATTCAGAAAGTAAAATTGTCAGCGGAATTTTATGAAATAATATTCAAGAAATTTCCATCTCGTATCAAATACTAGGAATTAAGAGATAATGTAAATATGATAAATCACGTTGGATTATGTAAAGAAACTAACTCAGCATTTTTGAAATAAAATTATTTTAAAATTCTTTTTCTGATCACTTATAAGCAGATTTAATTATCCTCATTTTGACCAAATTTACAAATTAAAATGAAGAAAACTCTAGGTTTTTAAATATATTTATGGCTGCATTAAACTCAAATTAATATTTTTATTCATTTTATATTAATATTTAATGTTAAATAATATATTTATTAATATTTTATTCTTTTTTTGTTTCATTCATTATTCAGAATTATCTTAAAATAATTTTAGTACATGTCTTGCACTTGCATTTATTTTAATATGTCAAAAATTTTACATTTAACATTTGTTACTTCTAAAATTACAATCATTTACTAACATATTGAAGAATATTTTCGTTTTTGGTGTTATAATTTCTTCCCTATTTTAAGTGTAAAAATACTGTGTATAATGTTTATAAGTGAATTTAAATATAAAATGCAAAATGTATTTTTAAATGCCTTTCAACGTACAAATAGAAATTAATGTGGGAAAATAATCATTAAAATTTGATAAATGAGCTAGTTATACACAAATTTGTAAAAAAGTGTAAAATATAAAATTATTATTAAATATGTTTTACATTCTATATCATAAAACAAGCTCAAATTATATTACAAATCGCTTATTTTATCGTTCTAAAAATTTTGTTCACATAATGAACATTAAAAAAATTGCTTATTCTTTTTTCAAATCGTAAGAATAAAAATAAAACTAAATTATACTAAATATTCTTGTGTTTAACCGAGCAGAATGTATTTAGAATAGTTAAAATGCTCAGAAATAAGAAGTTTTTACTTGAATACATACATACTGAGGTAATAATAGTGCACTATTAAAACCCTGTTTTCACTGCAAATAAAATAACTGCATGTATTTAAAATTAGAATTATTGGTCTTTAAGCATTCAGAAGAATGCTTTGAAAACATTGTGGTGCCTTGTAATTGTTCATATTTACCTACTCTAATTGCAGAACATATCTTTAAACTTACATAAACATAATTTGAAACTAAACATGCATGCAATTATCGTGATACTTTAAATGCTCGTTTCAAAGTAATTAGATCTCTAATGAGCTCATATTAAACATAATTTGAGATCAGGCTTTCAAAATACTACTTAGTGTTTTACCTTGTGTTTCATATATTTTTTAATCTTAGACGAAATTAACATACAAAACAATAACAAGTGTCATAACTATGAATGCACAGATTCAGAATTGTAATTACATTTTCAGTCGAGCCAATACTCAAGTTACGTGCTCTAATAATCATGAGTTCCTATTCTAGAAGAACATAATTTATATATCTAGATTTAAATGAGAGTGTATTTCTAAGAAACATTAATTATCGTAATGCTTAACACTTTTTTTTTGTTTTGGTGAAGTATTTCTCCTGAAATCACTAGAAAAGGAAACTTGTAATTATATTAGATAAATGAATATAAAACTCTCTGGATACTTTCAAACAATTTGTAAGAAATGCATGTTCAAAATATTTAAAATTTCAATGAGTATCAAGTTTTGGATTATAAGCCCCAAAATAAAAGATAAAAATGTTCCTTCTGTTTGTAATTTTAAATATATTAACACTGAATTAACAATAAAGTTAAGCTTTACATTATATAATTTGTATGGGACATTTTATTTTGAAAAAAGTATTTGTTTAACGATTACTAACACTGAAGAAATAAAATAATTTTCTTAAGCTCTGATGATTGATGCTAAGTAAAGTGTCCTAGAAAATAATTCAACATTTAATAATAGTGATTCAAGTTACAACATGTTATTTCTTTTTACTTACGGGAAAACTAAACCTAGTACATCTGATAGAACACAAAACCTTTCGTTGTAATTGATTTAAAATATTATTTTTTTTCATACTTAAGGATAGATTTATTTTCTTTAATATATATATATATATATATATATATATATATATATATATATATATATATATCTGTGTGTGTGTAGAGAGAGAGGTGCCGATATCTAGGAGGTTTTCTTAAACTGCTAAAATGATGATTACAGCAAAATAGTTTCACTTTGTAAATGATAATTTATTTAATAAAATAATTAATGTATGTTACTATTTACAAACGATTTAAGTTAAATTTGAAGGCCCTGGCTTTAATCATTTTATGCCAGGAAGAGTCTGATTAAAAAGATTACCATTTTTTTCTCACATAAAACTTAATATAATCACATCCATCTATATGTGTTTTTGCCTATTAATCTGTACCAACGTTTCGACTCAGAAATTAACTACTCCCTTATGAAAGAAAAGGCAGAGTGCAAAAAGTACATAGTTATTTATAAGCTAATCATATTATGCACCTATTTCAAGGCTAATTATTATAATAAATAAAAAATCCTACAACTCGACCGCGCTATAATATCACTAACTTCATCGATGGCCACGTTTAAAATACTTATTTAAATTTCAAAAACTATATTAATGCTAAAATAAGTTGGCTAGACCACATAGACAATACATTCAAAATTAAAAATCAGCAAGCATGCAAGAAATTAACCTTTGTTATGATTTTCTAATTCAAAAATGCAACTACGCATTTGAAAAAATAAAAAAAATATAAAATACAAACTTATATATGCTAACAATATAATACAACTTCATAAATAGATGAAATAGGATAAAATGAACAATACTTCATAAAAAACAAAAAAAGCTTCAATTTCACTATCAAAAAGATACAAATGTATGCCTTCATTCCATTACTCAACAGGTATCGATTCGTAAGTCCAATTCTACTCTGAGGCTTTGGGGCAAGTCATTGTTAATATTCGTATTGAATGTGGAGAGGTTTCGGATGTAATTACCAACTTAAAATCCCCCAAATAGCAGGTCGTGAATAACTATTAATTGAAGTCATAAATAAACATCTGATGGGAGAGAGAATTCACATAACATGGAAGATATGCTAAAGGCGAGACAAAGTAACTGAGAAATAATCTTTTATTCATTGTGCTCAAATATTGTAACAATTAGAACATTTTTGTTTAACCTAAAAGATAGGATGAATGTAGGTTGACCCGATTGTACATTGCTAATTTGAAGGTCGAGGATAGTTCCATCTAACAACATATAAGAAAAAACTATAATTTTGGAAGAAAGCACGAGTAAGCAGATATGAATTGTAAATGAGGTTTCTAAGTGTTTGTTTATCCAGCCTTTAATTAGGTGTCTGAAGGAAATGATGGCTAGTTTTTCCATAAAAAAATGTTTATTTAAGCATAACTTATATTTATAATTAAAAAAAACTGTATCAAAGCAATAACATCCTGATGTAATTTAAAGAAATCGCCTTTTTTATAGCCACGCTGTGATATCTAATCAAATTAACTTCTATACGACAATTTTGACGCCACGGAGGGGGATCTACAGGAATTTGCATTATTGTCTTTCAACAACTTTTCTAGGAAAAAAGAGGAGTTAATGAGAAAAGATTAGTCATCGCCTGACCTTTAACCCTAATAGCAATATTCCTAGAACACTAACAAGATCGTTCAGCTCAATACGGGGTTTGCATCCGTACACCCAAAGAAGAATGCAAGTATAAAATAAGTATTTGCAAATGGCGTGACCGGAAGTGTCCTATTACTATGAGATTTAATTGAAAACTGCAAGTATGTTGGAACTTCATTCTACCTTTTCCCTGATTGTAAATATATTAGAAGCTCCTCTGGCCTATACATCATGATTGTAAACATATTAGAAATTAATTTTAACTACACCATGACTAAAATTTTCTTTTATAGTTTGTTTCTTGAAACTCCGAGTCATAATTGAACTACAAATGCAAGCACCTCCTTTTTGTTTACATTATTTTAAATTTTAATAGCTTTCATTTGTCATAATAACTACTATATGCATCACATATTTTATAAATTCTTAAGGTATTTTTCGAGTTATAACGTTTCTTAATATTTTATAGGTGTACCTAAGACATTCACGAATGTCTAGATATCTCGAGATCAAGATACCTGTGCTCAAATGTGATTATTAAGATAAAGGCCGTACGCTATTGTGACCACGTGATTTTTAGTTAACTTTTTCTGAAGATCACACATATTCATTTTGATAGGCAGAGACATTATATACTTAACAAATGAACATCCTGTTTTAACATTATTACTACTACGCATTCTCCATGTCAGTTGGAATAGTACAGAACACAAATGTTTCAACACAGCCTCCAATAAATGCAAATTTATGAAAATTCTCACCCAGACGAACTTTGCACCTATATTGCAATCTTCAGCCAATATAACCAGAAGGGAATGGTTTTGTGATTATAAGTGGTTTGTGTCTACTGGCTTCATAAATTTTAGAATGTACACAAAACTCCCAGGGAAAGAATGGGACATTGTTGTATTTCCCGAGTTTATTGTCTTCCTATTTCTTTGATTTCTCATTCTACATTTTACTTTCAAATATAACACATATTAAAAAAAAACTCAAAATAACGTCCAAGCCATACTTAGGAAGAATGAAATTTATCATATCACATCGCGATTACTCATTTTATTCCACAATTTAATAACTAGAAAAAGTCGCCAATGTTGGATTCCTGTTCTCAGATACATGATTATGTAAATCAACTAGTCCTAAGCCAAGAGGATTGCATCCAATAAATATAAATCTCCCCCACTTAGTCCATCTACTTCTTTATCAGATAAGTCTTCGATGTTTCTTTAAGGGTATCTTATCTTCAATATTGGAAACCACATCTTAAATTATCAAACGAAAAATTGCATAAATATGCATAAAGTAAGGCCATGCTTTCAAAAGATGCGAGTCGTCAGGGAAAAAATGGAAAACTCAAAAATAAATTTTCTTTTGCTCTTTAAAGATAAGAAATTATTATATTTTTCTTTAATTTAAAATTTTCAGATTCTAATGGATTCCTATTTGAATTTCGTTTTTCGAGAATTTGAATTAGAGTATTTCCTCAGCTATCGCATACAAACTATAAGAGCTGGAAATATTTGTTGTTTAAAAGAAATTCTTAACTGATGCATTTATTTCAGATATGTGATATCTAATACTGCTGTCAGTATTGTGCTTGTCAAAAACGCAATATATGTCTTGTAGAAACTAGAATTCAGTTAAAATGGAGGATTGTGAAATTTATTTAGAAAATCAGTATGGGGAATGTGTTCAGAAATACACATTTATTATTCCAGCACCTAAATCGTGAACAAAATCAAAACGTTTTTTAATGAAATATTTGAAGAACTTTTCATCAAATCCTTGAAATTTCGTTGTCAATAAATTTTAAATTCCAAAGTCACATATTTAGTCTTGTACTTAAAAGGATGTATAAATTCTTCATGCAAAATTGATTTATAATTGTATGAAGAACAGAATAAATTATAAATTATTGTTAACGTAACAGAATATTATTAATAAAACATTGATTACATAGTTAATAATCGTTGATTACTGTTAATATATTATTCGAATAAAGGTATCTTAGTTATGCTTCCGGATTATTTTTCTTCATGTATTATTACTTATACATAGATTTCAAGTGTAAGTTTCAAGCTTATTCTTTGTGTGAAACTTTCAAATAATTTTCAAAATGAATAAAACAATATATTTGTCAAGTTAATTTTAGTAAAATGTTACCAGAATCAAAACAAACACACACCCATTAGGGATAACAATTTTCTTGCACACCTGGATTCATAAGTTTCTGAAGTCTTTGTAATCACCAGTTATGACCCTTTTACAAAATACATGGAATATCCCTCATATTTTAAATGATCTTGATCATATTCTAATTACATCGAAACTAATGGTAGTACTTCAAAAAGTTTGGAATTTATTCTCTTCCCAGTGGCAGAAATATTTTGGAAGAAAAAAAAGTTTTACTGGCAACCAGAGAGAGAGAGAAATTGTTAAGTAAATAACGGTGACCTTTTGACGACAAACGTGGAGAATGATTTGATCACTAAATTTTTCCAAACTGTTCAAAATGTTCCACACCATGAAACCAATAAAAACACCACGTGTTTTTTCTAAATAATAAAAATGAGGCAATAAACAACTACAAAAATTAAGTAAGTAAGCGACACAGAAATTTCAGTAAATCCATGCGAATGTTATGATTAATGGAAGAGAAATGTATACAATTCTTGGAATTTAATTTTTTAAATAATAATAGTGTTTATTTAAAATTTTATATATTGTATAAATAGAATTAGTGTAACATAGATTTATATTTATGTGTTAATTTTTCTTATTATAGAAAATACATTGCATTTGATAGAGAATCTTTGAATGAAATTTCATTTTATTCCAAAAGAAACTGGATGTTAATTGCGTGGAACTTTCTACATTTGAAAACCATTTAACCATGTTGTTGGGCTAATGATCCCTATTTTGTTTTGAGGTAGTTTAACAAATTATCAATATATTATCCCCATATACTAGTATGAAAAGGCTAACTATAACTCGTATAATGCAAAACAAATGTGAGTGAATATTGATGAATTTTTTTGATATTATTTATGAGAGAATCATTTGTTAAAGAGGAAAATTTGTCTTGATGTAAAATATTTTAATCAACTTTCTCATGCAAAAAACACCTACGCACTTCGGGAGGTGAGTAAACCGGATCAGTCGGTATAAGTAAAGCAGATAGATTTCAAAGGATTCATAAAGGACCTAACAATATGAACAATTAATATGAAATGAATGTTAGCACAAAGACAAACATTAAACATGGGGAAGGAAGATTTCCTGAAACACTTGAGACCGGACTATCACAAAGAAAGTGTCTAGAATTCTGAAAGTGCCTCGGTTTCTGGTCTCAGTACTATGACACAAGTTCCAAATTCGGAAAACTGTTTACCTAAGACTAGTACCAGGTCGGCTATGTGTCACAACCGCTCGACAAGACTGGTACCTGGTAATAACTGAATGATTTAAGAGAAACAGTTCTACCATACAACTGGGTTCAACGCTCACTTTCGCCACGGGAGAACAAAATTTCAGACAAATTATTTAAAGGAAACTTAGTCATGGTGGTTTCTATGCCATACGATCAACATTATACACTCTCTCAGATCAACGAATGAATGTGCTTATTTAAAGTAGAGTTTAGGACTGTAAAAAAGAAACTGAAGTTTACGACAGTCGGTCAATGCGTTTATCTGCAATGGATCTCACTTCTGTCTAAACACTCATTCTCATCGGCTAAAGATGACGTTCTTGAGCTTTATGTTCACCATTTACGAGGTGCCTTAGGAGACTTCATTTTGATAGATGATAACGCGCCTTATCACAAGCCGAACCTCATCGAAAACTTTCTTGAAACTAAAAATAAACACCGCATGAAATAGACTGCTTACTTATCTGATCTAAATCCTGTAGAGCATGTGTTGAATATTCTCGGGACATATATTGCACTTTTTCCATATCTCCAAGGCTCTGAAAAAATCCACAAATAATTGAAAAGTATTCTTCGTGATGTTTGCAACTCATTATTCCCACACTTCATCCACAATATTTCAGTAAGTACGGAAAAGCTTGGTGTGGTATGATTTACTGACAGAGGTGACCACACATTTACTAAAGTGCAGCATTACCATATTATTTCACTTTTTTCTCTAAAGTGTAAAATTCTCATATATATATATATATATATATGCCTAGTTTTATTTCAAACTATTTATTTGTATGTATAATAAAAGTAATTATTATTGTTCTTTCACTTTGTTTTTTTTATTTTATAGTATTTCACATTCTCGTATAATGTTTTTGCCACTCCGACTTAGACCTCCTTTATTAGATAAGTACTTACCAAAATACCTCATTTGTATTACATGTTCATTTTATATGTTCATCTGTTATCTTTGTCTATATATATCTTTAAGGAGATCTGTACCTATTCTCCACTAATATAGTCGCTACCAACCTAATTACAAAAGCCAAAACAAAAACGAATTAACTGAAATTTCGAAACACATGCAATTAAAATTGTTTTAAATTTGAATAAAATGCATATATTATTCTGCTATTATGGGGGATAGCTGAGATGTAATAAATTGTATAAATTAGTGGAATGTATAAATTAGTAAAACATTAATAAAAGTTATTACTTCAGTAATAACTGGTGTGTAAAATAGTACTCTAAGTTCAATGATTATATTAGAAATAGTCCGTGTGGCTAGTAATTTTAGAAAACCATACACACAAATATGTTCAAAAGGTGCGGCCATACTCTCACATCACTAGTCTAAATTTAAAGTCGATCTGATATTGGTGCGACTGGTAGAGAAGAGAATCACTTGGCACGCTGTAAACGCAGAAATGTGCCAAGCCAAAACAGTACAGAACATTCAGTAAACGAATTATTGTTAAAAAAATTGAAGAAAGCCCTTTCCTTAGAATAAGATCTTAGGAAAAATTTGAAGATTTAATTTTAATACAAGTGTATATATATATATATATATACTCTAGTGTTCAAAAATTAAGGACGCTTTCGAAAAATTAGCATATCAGAGGAATGAAGCCGTAGAGCGGATTGAAAGACCATTCTAGAGACTAACAAGGGGGACATCCACAGCACACATATACAGCTAGAAAGTCATGTGACAGTGCTTGAGAGGGATAAAGAAAGCCGACGGTATAAGCTTAGAATTTCTGGGAAAGCGTTTGCACGACGTGGACGACTCAGTGTGAAATGTCGAATAAACAATCTGTTAGACAACATCTGGATGTTTTTACCCATGTTCGAATCATCGGAAAGATAGAGGAATTTCGAAGGGAGAAAATTCTTGATGCGGTGTTCGGAACTATTTAAAACATCGTTCCAGGACTTTGGAGAGAATTTCAAAATGCAGAAATAGCTATCCGACAGTTCGGCAAAGGCGGTCTACAAGCAACCACTCCAGTAAATGACCAATATATTACCCTACAGGTCAGAAGGAACAGACAGCGGAAAAAATCCTCTGACACACAGCAGAGGCGATTGGACGTCCAATATCATGTATTACCGTGTCCAGGAGGCATAACAATGGTTGTTTATTTACAAGACGACTTGTACGTTATAAACCTTTAACGTCCACTAATCGGAGAAGGTGTTTTCTGTGGTGCCAGAAACACCAGAATAGGACAGATAATCAATGAACAGAGATCAGATGGTTTCTTGTGCACTTTATGGATGAGAACAGGTTTAGTCTGAGTATTGATTTTGGACGCATACACATCTGGAGAATGCCTGAAAATCCACAATAAACCTTCCAACATAATTGAAAGAGACCGGTTAGTAGGTTGCGATAGTTTCGTTTAGGGAAGTATCATACTTGGTTACCATACCAGCTTTCATATCTTCGAAAGAGGTTTAGACACTAGGGTCTGCTATTGTAACGAGATTCTCCTTCTGTATGTGCGTCATTTTAAAGGCTCTATGGGTCCACTGTTCCTTTTTATGGATGTCATTGCGCCAGGTCATCGTACAGATGATCTGATGAACAGTGAGGATATAGAACGCATGATTTATCTGCAACTCTGTGGATCTAAATCTCATCGCGCATGTATAGACAGTCTATGGAGACGTCAGTCAACAAGTAACACAGTCAGTAACAATTTTGGAGCTCTGATTGGCAGTATGAGACAAAGGAGCTGCAATCTCTCAAAAACTCATTAACAATCTCATACTTATGCCTAGAAACGTGCATAGCAATCAAGGGAGATCATATTCTCTTCTGAAGGATGGAATTTTCTTTCCGTACACCTGTCACATGGATGTTTTGGCCTTCAGTCGCATTATGCTTTATGAGATTTTTTCAATTAAATTCCATTTTATAAAAATTCCAGCTTTTATTATTCATATTCTTACGTCTTGGGGATCTTATGGTGTTATTCGTGTTGAATTGAAAATCTTCAGCGCAAAAATATATTGAAAAAACCTTCTCATCCTTAATTTTTGTATACCAGTATATATATATATATTATATATTTTAAAACATATTAATAACTTATTAAATGGTTAGGAATTGATTAGTTAATTTATTCTTCATTTAAATGTATAGAATCGTAATCAAGGAAATAATTAAAATATTTCTGATGACTACAATAAAAACAATTTCTGCTATAAATAGCTACTACACTAATATGTATAGCTAACTACTATAACGACATCTATATACTAACTACACTACTGTATATATAACTACTACACTACTGTTATATCTACTTTACATTACTACTACACTACTATATTGACACATCGATCAATGGCACTCCGGACTGAGAATGGCACTCGTAGTGAGCCAGTATGGTCTTTCTAGGTACTAACCTTTGCTTGAAACTGTCAAAATTTTAGTCGATCCGACCAGGAAAAGGTTTTTTGAAGTGAAAAGGTTTTCCAAGTGGTTGCCAAGTTCTTTCGATGGAACAAAACAGCAACAGCGTCATTGTTCAGAAGCTGTTTATCGCTATTTACTCACCAACAAAGATTTCTTGCGAAAAAAAAAAAAAAAAAGAAAAAAAGAAAAAAAAAAAAAAAAAAGATTTGGAAAAGAGTTGGAATGATTATATCACCCTAAAAGGTGATTAACAAAAGGTGTTATGTTGATGAATAAAAAAAAAAAATTGCAAAAAAATGTTGTTTTCAATTTTAGACTCGGGAGTTATTGATCGATGTGTTATAACTACTACACTACTATATTATAACTTCTTAAATGCATATTTCATTAACTATTAGAATGAGAAGTATGGAGTTATTATTATTACATGTCATTATTGATTCTTCTTCATGCGAAAAATATCTATTTCGTATATGTTATATTTCTCTAATTTGAACTATTTTTCGAAAGTCATGTCTGATGTTTGATTATTGTTTTGATCGAATATTTTTTACCTAAATATATATAAATTGAAAAACATAGGATATATAAAAATTGTAATTCTACTATATATAAGTGAATAAGGAAAAAATAATCGCATTGTTAGACCGAAAAAACTGATTTTTGATTGAGAAGAAAATTTCAATTATAAGTATAAAAAAAATGTATAAAAATATTTTGAAGTCAATAATGTTGCAGACAAAACTTTCAACATTGTTTACTTTTTAGATTAAACAATTAAAAATAAAATTTTTAGAGGGTATTCTGGATATAAAAGATCATGGTAACAAAATAATACAGTCCAGATTCAGAATTTTTATGATGTTCAAATGAACAGAAAAGAGTTTAACTAAAAGTAAGTATTCGTTTATTAAAAATGAAAATATAAAGTTCATCTTAATGAAAACACCAAAAGGAACTATTGAAATTATATTATTCCTGAGAGGTAAAGTTACATTTAAAAGTGATTTCGAGTGATAGTAATGTTTTAAAATTTAAATTATATTTAAATAAATCTTTTGACATATTTTCTGAAGAAGTATCTGATTGTTGAATTAACCCATTTAAATACTTTCAGGGCTTTAAGATTATTTAATAGCTTTTAAATATTTAAGTATCATATCGATGGAGTGAGTAAATATCAGGATTTCGTATAATTGTATCAGAAATTTCATAAATATTTTTAAATGATTTAGATAACACATTATTTATGAGAGCCTTTGAGAGTTGCGTAAAACATCTACTCAATCACAAATTGCTTTATTTAAAATTTTATTCAACATTTTTATTTCATTGAAATTCCTGATACTCTAAATTTATGTTTGAATTAAAAGCTGCGGAATTTATCTCTTAGATTATAATATTCTTCTTTTTCTTATTCTATTAAATAACAGATCTCTCTGTGATGTTGGTTAATTGAGATATTTTCTTTACTAAACTCAGAGACCTTATAGTAAATTGAATCGGATAAAGTTACAATTTCTTCTCAACCAAAATAAATATAAAAAGGTAAATTAGACAAATTTAGAAGGGTGTTGAATTGAATTCCAAGCCTATATGAATGAAATAGAATTTATAGGAGAAAGGGGGATCAGGTAAACAAATATTTCTAACTTGTTTTAAAGTACCGTACACTCTTTGCCATAAAATTTTCCGTGAAGCTCCTCTCTTTCTACTTAGACTTCCACTTGTATATATACCACACCAAGAAATATTTGTCAGAATAAAACTAAATTATACTTACATAAGTACAGCATTGATGTAAGTAAATGATTACAAAATCAGAGCAAAATGATGATGCACTGAAGAAAAAATTACAAGTGAATGGAAGTTTTAGTACCCTTTTGGGCCACCTCAAGGCATAAACACTTCATGCGATACGGTCGGGTACTGAGGAATACAAGTCCCGTATGATGTCTTGTGACATCTTGTTCCACAGTTGCTGTAAACGAGCTTTTAATTTGACCAAATTCTTAGGCTGTCCAACTTGCCGTCCTAAATGACCCCGGATATACTCGGTCGGTAAGAAATATTGGGATCGAGCAGGGCAGAAATGGGTAGAAATTCAGTGGAGGCAGTCCTGCGAAGCCCTTGCTGTGTGTGAGAGAGCATTGTTTGATGAAAAATGGCTCCTGGGAGCCCGGTCATGAGTGGCAATACATGTGGATGATGAATGTCATGAACGTACCTCTGGGCTGTTATGATGCAGTGGATCATAATTAGGGATGATAATGTGCAGCGCAGGGGATGGTACCCCATACCAACACATCAGTTGTGGGAATGATGTGCAGCCGTACAGCGAAGGCAGGATTGAGACGTTCTCCATGGGGCCTCCACTCACGTACACGATTGTCATCATTTCCCAAATTGAATCTGGATTCATCGCTAAAACGGACCTGATCCCTTTCGGTTTCAGTCGAATCCCTTCAAGTGCGACACCAATCTTAACGGAGACGATGGTGAGTAGGTGTCAATCAGTATATGCAATAGGCTCTGCAATAGCAACTGTCCTTCAGCCAAGCGCATTGCGATGTTACGGATTAACCCAGAGGCTAGTTGTGACGGTGCTGCCTGTGTGTGGATGGCGGAAAATAATACAGTTGGCGCTATGCGTGAATGTCGTATGATGTGACGTTCTTCTCGACTATTGGTCTGTCAAGGGCGTCTTGATCCTGGACATTGTATAAAAAACCTCTCACTTCTCCACTGGTCCCAACAACTACTCTCAGTAAAGTCTCAACGGCCTAGGTGGCGAGCTACTCGTTGTGCTGACCACCCGATTTCCATCAACTCTATGATTCCTCCTCACTCGAACTCCGATAGCTTCCCATAATGTTTCCGATGGTGGCGTAATGGCATATATCATTAAAAAGCATTCCCTCTGCAACAGATTAATACACGCAAACAAGCTCTGTTTATCTGTTTTATAATCCAATGAGAAAGAAGTTATGTTACCTCTTGTGGCATTACGCAATGCGCAATTACGCTGTATTTCTAATAATTGACATATCTGCACGACACATACCTTCTTGCTAAGTTTCGCAACAATCTCAGGGATACTTCTTGATGAGCAAATTTTTATGACCATGAGTGTAGTTAATCTTTTACGTAGAATAGAATGTTGTTTAAAATTTTAAGATAAGAATTGGCTATTCGCGAGGAATGGCTGAATCAGTATGAGTGAATTGGTAAGCTAAGACTTTATTAGTTGATCTAAACTTGGAATTACCGATTTAAATGCGATTCGAGATATTAAGATTTTATCTATTCTTCGGTGATTATTGTATAGTATTTTACCTTACCTTTACGTATCTTCAATTTGAGTCTAATTATTACTGACTGTAATAGGAAAGATGTCTGTGTAATTAAATAATGAAGAAATGGTGTCACAACAATAAAAAAAACAGACACAATAAAAAAATCACCAAGAAATAAAATATCAGACCATAACAATTTTAACGAAAATATTTAAATTGTAGAACTTCAACAGAGAAAACTGAAATTAATTGTAAAACATAACAAAATTTTATTTATCTTGTATCAAATTTGTAAAGTATTTTCTAACTATAACAAAGAAAAAGTTTCCTTTTTATCAATTCTTTAACAAGACATCCTTTGCATTGTACATATAAAAAGGATGCATTGAAAATAAAATTGTTTGAATACCTTCCATTCATGTACATCGGCATAAGTGATCAAACATTTTATCGAAATTGTAAATTGTATCTCCTTAATTTAAATAACATTTTTAAAGTTAAAGTTGAATTTTTTCGTTAACATTGTTATAAAGTTGGATTGGAGAACTTTACAAAAAAACCCAAAGATGCATTTTAATATATTATAGCTGAGTTTGAGTATCTTATTTTGCAATTTAATCTCATCCTGCAGAGCTAACTTTTCTCTATAAAGCACCTAAGTGTGCTGTCGCTGGAAATTTCTGTCGATCTAGGCAACAAAAGAAAAATCATCACTGAAGTAGTTGAAACTTTTGTGCCAACCTTTCACAAGAAAGAAAGTTTATATTTTATATTCAGAATGAGCTACGATGTGAGGTATATTAGAAAAATAATTTTTTTCGTTTCTTTTTAATCGTTTTTTTTTTATTCTTCTCGACACCAAGCAAATAAAATTGTTTTCCTATTACAGTGAGTCTTTTTAAAGAAACTTTTTTTCGACAGCAAAAGTTCAAGTGAAGTAAAATTTCTACCTTATAAAACTGTGATATATTCCCTTTTTTGCTGTTTATTTTTGTATGTGAACAATGATGCAATTAAAAGAAAATAAATAACTGATGCGAAAGTGTTCCTTGAACGCTGCTTAAAGTGCTAAATTAATTTTCGCGGTTAACAGTTCTCAATAGTTCTTGCAATGTGGATTCTGCTGAAGCTTCGCATAATATTATTTCATTCATCTTAGTTTTAAAACATAAACTGTATTGTAAAGTTTTCAATTTTTTACGGGCCGCAGTAGCCTAGTGGTCAAGGTTTCGGATTCGTAGCCAGCGTTTTTTGTTCAGTCGCGGGTTCGATCCTTGGCCTCCAAAGACCCACCGTGTAGCCGGGGCTGATGCTTGTTAAATCTTTCGGGGCCCAAAGTCCTCCCGTTGGCGTGATGTGGATGTTAGGAGAGGGGGTGCCAGCTCAGCTGTCGTCCTCGCCACTTGACCGAGGTTCAAAATTATGAGGTCCTTCACCAATAGTCCTCGTGTTGCTTCTAGTGCGATGTTAAAAAAAAACTAAAACTAAAATCCCGATTTCTACTCTCTTTCGTCGTTTTAAATTACTACTTAAAGTCTATATACAAATGATTTCATTTCAATAAAAAAAATCAATGTATTATTCAAAACACTTATTTATTTATGCTATTTAAGGAATATGCACTCTATCAAATCCCTGTTCTTCAGTTTGTAATGGTTGCTATTTATTACCTTCACCTTTCTTTTATGATTTTAATTTTAAAAAAGTCAAAATGAATATGTGAAGAGAGATAATCCAACTATGATGCAAATCAATTCGTCACTCACTTTGCCGAATATTTAAGGATCGATATCCATTTTCCTACCTATACAGTTTCTTAAATGTTTTCTGGGTGAAAACGAGTTCTATGTTCCTGCCAATTCGTTCGAAGATGAGCATCAGTTTCAGACTGAAATGAAATTCGTCACTGTACTTTACATTAGGCCATTTGTCTTAAACTCCTATACTGTTATTCCAATTTTCAGTTTAAAAGACACTATTTCTAGTTTATACGTAATAGTTAAGGGAAGAAAACTGCTGGTAGTCTAGCATAAACACCAACGTCATTGAATTTTCTGTAAAGTGTAAGGAAATTCGTACGTCTGTGGGAGCTATAAGAGCTGAACCCAATTCTCTGACATAACAGTTCCGTTGATATAAAATTATTATTAGATATATCTTATCGAAAAGTTGTGACTCTTGGCTGACCTAGTATAGGTCGTAGGGTTAACATTTCCCACAATTTCAAACGTCTGCTACAGTTCTGAGATCCTATTTAAAATTAGAGATATTTTGGTTTGTGATCGTCGAGATACGAGCATTCTAACGAAATGTAAATTTCATTTCATAAACATTACATTTGCCGTCTTTGGTCCATTATTCGCATATTTTATTTGTCCACAATTAATTTATTCGTGCATAAACTGGACGAGTCTTGACTGATCTACTATTCATTTGCACTGGTGTACAAAACTTTAAGCTTAATATGTAAAATGAGGAAACTTCTGAGTTAATATGGACTAGTTCGAAATAAATTGTGAAAACACCTGAGTTGAAATTGAAACTTTTTTCTGTATGCAAAACATTTCATTTATGCTCAAAATACATGAGAATAAACTAGAACACTCGTCATTTATTCTCAGGTGTCTTGCGCATGATTGAAATATTTTGCACACAAATTTCATTTTTTTTTTTTCAGAAATACTTCTTTAGAAGTAAACATTTTTTTGTACACAAACTATATGTTAAAAGTTAAGAAAATTGGATATTTACGTATTGATTATAAGTGTTCCTTATTTTATACACCGATACACCCTGTGGCTTACGTTTAAATAATAAATTAATAAAGATTAACCAAACCTTGTATTTTTAAAATTACTATTCTTATAAACCTTTATTTTAGAAATTTTTATTACAGGTTTATAGAAAAACATTTATAGCATTTTTTAACATATTCTTTTTTGGGATTTGATTTAACTCTTAATGTGTTTTCAAACATTTAAATTAATTTTTAGCAATGGAAGTTTAAAAGGGTATTTAAATGCTAAACGTTTTAGCATTTGCTACTAATTTAATAGCAAGAAATACTAACAATAAACTTTTGTCTTTGACATAAAATTCCATACCAAAATATTTGACTACGAAATAAAATTGTTTTCTTCAAACAATTTTCTTTAATAAAAAAGGCTCATGAGAGCATAATTCAAGCATTGAAGAATATTTTCTCTCAGTATTTTTCCATAGATGTATCACCTTTTCGAAGACATTTCCCAAATTTAATCGATTTTTCCATTCATGAATCCAAAAGCATCCCTCCAAATGTCGTGTGAATAGCACTACTTTCCTATCTAAAAGTAGTTCAAAATTAATTTTGAAGTTTTCTGTTTGCAATACAGTTCAATGCTAATCAAAAGAGCAAACACTGAAGAAGAATCTATTTCCCCAGCTTAAGGGAATAGATTCCAGTGTGAGATGCAAAAGTGAAAAGGAAGTTTTGTACTTCATAGAATAAACTGAAATGGCGTGAGAAAGATTATTACTCGTATTTCTTTCTACTCCGGGGTATGATTTATATTCAAATGAATACATTACGAAGTATGTTTGAAAAGAGTTTGAGATAAAGCTTAGAAATTATTTCAGATTCACCCTCTACTTTTGAAATGTATCTCTTTCCGCGAATTTAAAGAAAACATTCTCTGCTTTTAATAATTTTGTATTTTTTCTGCATCGTTTCGAATCTGCACAATTGGAAATGAAAATTGTTATTTCTTAGGTGGGTTTTATTTTCTTTCATTCCAAATGTTTTTGAATGATACGTTCCTTATAAAAAGGAATAAAAATGAATAAATAAGGTAGATGCTGAGATTTTGATGAACGCATTGAAAAAAAATTCTGAATATTTTGCTAAGAGGAACGTGGGATATTTTTTCTAAAAAAAACACTTGGAACAAAACACTTTTGCCCGAAGAGAGATATTTATTCAAATTGCTTTGAGATATTCATCCTTTCTTATTTTAAATATATATATATATATATATATATATGAGGTGTGACAATTAAATAACCGGACTAGAGAAAGAGAGAGAGATAGTCTTAACAATTTATTTTATTGAAATATTATACTAATATCTTTTAGTTATTTTCAACATACTCCAATTTCCTATCAATACATCGAGTTTTCCACTGTTCAAAGCAGTGCTGCAGTCATTAGATGTCTCCTTTTTCTGTAAGTTTTTGCCTACACCTCTTCTACAGACTAAAAATGTGTTCCCTTCAGCGCACTTTTCACATTAGGAAACAGGTAAAAGTCACACGATGCGCATTGTGCTCCGGGGGTTTGCCTAAGTGCTTGGATTTGTGGTACGAGTTTTGAGCAAACTGTCTTCAAATGCAAATCCTCGTCAAAATTTTTCTTATTGTCTCGTTGTCTATGTTCGTAATATCCGACATCATCCGAACATTCAAACATCTGTCTTTATGCAGGGTTTCACAATTTTTTTAATGCTTTTATCAGTTCTTGATGTAACAGGGCGACCAGAATTTCATCAATTTCATTAACTACTCGACCTTCCATACATCGTTTGCGCCATTAACAAATTTGACTACGTGACATGCTGTTATCTGCAAACACCTTCTTTAGCAATGTAAAATATTCAGTAGGACTTTTTTTTTAAAAAAAAAAAATTCAAGAGGAGTTTCACATTTATGCGTTGCTCGATTTTCAGTCTTATCGTGATTGCGATACTACGACAGAAAAACGTCTTTCTCAAACAAGACTGAAAATAAACTGAACTAGATAGAGGGACGGAATAACATGCCACCTGCATTGCAGTGCTTCATATCAGAGCAGTGTTGATATTAAAGGCAATTCTGTTGGTTCCGGTTCCTTTGAATACGGATCTATTACATTTACGACATTCCAAATGAAAGTTTCTACTCAGTGATAGATAGTTTTATTACAAGAGAACAATAATATGAAAAATTAGTACCTCTCTTTTGAAAAGTACTTTTCAGCAGAGAAACGGAGAGCAATACATTAGAAAAAAGAAAGTTATGGTACAGTCAAAATGTTATTTTCCATTGATAATTCTAAATCCAGTTATTCTTGCTACAGCTCTATTGCTCGCTACAGTTAATAGAGTTCGTAAGTTGTAAGAAAATCGAAGACAATGACTAATGGGAAGTAAACTTTTTAAAAGAGGAGGCTTGGAAATTTCAATATCGAGGCACTATGTGAAAATACTACTGATGATAATGAATTGCTTAAATTTGACAAAATAAGTGGCAGAGCACAAATGCTAGAATATTTAGAAATCGATGAAAACTTGTCTTGTGTACTGAAGATTCCAATTATGACATTAAAGCTTTTATCTCAATCGTAGATCAGGATGCCAGTGTAAACAAAAATAGATTAGAAAGCAGTGAGGAAAGAAAAGCCAGACCAAAAGTGTGTAGTAAAAATCTATACAGATAATTTAAATTGCTATTCCCAATTTAAAAAAATCCTGATAACTTTTGGTGATAGTGAAGCACTTAAGATTATCAGTGACTTTATTACCCACCAGCAAGAAAATAGGGCTGTAATGACCAGACTTTCAAACAAACCAATGTAACAGATTATTTTTAATAAATGTTAGTAAAAACAAATTTCTGCTGCATTCATGTTCTCATTTCAAACATTTTTGCAATAAGCCTTTTTATATGAGAATTTTCATTTCCATTAGCTTTAATTTCAAATAAATACCCCTATGATCACACTACTTCTTATTTATATATCATTTGTATAAATCTTAAAAAATCCATAATTCCTAATTAACCCATTCGCTCTCAGGGTATAACATTTGGTACGCTTGCGTTTGTTCTCCTGTGCCCAGCGTATCACATTTGATACGCTTCATGAGTGTCTACTACGGCCCAACGTATCAATAGAGATACGCTTGATGAGAACATTTTATTTGAATTTTTTAATGTTACTATATGTTGTTACAATACCGCGAAATCTATATAGATAGGTTATTTGGAGTATTGACCTTTGTGATATGGGCTTGGATTTCACTTCTGGCTACCAGATGGGGCATAATTGTTAAAAGCGCGTATTGCGGCATAGCTCTTTAAATGTAATGACATGATTTAAAGGGTGTACTTGCTTTCAGTTTACTTTTTCCTTTCTTGTTTGCTTCTTAGAAGTCCAAAGGAGAATTTGTGGCCCTTTATGGAGGTTAGGGCTTTTGGTAGCAGATGCTCTCAGTTATTCGTTTCATTCGGTTTTTATTTGTAGCTACGTCATAACGAAAAGAAAAGGTTTATCTGATACTGAATCTGAATAAATGAATTTGACAGTAATGTTAGCGAAAATAATCCAAATCTGTACATAGACATTAAAGGAAAAAAAAAAGGGACTAAGATGTGCCCTTCGCTCAAAATCTGGTGTGAAGCCTCAAAATATGTGTGTAAGACATGTGACGTTCGAATATGCATTCAATTTTTTTCTTCATAAATATGCCATATAGCTAAATAAGATTTATTTCTTTATCTATATGTTTCATGTAATGGAACATCATTATACCATAAAATTTAAGTAACATATGTAAATATATTTTGTATTTTCTTAAGAGGTATGATTTTATGTAATTATTTTATGTAAAAACATAGAATTTTCGATTAAAACTTTTTTTTTCTTTCGTATATATTAAGTTTAATGCATTTTGAATAATATTTGTAAATTCCAAAATATTTTAAGCGAAATATCTTAGCGAAAGGGTTAAGTTACATTTTAGCATATATATATATATATATATATATATATATATAAATATATGTATGTGTGTAAATCGCTGTAAAGACGTGGTTTTAAGTTTTTAAACTGTATAGTTGAAAAATTAAGCTGGAATGAAGATTTAAGGTTTGTGTAAAGCACATAGTATATTTATGTTATGTGGAAGATTATTTCCATATTGACACCGAAAGAAACATACCAACTTCTAAAAGATTTTAAGTATATCTAAGAGATTTTTGAATGGGTTAAAATTTTGCATTTGCGAAGGCTAATTCTTGTAGGAAAAATAATCCTCGTTTCTGCTAAACCAGTTCTGTATAATTTATGATTGGTGAATCTTGGCATTGTCATTCTAGACTGTGCTAATTTCAAAATAGAAGAAAAATTACATTGTTGGTTTGACCTAGTTCGCACGCTTAAGTAATGCATCGATTATATTTTATACAGTCGCATAACGTTCTTAATCCCATACTATACTTATTGAAACGTACCAACCACTGAAGCATAATATTGCCTCTATATGCCATTTCAATTAGCAGGACTATGGAGACAATATTAGGTTCAGTTATGACGCTATGCATAAAGATTCAACCGATTAATGAAGATCGTTTCTTACTTTGATATGCCCTTCGTTCTCACATAGTCTGATTTTTGAATCCTCAAATCGCATGACATTTCTCCACAATTCATCAGTTCAATCTTTATACATTTCAGAAAATCATGAAAATTCTTTTGGTTGATGCTCAAAACAAAGAAAATTATCGCTTAAATTTAAAAGAAATAAAGGCTACTTTTATTTCTTTTTTTTTCATTTATTATTTGTATTAATATATTAATATTACAATAATATTTTAGTTTTCTTCTGCAATTTTTATAACAATGATTTAATATTTGCGATACATCTGAAATATTTCTACGTTACACATATTAGTATCTAAGTTCACTTTATTTCATTCAGAAAGAGATTTAAAATATTTTTAAATTCGTTACTTAGTAACCTTTTTTCTATTATATCAAAGCATTTCGATCAAATATCGTTCATCTTTAAGATGAAAAAGTTCCTTAAAGCCTAGATTTCACGTCTCGTCAATCCTCATCATCTCTAAATGTCAATCAATATTTTCCCTTATTGATTTGAAGCTTCACCAATTTCACACTACCAGACATTTCCCATGCTAATAGGCATTCAAAGCTATGTAGAAAAAATAAACAATATATAAAATTATAACTGTATAGTCAGTATAATTTTTTCGGTAATCTGTCGAATATTTTACCTAAAAATATTTATACATTCTTATATGTTACAAAAATGCTGTCATATTTATATCTTTAAAATGCAGCTTCAGAATAATTCTAAATCAATGCATTTTATATTTGGGTCTATATATAAGTTTGGAAGCATTAATTGTCTGCTCTTTGAAAAATAACTCACAGGTCTGTAACAATGTTATAAACAAAGAAGGGAAAATATTTTGTTATGCTCGATCCTACAAGTGTAATTTTATTGCACCTATATCTTCCTGTGTCTATTTCTGAGTTTTCTGATTATTGTGTATTATTATTATTATTATGACTTATTAGCACCGTATCTATGGCTTAAGGCACATTTCTAGGTTCCCGAAAAATACTTTTAACTGTGGATTTTTTAAATTTATTCAGCGAATCAAAATTAAGGCAAGGCATGTCCCAAAATTAATGAAAAACATTTTTTTAATTATGTAATTAGTCGGACAATAAAGTATACCTAATATTCTTCAAAGTATGAATCTTGAGCATTATTACGTATTCAGAGATGCTGCTATTTTTCACAGCATTGTCGTAACTGATTTTTGGAAGTACTTTGTAGCTTTATGGTCACGATTTCTTCAATACTTTTTTACTGTGCCGAAATGGTACCTTTTATGGTAATATATGGAACTAAATAGAGTTGCAGGTGATTAATTCTAGACTTTATGGTGAATGAGGAAATACAGGAAGCGCAGGATAGTTTTACTACCACATTTAACAAGTCTAACACAACACTTTAATGAATATCGTTAATTAATACTTCGTTGTATCATGATCGGGACGATGCATTCACGCAATGAATTTCTATAAGGTCATTAAAGATGCCGAGACGAATCGAAACACCTGCTGACCGTTGTAATATATAACTGAAACTTCAATTCACTTGGAGCCAACAACTGTTTTCTTTAGCAATGTGCCAGAAATGCTCAATAAAATTATTCTAATTACTCTTGGGATAATTCTTGCATATGCAACACAAAGATCGAATATGGCCATTTATGTTCATTTGCCACCTCCTTGTACCCTCAATCCAAATTTGATTGATTTTGAAAAAAAAATCATATAAAGAGCTAATTACATTTATAATCCACTATTTGTAATTGCTTATGCTGAATATTGTAAGTTAAATGCTTATTGTTGAAGGATAATAATAATAAAAAAAAAAACATTGATTGAATTTCCTATATCTTTAAATTTACGCAGTAATTCCTGAAAGAATGAAGCGCAATTAAAACCATTAAATGTCCATAACATATCAAAATGTACTCATACATGTTCTTGAAAATATCAAAATAGCTCAACTGTGTCCATTTTACATCATGTATTAGAGAAAACACGAGAAGCATTATAAAATATAGAGTTATCTTAACAGAAATGTCTAATATGCTTAGACAGTGGCAGAACTCAAGATTTATGTTAGTATAGTTTGTCTTACTGTGTTTTACGAGCAAGTTAACTGAGTAGATATTTTTGGCTATAAATAGCCATTTTGAGTAAACTTAAAGAAAAGTCCCAAGGATAATGGAAAGGAGTAGTTATTTGTATGTATTCTCAATAAGATATGTCATATTTTTTAATGTGTAGAAACACATAAAAACTTAAAATGGCTGCTATTTTTCGGATACTTATTTTGCTGTGTATATCCGAATCATTATCAGATGAATTTTGTTGTTGGTGAAGTAACAAAATATAATAATGAGTTTTCTGTATTTGTTCTTTATTCGTCTTATTCGAATTTTAATGAACGTAATTTTGAATATTGATTTCTTTGGTGAATTTTTAAGAATAATTATAGTTAGAAAATATTCATAACAAGAGAAACTCATATTTTAAAATAGTCAATACTTATTATTTAGTTATTATTTTATTAACAAATAAACCAACAACAAATTATCTCAAAACGACAATATTCAAATCCTAATAAACGAAAACAGACAAACTATTTTTTTCAATAAAATCTTCTAAGACGTAAACGAGAACTAATACGTTGCTCTAAATAGCTGCTCATTGTTTTATTATACCACTTTATTTTAATTTTGATTTCTCATTTCTTGAACTTGAGATAAAATCGTTCAACTTCTCTTCATATCAAATAACACAATCTCTGTAATTTCACAAACATCACCTACATTTATTTTTACAGAAGATTAGGATTCTAATAAGAAAGTAGAAACGAGATACTTCCATTCTAGAACAAAAAACTGACCCCAAAATCTGTTTATAGCTAAAGATATCTGAGCCTTTAAAATGCTTTAATTTTTTTGTTTTTTGATTTATTGTTAACAAATAGGAAACGCTTCACTAATTATATAGATGTGTTATTTATGAGAATTTTATAAATAGAACTCTAGAAAATTCAATGTAAAATTATAAGCAAACGTTCTGTACTATAGATGAAAGTATCTGAATGGCGTTTTGCTAAAAGCATGATTTTCTAGGATTAAGGTTTCTCGAAATATACTTTATCTATAATGCTTATATTTTCCACATCATAAAATGGTGTAATTTTATATACAGTGATTGTAAGTATTTTCTAATAAACACTGATAAATTTTAGGCATAACTAATACAATATTTCAATAAAACTTGGATCATGGCCTTAAAAGATTTAATCCCAAATTTTGAAATTACAATTATCTTCAGTGTATAGAATACCATTATAATAAATATTATACAAAATTTAAATTATTAAAAGCAATAAAATTAATGCAACATGTACCTAAAGGTTGTACCAGACTCACAAATATAAATACAGCTGTCATCTATTAAATATTTTCTCATAATTACTTTGTATATATACATTATTTTCTTTACGTAAATAGATATCCTTGTAAAAATAAACCGAATCCCTTTTTATAAAACTATAGAGATAGAGTTGAGATGAGAGAAAGCTGAACTGTTTTATCTGAAATTCAAGAATGGAAAAATCTAAATTAAAATAAAATGGTACAATAAAACAATGAATAGTTATTTAAACATACGTATTAATTCTCGGTAATACTTTAAAAGTTTTAAGTTATCTCAACGTAAAATTATAATTTTTTTCCTTTCAATTTTAAAAAAGAGTTATGCTTTTTTAATCTTTGAACAAAATAAACATGTTCCCTTATTCAATGACATCTCACATTTTAAGAAAAAGAGTTCAAAATACTGAAAACCATCAAATTTCGTCATATATCTAATATACTTTTCAAAATCCTTCATGAATGAAATTTCCCTGAGAATAAATATTGATCATTGTGCATCCACCAAACCCTTTTCGATTTATGCTGATTAATTTTTCAGTAACTTCAGATTATAAAACAGTAAAAAGAAAGAAATTTTATAAGTTTTTATACATTTGTACAATTATATCTTTATTCGCCTACAGATATAAAACCATGGTAGCAAAATTTTTTTTTCTTTGATATTGTTGATTTAAATCAATTGCCATTGTATTTCAATACATTTATAGATATTGCGATGAACTATTTCAATCATATTGCGACAACGAGTTTTTGTGTAAGTTATTTTTTAATTAATTTTTTTTTCTGAAGCTATTTGTCAGTTTCTTGTGAGATTAGAAACATACTTTAGAACTTGTAAAAAGAAATATTTGTAATATTCTTGAAAATCATTTAAAAGATATATTAAACTCAAGCAGTTCTATTTTGTATTTATTTTCAGAATTAATTGTAGACAGGTCTCTTCTAGTGGAAAAGATATAGTAAATTTATTAGGACGCAATTACCAAAGGACAAGTCAACTAAATATTACAACAGAAGATAGATCTTTAAAGAAAAGAGCTAGGTGTATCATACACGGCTATCGAAGTAAGAAAAGTAATGTTAACATTTTCTGTAAGGAATTCTCGCTGGAAGACATGGATACTGCTTTGAGAACACTAGATTCATTTAGATCTCCTGGCCCTGATAATATTCATGGGTAAATGATTTATAATCTTCCAATCTTCCTCCTAGAGGAGAGATATCCCTGTTAGGAATTTTTAACGTTTCCTGGAGGCTTGGAAGACTCTCTCGTGACTGGAAACGTGCCCTTGTTATACCAATTAGGAGGTCGGAAAAACCTGCCAGTTGGCACTGTAAAGTTCAGATCCAGTGCCTTGAAAATGTTTTCTTGTAAACTAATGTAAAAAATGATATTTTCAAATTAATATTCTACTTGGAATTTTCAGATCTATTTCTTAGAGAAAATTTTTGATTAGTAGAGGGCATTCAACTATCGACCAGATCCTTTACTTTAGACAAAGAGTCAGAGACTTGCATAGCCTGAAAATCACCAACCATACAGTGACAGTGTTTTTAGGCTTGACAAATAGCTCTTGTTAGAGTATACACCAACAAATTATTCATAATACTTTTTGATATATTTAAGATTACCGGAAAAACTTTTCCTTGGATTGATGATTTCCGGTAGGGGGAGATGAATTTAAGCAAATTTTAATGAGTCATTTTCCAAAGATTTTAGATTATGCCAGGATTCTGTGTTAAGTCCCCTGTTTTTCTCTTTTTATTTGACAGTAATTTAGAAAATTATTACACGAAATTGTGAAACCAGATTATTTGATGACGTCATAGTCATTTGGAATTCTAACAAAAATATTAAACTAATCGAAAACGAAATTTACGTTACCCTGTCTGATGTGGAGCGAGTTGCTGATCACGATGCATTACTATTTAACACTTCTAAAATCTTTGTGATTTTTTTCACAGTATATCGCAAGTTATACAACTATCGTCCATATATTACTATGATGGGGCATTCTCTACAATAATTAAAACATCCTAAATACTTGGACTTCTACCTTGATTCGGAATTAATGCGCAATAAACATAATGAAAACCTGGTATATAGAAGCAGGAAAAGATTAAATATCTTAAAATATATTTCCGGGACTGATTGAGGGGCAGATATATTTGCCCTCAGATCAACTTATGTCTCGTTCATTCGTTAGGCAGTTATTGGAATACTGCTCAGAGTTTTACTTCTGTGCTACAACCATTAACTTACACAAGCTTGAAGGAGTCTAGTTGAATGTAGCCCGCTTAATTTATGGCTTACGTTACAGCTACCCCGATGAAATTGCTTTTTACGAACATGATCTACAACCATTAAATATAAGACGCAAATCAAGATTAACAAAATTCTTTAATAAACCTTACAGTTACGTACTCTTAACTGTACTTTTTCTTTTCTTCAATGTTGGACAACCAATCAAAAATTAAAGAGAATCTTTTTCACTGGCTAACCAAATGGGCTTCTTTAACACCAATGCTGAGGGTCTTTCTCTAATATTTGCCATAACCCTTGGAAAGGACTACTTAGAGTGTATTTTAATACAAATCTATACCAGAAATAAACGTGATACATCTGAATTATCTGTGTCAAATTGCTTTGGAAACAGCATTTTTCCATCATAAGCACTCCAAATCTTCAGAGATGGCTTCAAAAATGAGGATATAATAAAAAGTAATATGATTTTCTCCAGCTTTACTATTAAAATCAGGAATTCTGACTACTACTTAGTTTTTCTATCAGAATTAATTGTAATTGTAGAGGGTCTTCAGGTAGCAGCTTCTTCCAATGCCTTTCACGATATCTGGATTTTGACCGACAGTCGCAGTTCTATCCAACACTTGAGAAATGGTTGCATATTTGTGATAGAATATCAGTCTCTATATTGATCCTTCTTCAAAAACTTTCATTTTGTCTTGATGTATATTTTCAGTGGATTCCCTCTCATATTAGTATCAGTAACAATGAAGTCGCTGATGCACTAGCTAAGAAGAGTACTTCTATGGCTTCTGCTTCTACCACCTAAACGTTTCTAGAGACTTGTTCAAGAATGAAATCAACTATTAACCATTCTTAGCGTTCTCCTTCGACACATAACCTGTACTGTGACGAGGACCTTGTGGTGTGATTATTTTTCAAGTTGATTTTATTCAGCAGACTACAATATCAAGATTTCTGAAAGGTCACCTGACAAGACAGGGGAATAAGATCTCAGTAGCGGAGTCATACCAAAACAAATTAAAGAGGGAATTAAACCTAACCTAAGGGAAAGAAGAGCCTTTAGAAGGACATACTTCTTACTCATCTGCGTATTTATTAGAATATGTAAATTGTTAGAATTCATTAAAAAGTTACTTTCTTTACTTTATCCCAATTAATTTGCCCACACACAATTATGTAACTAAATGACTTAAATCATTATTACATTTAATAAGTCAAACTTGGTAAGGAAATTGTTACTGGATCCTGTTTTAAAGCGATATTTAAATAATAGGGACTGATCAATTAGGGCCTGAAAGATTTCGAGCTACTCACAAATCATGATTAAATTTATTCTGAGGAACTTTGTTACAAGAGGGATTTCAATATATTTCTTTTTAGATAGATTTAAAATATGAAATGATTAAAGATTTTAACCAAAAAAATTGAAGCTACATTTACTTTTGCACCAGGATATAATTTATATGCTTTAATAATCCTTTATTCTTTCCATGGCGAAATATATTTCAGTTTCTTAACTTGAAATAAATTCTTTCGTAAAAGTTTTCAATAATCAAAACAACTTTTTCCTCTTTTATTTGGGTGAAATATTAGTTCCCGAATTCAGTGAAGAAGAAAAATATAATGATCTTCCTCTTTTACATTAGGGAAGTAAAATCATTAAATTTCCAGGAGAATTGCTTATATTTGGGTTTAAGTACATTCTCAATTAATTTGTAGCTTCTATGATTAGTTTTGATTGCATGTTTCAGTCAGTTTGAAGAGGTCTTATTTTTGATTTTGCTTTGAAAGCAATTAATTTTATTGCCAAAAGTGTTTTAAAGTTAATATTTAACCTGAAGTGTAAAAGGTCTTAAAATATTTTTTGTAAGTTCATGTTTATTTTATTTTTATATCTCTTCTAACGTGGACTTAAATATGTATTTAATTATTTCTTACTAAGAGAGATAAAATTGCTTTCGTGATATGCTTGGCTTCAAGTTTAAGAAGCTTAAGAAATATTTGAAACTCTTAATTATGCGTGTTATTGGAATTCGAGTTGCTTAGATTTTGAGATAGACATTTCTTTAACAATGGATTTCATCATATGATTGCCTAGTAAAAAATATTTTCACCTAATAACTTATATATTTTGATGCCTCCAAAATGTATTTGTTTCGAGCATTAGAAGTTGGAAAAATTTGAAAGTGTTTTATAGAGAACTCTATTTTGAAATAAGAAACATATTTCTACATATAATTTTAGATTAAGTTTAAAATATTTCATATTAAATTATGAAGGCATCCTTTGTGTTAAATAGCTACAGAAAGAAAATAATAAAATTTGTTTACTTCCTTGAAAAAGTTATAAATATTTTGAAAACAGAAATCCTTTAAACTGTTATTTGCTGATACTTCATCCATAGCCTGTACTCAGATCTTTCAAATTATTTTCTTTTCAAAATGGATGGATAATATCAGTTTATGCGGTTTCCACATTTATAAAGTATTGCAGAAAAGCAATAATTATAATTATAAATTTTAGTTCTTGTGATCAATTTCAAAGATATTCACGATTTTCAAAACTGCATCTTACTATCTAAATGCTATTTTACATTGTGAAGTTTTCAGTACTTTAAATTATATATACTTTTTAGGTGTTACTATTTTAAGCTGCATAAAATATGAAATACTAAAATAGTGATAAGCTTTGCGATTAGCTCGCCACATTGCTCTCATCAAACTACTAAGTAACAAAACAAGGAAAATATAATATTTGCTTGCAAAAATAATTAAATCCCTTCAAAAAACAATTTAATTCTGATTTATAGAGGAATTTTAATAACAATTTCTATAAGCACATAAGTCATTTAGCAAAAATAAATCAATAAATAGAAATAAATTCAACATTTCTTAACAAGATTCCCATGTGACCTCCTTGAAGTAGGATCTTATTTAAGATTGTATTACTTAAAAATTGAAGACTTTAAAACATGACTAAGCATTCTTTATACACAGGGAAATAAAAAGGAGGAAATGCATTTACAATATGTATAAATCAAATGCTAAATAAGAGGCCATTTATGAATGAGAATGGAAATGTCACTAAAAGGAAAACTTACTATAAATCCTCAGCTTACTAAGAGCAATTTATCCCTACCTTTTGTAAATCATTACATAAAAAATATAAGATGCCATACAAGAGTCGTTCACTGAGTCATTAGGAATTCCAAGCGATAGAGCTCGTAGCATCAAAAATGGTTAGTTTTAATAAGCATAATAGCTCACTAAACAGCAGTTTAAATCACAGTTACTCGTATTTGCGATCATGATACCTTTTGCACCGCAAAAATTCTTCGTTATAAAATTACCGGCCAATGAAATCGTCTTCGCCTTTTTTTGGAAGGGGTTCATTGGACGCAACCCAACGTTTTGATTTTTGCTTGATTTCCGGAAGATAATGATAAACCCAGGACTCACCGAAGATGACTAAGTGAAAATAGAATTTTAATTTAGCAGCAAATGGCTACAAAAAAGCTAACTTATGAATATATATCATATTTGCTTCGACTCCGTTTAACAGATAGCAGTAATCAATGGTAACAAACATTTACGTTAATGACGTCATCTGTCTTTAAATACAAGTATGATTTGAACCACCCTCGTATTTTCTATAACATTTCACAATACATGATAGCCTTTCCAACATACTTATATAAATAATAAAAGAAATAATGTACAATTACAATAGTTTATTTTCATCAATAAATTTAAATTCTCTTAGAATTCTGCATAAAAAAATTGAGATGCATCCATTTATTTGATATTCTTTAATGTAAAATTTATTAAACTCAACTCAAGACTAATTTCACCCAAACTGATACGTAGATTTTGACACTTTTATGTTTTCTTTAATTAAACATGGTGTTCTAAGAATTAAAATAAACATTGAGATTGTGAGATACCAGAAGACATTTCGACATTCCTGTCAAAACTAATATCGACTAGCTTTTATACATTGTTCAAAAAGAACTCTTCTGATACAAGTGGCTAGGTTCATTTTTTTATTCCTGGTACGATCATTGGTGTTTTAATTCCGAAGTATTTAATCTGATGGATTTGCATATTTTTCGTTATAAATTCTGATGCAGATGAACAACTTTCATAGAGCAGAAAATATATAATCAATTATTAACCAGCTTTTTTCAGGAAACTCTACATTTTCATTCTGAGATTACTTTGCAAACTGAATAAACATTCTGAACAGGAAACAATTTACACAAAATGATAAATCTACAGCCCACAAATTCACAGTTTCCACAATCGAATGCAACTTTTTCGTGCTTGTAGCGCATGCGCTCTACATATATTAACTTATTCACAAGATTATTCATCATAAGCAATCGCAAAAAATATTGTAGAACTTATCGACTTGTCAAAGGGAATTTAGTTTTGTAGCAAAGTCTCACAACATATTAAGCATTTCTACCAAGCGTATTCTTACCTTGACAGTCAAACCATATTTCTAAATACAATAGCCGTTCTGCAGGGAAGACAACAAAATATAAAATGTCCACAACAATAATGCAGAGGTAAATATTTATTTTTAATAATTTGTGCTTAAGATATTAGAATATTTTTAATAACTTTCAAAGGAAATTATAAATCAAGTAAATTCAGAGGTATTATTCTTTGACAAAATCTCAGAAACAATAAAAATTTAATAAAATCTGATTTTGATTAATTTAATATTTACAAAAATTCACACATATTGATTATCATCAAAATATAGTTCAAGAATTCTGCAACCGAAAAGTTCAAAAACATGAAATTTTATTAATTCACTTTATGTATGAAATTTCGGATTTTACTTTATAAAATATTACAAACATTCTTTTTTTCATAAATGCGAATTGAAGTTATATTAAAAAATATTTATTTAATGGTTTTACTTTTTGCTTATTTCCAAAAAAAGAGAGGTTGCCATTTTGTAGATTACACACCTATTGTGTGTTTTAAGAACATTTTAAACTCTATTATAATTGTAACCTTTTATGACCATACACATTTAACAAAAAAAATATACAAACTTACATTATACCAATCTAGATATAATGATTTTTTTTACCTTTACAATAATCTATATTTCCCAATACCGATGAATTTATTTTAACAGTCAAAATTTATTTCAATCTCAGAAAACATTATAATATCAAAAAAGTTATCGACTCATTCAAACTAAATTATCTTAACAGGATTGGGTTTAAAACCCAATCTACGTGATTTTATTTACATCATTTCTTATTATAGTTCATATAGACTAAAGAAAAACTACTTATTTTTCACTTTTTTTATAGAACATATTGATATCAAATTTATGATTGTGAAAAAAATAAAATAACTTTCGACATTTCTCAGAAAATATGGACATTTCTGAAGTTTTGTGAAATTAATCCAATTTACTTTTCTCCGTTTTCCTCGGAGAGAAGCTTTAAGCAGATTTTCCTCGTTCTGAAATCTTTTATTTATATCGAATTACTATTCCTGCGATAGGGAAAACCAAATTCCAGTCGCAGCTCCTTAATTTGGTTATAGAAAACGGCCCCAGTTCAACAGTTTGAGGGAATACAGTTCCAAAAAAGCAAACCTGTTGCTTAATCAAATGAAATTTCTTTCTATCATAATCAAATAGTTATATGTACTTAGTGAAGATGCTGTTTATAGCTTTAGTATTGAATTTTTTACTTTATTTGCAATTTAATAAATAATTATTTTAATTTGAAAATTCAGATATTTCATCAATAAAAGGCACATAATAAAAAAAAAATACCTTCGTAAATTTGGTGTAAGAAATTTTATACCATATGATAATACTCCTTTTTATTCCATTCCGTACGAAAATGCGTGTTTACAATCTATAATTATATAAAAGTTTACAGCTCTAAAACAACATTCATGTAACGAAGTTTGCTCAGGCTTTGCATAGAACCTTTCATTAATATATGGACTAATTCTTTTTTCTTAGATCACCGTTAAAATAAAGAGGATAGGGCAACAAAAGTAATAAGTAAAATTTATATCATCATCCGAGAATGTTTCAAAAAGTACTTGTATTTGAAGACAGATGGCCTAATTTTGGTAAATTGTTATTACAATTGAGTGCTGCTATCTGTTATACGAAATACAATCAAATGAAGAATTGATTCATAAGTTACTTTTTATTTGATAGTCATTTGTTTCCAATTAAAAATTTGATTTCTACCGCATTGTGTTGCCGACCTGATTTTACGTGGAGCTGTCACCATCGGTGAGAACTGGATTCATCATTATGCATCGAAACCCAAGTCGAAATGTCGAAATCACAAAATGTCGAATATGGTCTCATCAGCCAGAAAATTTGTGACGAAGAATATTTGAGGAGTGAAAGGTGTCATGGCCATGAATACGAGTATCTGAGACTTCGAAAGCTGTCTAGTGAGTCAGGATGTTTACTAAAAATAAACTTTTTTCGATGCTATGAACACCCTCTCTTGGAATTTCGAAGGGATTATTGAATGACTTTCATAAGTGCAAAAATGAAATAGTTTTTGTTCACATTTATTCCTTAAGAATGAACATAATTAAAACTAAAAAAAAAGAATTATAGCCCCATAATTATAAAGACTACTTTAAAAATCTGAGTTACTGGTTCGTAATCAGAAAATTTATATAATCCAAGCTTCTTTTATGACATAATTGCTGAAGAATATAAAAGACGCCCCAGTTTTTCTGTTTGAAGTTCATCGCGATATGCCTCGCAATATTGTGTTCTCACAAGCTTGAAAAGACTTAAATTTAGCATTTAAAGTGTGAAGGAATGAATATTTTGGAAATATGTTAACACATGCAATGCATTAACTCTGTTATACATATTATCTTGTTGCAACGAGGGACATCCACAGTAAAGAAGCGGACAGAAAGACCAAAGAAGACATCTTGGCAGTAATGCAAACATTTTTTCCTGTTTCCAATAAAACATATCTATCCTTCAAACTGCCAATAACATATCCCCATCAGTATCTAGATTTTCAGTTAATCACCAATCTTCAAAGCACATCATAAAGAGGCTTGACTACACTGTGCTGAAAACACATGTGTTGGAAAGACACATGGTTACATATTTCCTTTCAATGATGGAAAAAAGAATATTGTAGATGGCGCAAATATGTTTGGAACTGTCCTTTGACGAGAGTCTTGTACTTTTTTTCTCATTTTTACCACCATTAAGAAAATGATTTTTTCTTGGTATAGAGTGTGTTTTGTTTCATTCGCACTATTAATATATATATCTAGCAAAGGGCATCAGTGTTCTAAAGATTATCAGCATGTACTTTAGACTTATTTGTTTTCATTTGGCTATGTTCTGAGAACTAATAACTGGATATTTCAGCAAGGCAAGGCTTCGATCTCTACTTCCATATAAACCAGAACTCGCTTCATACAGAATCAGTTTATCATTTGGGATTGCTAGCTATTAAACAGGATTTTATCTCAGTTTAAAAATTGTAAATGGTATTAACGTGAGATGTGTATGACCAAGGACACCAGTCTTCAAACCAGTAGTAGTTTCAGCACCAAATAGACCATAGTTAATTCTATTTGATTCTTTTTACTACGAAACTTAGTTCAAAGTATATCTTTTTGGATATTCAAATAAATTAAAAATTACTATTCCAAAATTTTGTGTATAATGGATCAAACTATTTGACCTGTATATTGACTTAGAACAGTATATTTTTGTTTTCATTTTTTCCTCCAAAGACTGAGAAATTTTAACGGTGAATCAGCTCTGTAGTTATTTGCTATTGTAGTTTCTTCATTGATTAGTTTCCTTCTGTTCATTTACTTCTTTTAGAAAAATTCATTTGTCTATATAGTTGTGAGACACGATATACATAGGAAACTTTATAAAACGAGATGAATTAAATGCTATTTTTGTAAGGCATATAATCATTTGAATTGCATCGGAAGCCATAGAACAATTTTTTATAATAAATAATCTTCAATAAAAGCATCATCTACAAAACATTGTGCTGCAATTTAATTTTTATTATTAATTCATTTAAATCTAAATCTTTTTTTATTGAACACAATCTATTTCAAATAATCTTCTCGCTATTTTTGAGAGTATTGATTTATACTATTTTAACAATTTTTACACTTGTTTCCTTCGTAACAAAATTAAATAGCCTTATACTTAAGCTATTTATTTTAATATCGTATTAAATGCATATTTCTATTAATATTTTTGAATATTGTAGCGTTAATTAATTATTTATTACATTTGTGAAATTCATAAAATCTACATGAAAATTCTAATTTTTTATACATTAATTTTGTGTTGTAAATAGACATAATAAATGTATGTATACACAAGGTTATCTTAAAGTGATTAAATTATCCTCTTATCGGGTAGATAATTATATTTATAATGTATATTTATATATAATATATATATATATATTACTATTTTTTTTTAAAAAAATTTTAATACTAATTTTTTCCCCAGTTGTTGTAGAGTATGTTGAGATTCTATTTTATTGTAAAGCAACTTGTTGTTTTACTTGCAATTCTTCACTAGTTTTATTGTTGTTTAAAACATTTTGAAACAACATCTTTCAAACAAATGAAATTTATTGGTGACTGAATTTTTGTCAAGTGAGGAGAATGATTCCTTTTTGCCAATACTCTACTCCACTCTCCAAACTCCGTACCATTCCTACATAACGATTTTTTGGCCTATCATTTTTGACAAGCACAGCTTAGCTTTGCTCGAATTATAATTAGATCTCACCGCATGACTGAAAAATAGCAGTCACGAGATTGCGACCTTGACCAACTAGGTTCCGCAGCAGAAAAACATTTTAAAAGAGAAGTTTCTTAATTAAGATGCATTTTGCTTATTGTGCATAAATATTACTGGATTCCTGTTTTTTGTACCTACTCTTGATTTATTTTTTTAAATTGGGAAAATATGTTTTGCTTTTTTTATGTTGATATAGTAATGAATGTAGTATTATCATTGTTTCAATATCGCTGAATATGTTTTGATTTTGTATTTATCTTACGAAATGCCAGAATATGTTAATTTATCCAATTTATAAAAATCTCACGTTATATTGCAACGTAATATTAATATATAACCTAATAAATTTCTATCAAAATTAATAATATATTTTATTTGCAATGCGGACTGTTTTTCCTTTGTTTTGGACACTACATAATTGCGGGAATGGAATAAAAGACTTCTTAATGTGCATGGTTTATGTTGAGCTATATAATAATTTTATTTTCCTTAAAAAAACCATTTATGTATTTCATTTCTGTTTTTAATTATAAAATCATTAGGGATTTTTGGTTATTTAGAAATAATAGTTACAATTTATTTATCTCAATGGCATCTGCAAATATATAAAATATGTAAATAGTTGTATTTGTAATTTTCGTCTACTTATTAATAACAGATTACATTCTACTTCTGTTTCAAATAAACAGACTGATTCAATTTCTATGCCAGTATTAAAATTGAGCGAGAAACTACAATAGTTTATTATAACTACTATGCTGTCTGTAATGATGGTTTTTGAAAATTACTACTCAAATAGTATTTTAAAACTAATTTGAAGTTTCATTTCTTTTGAGGTAAACATCTGAAAAGAAAACCTATTTTTGAATTTGAATGCATTACATTATGCATTATTTGAATTAGTATTTGAAATAGATGATTGAATCGGTATTAAAAGGTTCTAATGAGATATCGTAGCGACTGATACTTTATGTCATTTTGATATTGAAATGAATAAATGCTACCAAAGAAATATATATAATCATATTGAAATAGTTTTTTATGAATAATTTTAAAAATAATCAAAACAGAATATTTTTCTCCACAATAAATTGAATATAAAATATTCGAGATAATATTTTAATTGCACAAATTTATAAAATTTCTATGATTTCAGAGTTTTGAATATTTATTTTATACTTTCCATCCTAAAATAAGGAAATATTTTGTTTGGGTTTATTTTATTTCGTAGAAATAATATGAACCAATATATAAAACTGAATTTGCAGCAAACCTTTTACATCTCGCCTTTTATGCATGGGGAATCTTATTATTTTAGATATACAAAAGTAAAAGGAACTATTTAAAATTTTTATGTAATGGAACAACGCAGTTTATAATAATTAACATTCTATTTAAAGTCTAATTAAATAGTCAATAAAATCAAAACTGCAGTTGAAGATACGTAAGAGCATGGCAACATATATTTATTTCCTATCAAGGAATATGAAAATTCACTGTCTCGTGAATGCATCTTATTTCAGTTGATCTTAGTTTATGTTAAAAAATAATAAAATCTTAGCTTACCAAATCAATTATTCTGATTCTAGCACTTCTCGATTATGACAGAGATTCCACTGCTATTATACTGAAATGAAGTAATTTCTAACCAACTTTAGTCCGATCAATTAATTATGATGATTCTTTCAAATCTATAATCTATTTTATGATATATAATATATAATATATGAGCTTTTCGTTATCCTCCCTTTCTTTTCCTTTCAAATCTATTTCGATTATATATCACTACCTCTAATTCATTTCACTTCATTTCTCATCTTCATCTGATTTATTTAATCACGTTTCATTTGAATGGTAAGGAGTTCTAATTATATGCAATTCAAATAATCGAAATGTCCCCGAGGTTAGTGAAAAGAAAACCACGACTAGCCTAACCTCAAGCATCGACTAATTTAAACTTTTGGCACAACTGCAATATTTTTCCTCTCAGATCATCTTTTCCCGGCTTGATATGTATTGATTTGGATGTATTTATCTTTCTTATGCTTTTCATAGAAACTAAGATTTTTGGCAAAAACCGTAAATGCAAGAATTACAAAGATAAATCCAGATTATAATAACACGTTACCACTTTGTTACACTCTCTATCTTGTGGTATATATGAGATCGCTGAAAATGTCATCACTGTCAAAGTGTTCACATTTGAATTGTTCTTGCAGTTTTTCTGGAATGATTTCTGTATTTAATTTCTGTGCTGGTTTTTTTTCTTGTTTCCTAATTATTATTTTTTTTTTTCAATTTGATAATTTTACATTTATAATTTATACAAAGAGAAAAAGTTCATTTTTAAAATAAAATAGTGGAATAACTAGGAATTTAAAAAAGGAAGGAAATCCGAATTTCAAATGGATTATTTTAATTTTGAGAAACTCTTTTTTGACATTTATTATTCATTCTATAAATAATATATATGAGAATTATTTTCTTAACACATAATAAACTTTTTTAAGAAACTAAGAGCTTCATTGGCGTAATTGCATTTTTTCGTTATTACGATCCATTGAATCTTATTAATCTACTAAGATTCGCAACAAAACGACGCCCCATTTTTGAAAAGAAACTGTCAATAATTAAATAATTGTCTTTATTTATTAGCAGCATTTATCCTTTGTATTTTCTATCCTGTTAATACAAACGTGCCATTTTGAATATAACAGAGAAAAATGAATAAATACTCTTGAAATTGGAATCCTATTTTAATCCCAAGCTCAAAACATTGTTAATGTAAAACAATTTTGCATTTCTTATGTTTTTAAACATTACATCTATGCTAGACTAATACAGTAAAATGTAGATAAATAGTTTTTCCACTTAGAACCTAGTCTTGATGGTTAGGAAAGCTTCTAAGCACTTTTCATTTATCTTAATTTTCCCATAATTCCTCTCGAGAATAAAGCAGGAATTAATGTTAAGTGCTACAATTCCCATAATTGCAGTTATTGATTGAATCAGAATTCGAATCTAACCATAGACTATTACTTTGAATCTTTATTATATTTGTATGCTAATTCAATGTCTTTACAATCTATATCTGGATCCAAACACTACCAAAGAGGAATTCTATGCTTATATATATATATAACATGGATCAATAAGTTCCGAGACTAACCCAGAGATGGCGCTCGTAGTAAACCAGTAACCAGGTCTTTCTAGAGTACTAACCTTTGCTTGAAACGTGTCAAAATTTTAAGTCGATCGGACCAGAAACAGCTGAGTTATCGAGGTTGGAGTAAAGTCGTTTTGTAGTTTGTTTAAAAAATGGAAAAAACCGAGTTTCGTGTTCTGATAAAACATTGTTTTTTAATGGGTAAAAACACCGTGCAAGCGAAACAATGGATTGAAAAATGTTACCCGGACTCTTGTCCATCAAAAGCAACGATTTGTCGGTGGTTTGCCGAGTTTAAACGTGGTCGTACCGACACAAATGACGCGGAACGCTCGGGTAGACCTGTGGAAGCCGTTACACCGGAAAATGTGAGTGAAGTGACAAAAATTATAATGAAAGATCGTAAAGTGAAGCTCCGTGAGATTGCTGAGATGACACAGATATCATATGGAAGTGTATTTACTATCCTTCATGAAAAATTGAGCATGAAAAAGGTTTTTTCCAAGTGGGTGCCGCGATTGCTTTCGATGGAACAAAAACAGCAACGAGTCGATGATTCAGAAAGCTGTTTATCGCTATTTACTCGCCACAAAAAAGATTTCTTGCGTCGTTACGTGACCATGGACGAAACAAGGATACATCACTACACTCCAGAGTCGAAGCGGCAGTCATCTGAGTGGCGCACAGCTGGCGAAAGCCGTCCGAAGCGTCCGAAAATGCAGCAGTCAGCTGGCAAAGTCATGGCGTCAGTTTTTTGGGATACGCATGGCGTGATTTTCATTGACTACCTCGAAAAAGGTAAATCGATCAACAGTGATTATTATATTGACTTGCTGGTGCGTTTGAAGGAGGAAATGGCAAAAAAACGACCGCACAGTCTCGGGACTTATTGATCCATGTGTTATATATATATATATATATATATATATATATGTGTGTGTGTGTGTGTGTGTGTATTTGTATATTTCTTCAAGTCATTCGAATCCTTTCTTCTTGTTGTGGCCGCGGAGGCCAAGTGGCCGTAGTCGAGGACTCGCGAATTGCATTGTTTTCATCGAGTCGTGAGTTCGAGCCCTGACACCCTTAAAGACCCACAATGTAGCAGTGCTGATGCTCGTTAAATCTGATTATGGTTCCACGTTCATTCATTGGTGTAATATGGAAGTCTGAAAAGGGAAGTGCCACATGTGGTGTCGTTTTAGTCAATGGATCGATGTTCAAAATTATGAAGTTTGTTTCCAATATCCCATGTATTGCTTCTCAGCGCTTTGTTAATAAACAATTCCGTTCTATTGCTTCATTCTTGTATGGTACTTATGAATCTTTTTTAATTCGAGAAAAATATATTTTATAAATATTTCTATGAAGCTATGTTATAAAATGGGTACAAACACAAACGAAACAGCGAAAAAAAAATCATTATTTCTTCTCAAATCTTTATTCCTGGAAAATGGAAATCTGACTCGTTTCAGAGTGATCACAACCAGTTCTAATGTTTCTGAAATTTCTCGATGCGATGCTTAAATGCCGTCATTAGTTTTCGAAAACTCATAACGTAATATCCGAGATAAGACTCGACGACGCAAATGCTGAAACTACACGGAATACTACATCCTCATGGCTTGCGATCTTTCCAAATTATTGTGAAAGAGAATGCAATGCTCCGGAAACACGCAACTCAATATTTACTGTTTAGATAAAATGGACAATTTCATGTATTTGTCGATGGAGTAGTTTCCGATACCTTCGTTTCTGAATTTACCTTATCATTTTTCCTAGTAGAATCCTTCATATTTTTTTATGTTTATTTTTATTTCTTCTGTTGGAGTGAGTTATGCAATATTCCCCTAAAAGAGGTTTTAAAATTAGACAAAATAGTCTTAATTCCTGACAGTAATGTCTATTTATATGCTGAAAATAATGAAAATTGCTGAAACAATAATAATAAAGACAAAATCAAATGTTGCCTTAAACATTTTGAAATAAGATCAGACAAAACAGAAACTTAATTCATTATATTTTTAATACTTAAAAAAAAGATGTAAAAATATTTTAAACCTATAAACATCTAGAAATTGTGGACATACAATTATGCTGCATAAAATTACTGAAAGTAATGTGTAATAATATGTTGGCAATATTATTGATACTATTATAACTGGGCGATTTCCCCACTCTAGAAGAAATAAAGGCGAACGAATGTTAACAAAAAATCAGTTTGCACTGAATATGAATTAAAAGAGGAATAAAACTAATAATATTCTTGTATAACAGTACTATTGATTAAACTTGTTGAAATAATGTGTGTGTGGGAAATATTTAGAATATTTAGAAATAACAAAAATTTCGATCCTTTTCCTAAGAAGTATATTATTGTGATTTGAAGGGAATAGATGGTTCATGTACCGTTTTGTCGACATAAGACTATAACAATGTCTATAATAAGAATAATAATAAGACTATAATATTTGAGAAAAAGTTCCTTTACAAACGTAAGGTTATGAAATTTATGACTTGTTTTATCACAGAGCAACAAATATAAAGCAAAACGAGAGACACAGATAAAAAGGTGTACAACATTTTTTAACTTATCAGTTAAATTTTATTTTCGCAATTGTTAGCATTTATTGCTGTAACATAAATTTTCTTCCAAAGAATGAAGCAGCGTTTTTCTTCTTCAATTGTTACAGTGGGAAATTAAGATTTTATTGTAACTTTTTCTTATTTTATTTTATTGCTGAAAAACAAATGATTAACAATCATGTCCAATCAGTTTTATATATAAGTTTGTATACAACACTTAAGATTAAACAAACGTATTATGTAATCCATTTCGTGTCAGGTTATGGAATGAAATTGTGTAATAAATAATTTTTCTCGATCCCACAATATATAAATAACTTTTTCCAACTGGGTGAGAGCACAAAGTTTTATTGTACTCCAGGCTCAGTTTTAAAGAACTATTTTAACCTACCCCAAAGCATGAACAATTTTGTCAACACATTAGTTTTCATTCTTATCCTTACATAAAATTCTCAAGTTATGTTCATACACTTCGTTAAAGCACTGAGCAACGGCATATGTCGTAATGGTTGAACATAATGGCTCTCGGATAGTTAAAATAATCACCATTCAGAATCAAGATATTTTTGTGTGTTTGAATTTTAAAATGACTTTTAAAATTTATAATTATATTAAGTTTAAATCTACATCTTTTTTTAATAAATAACAACGTTACACAATTCATAAATCACTTATTATATGATTTTATAAAAATTTCTTCAGCACGAAGAATTTTACTTTTTTTTGAAGATGCTTTTGAAGCTTAAAATTTTGAACTTTTGCATAGAAAATATGAATAACTTACTACCTGATTATACAAGGTTCTTGTTATTATCTTGATACATTAATTTCAAGGAAACAATGTGTTATTCATTTTGTACTCTAAATTCTAATAATTTCTAAGTTGACAAAATTAAAGCCATGCTTTTAAACCTTTGGTTTGGCTTTCTTTACATAAAAAGCACATTATCTTTATATGATACATGTTTTTACGATTTATATTTTACTTCGTATAGTCGATGGCTAAGCCAAATCCGCGAGACAAAATATGTTCAAAAAATCATATACGAGATAAAGTGAAGTCTTTATGGCTCCTCTAACAATCCACATACATAGTAAAAGGTGCTTGTGAGAAGTTTGAGAAAACTAAATGGTGCAAGTTGGAAAGGCTTATCGCTCCCTGTCAAAAGTAAGACTAGTAATGTGTACACTACCAATTCTACAAAAGGTGCTTTGGACATCTCTATCTCCTTTTATAGTAAGGGCACCATCAAGGTTTAGCCTGTTATACTATGATAAACTCGACGTGGATCTTACATAATTACTGATCTGAAATCTTTATTTTTGATTAAGATTAAAGGAATGTGAAGAAAATGATTCGACTTGATAGAATAGAGGCTTCTTCCTTGGCCAAATACAGAAATTTTCATTACCAAAGAGCCCTGATGAGACAGGGTACTTGGGAAATAGATTTAATGCTGCTGCGAAAAATATTTGATGAGTTAAAAAACAGAAAAAAACAGCTCTGTCTCTGGCTTCATTTCTATTCTTCTTATATGATATACATTCATCTTAATACAAGTCAACTGCGTGATGCAGAATACTTCAAAATAATTCTGTTTCTACATTAAAATAATTTAGAGATCTCCAATTTTTGTAAAAAAATTCAAACTAAAAATTTTCAATAAAGAGTCTAAATTTTTCCACTCAAAGCTACTGTGAACCTAAATATAGAATATTTGGTGGTTTTCTGTTTTAGCCACTTTAAAGGGATTCATTTTCACTTTGTGGATGAGGTCAATTGACCAACGTGACAGAGGAAAGTCTGAACTCCTAATCTTTGGATCCAAAATAACTCAGCCAATATGTGTTTAGCACACCTTTGACATCGAACCAGTGAGGAATTCGCTAACGAGTCAATTATTGGGCTTTTCTACTCATGTCTTTGTTGAAGATAGCTGCCGCATAATCCTCCTCTAGCATCATCGTGCTTATTAGAAAATAGATTTTCTAAGTGACATTCTTAGAGAAGGATGTTTTTTTAGCCCTTATTGCTATTGATATGGATATCTTTCATATTAAAATAAAGATCGCTTTTAGAGTTTCTATTTAACATCGTCAGCTGTCTCAAGTACAGATGGAAGGTCTATTTTATACATGCGCTGTAGACAGTATAACACTAGTGATTTATGAGTGGTTGACAGTTACACGCACTGACGCAATTTTAATTGGTAGTATATGGAACCAATAGTTCCAGATGAGCTGTCATCTAGTTTTCATGTCCTGGATAAACATTTCATCTGATGGTGTTTTCATCAGTTTGGGAATTGTCCCTTTCCCACGTGGGGAAGAAGTCAGTTGACCTTGCTTGACATCACCGATTTGAATTTAGCAAGCCTTAGACAACCGAGATGATAAATAATTCTTTGCTCCGTCAGTAATCTGCCTTTTAAAATATCTGGAGTAAGTTAGAAGACTAGCAACTAATCACATCTATACAATAAATAAAATTGTTCATAACAGACGACCAAAATCTATCTTTAACCACAAAACGAAAGAACATAATATCTTGAGACCTAATGCCCATTCTATTGGACACTTTTATTTTACATGTAGAAAAAGAATTTACAGTTTTATATCCTAAGATAAGGCACTCCATTATATTAGACAGTCTAGCACTGTCATCTATTTAGCAAAACTTGAAATTATTTGGCGAGATCGTTGTTTTATAAGCATTTAAAAATAGAGAACAGAAAGAAAGCAACAATTGAAGGTATGCCAGCAGTTTCAATTTAGTTTTGTTATAAACTTACATATATTTTTTTTTAATTGAAAATAGCTAATATACAATTTTAGATATATGATTAAGGAAATTATGTTCTATATTTAATCAGTAACACATGTTTTTACAAGATTAAGACCCAATGTTCATTATAATAGACAGATAAAAAATTGTGTATCTTTTTAATTTGAAAAAAAAAATATGTACATAATACAATTTTGCATTACTTTTTAGAACGATTTATCTGAAATTGAGGAAGCCTGGTCAATAATGAGGTTTTAGATCTCAAGAGGTTAAGTGATAAAATGATTACTTATATAACAGCATTTAGTTTCAACATAAATATGTAAAATAACTTTATATTTCGCTCAGTAGCGAAAAGAAATTTCATTATTATATGAGTAATATGCAAGCATTCTCCATTATTTACATCTGCACACCATTGTATTTCATCCTTATCAAACGAAAGAGCCTATACGTAACAATAGCTTCGTCGACAAATCTTCCCTAACGAGGATTTCTTTTGCGTTATCTTAGCATAACTGTCTTCTATGAAACGTGACATATGTATCCTTCACGATTCGTCCACTGAAACAGGATATTTTATGGTATATCACAAGTGACGTGATTTTCTTATCCCGGACAGCCAATTCGCTTCGTTCTTCCTACGTGACCCAAACACGGTTCGTTGACGTAACAGTTGTGAAGAGGTTGCTGATTACTGTTTGTAAAGATTGCGAAGACATAGACTGGGCAACTGTCCACGATGCTTTCAAGATGATTGATTCCTTGTTATCAGTGTCCAGGTTTGTGTTTCGTGGAGGATGAGCATTTTGTTTTCTTTCGGAGGGATATGAAATTTTTATTCGACGTCTAGTATTAAGAAAATATGCTCTCTGACAGAGCAGAGTAGGAGAAAAAATGAATGGATAGAAATGAATAAATTGTCCTTTTAATGTTACTTCTATTTAAAAAAATATATATTTTGAAATGGTAAGGATAAGTTAAAGTAGGGTTTTATACGGATTACTGAAATGAAAATATAACTTCGAATGTAAATTTCAATCCCCCTTTAAACAAAAATATTATTTAATGATTTACTCCAAATTGAAAGAGTAGGAGTATTTTGAAACATAATTTCTTAATATTTGATAATTTAAGATATTATTTAACTAATAATAATAAATTTGAAATATTGTTATGCACTGTTTGAGTAAAAGGATTCAATGTTCACTCAAAAATACGTTTTTGGATAGAGCATTTTTCATTCGAGTTTTTAAAAGAATTGTTTATTTTATGGAAAGCGTATTTTTTAATAATTAGATTAAAAATAAACTAATATGTAAATATTTATTTTATTTTTACTTATAACAGAATCAAAATTTATACATTTAATTTGACTTTAGATTTATTTAATTTGATAATTTATGTTTGTTTTAATTTTAATACCTGAACAAATTATTATTGTCTACTGTAATATTTTAACGTTTGTTTGATTTTAATATTTAAATATTAACTATATTTTTATCGCACATTAGTTTGCTCTCATTCTTTTTGTTGTTAAAAGTTGGCATTGTTTTTGTTCTTCAGAAGTATGTATATTTTCAGTGTAATGACAAGATAGCAATGTAATAACAATAAAGTGATATTCGTGTAAATGGTGAATTTATTTTATAAATTTTCAGATAATCATTTAAAACTGAGAATTTACTACGGTTTATCATTTAGCTTCCTAGTATAAGTAACTACAACTTATTTTAATATATGTGCAACATAGTTAAATAAACTTAATAAATATAATATTTAAATAGTCAACACTTAATTTTCTCATTTATAAGTCCTAATACTTTAATCGATATTATTTTTTTATTAATTTATCACATTTAAATCATCTCATAAGCCTATACAATGATAAAAGTAAACATAATAATGAATGTCTAAATGGAAGCATATTAAGAAATAGAATTAACAGCAAATATTATAAAGATAACTCGCAATCATCCTGAGTAGTAAATAAATTGACTTTTCCTGAAAAAAAAAGATATTAATTAAATTCAAATTTCTCATATAACTCTTCCCTGAATAGCAATCATGAGCTTAAAAGAAATTAATTATGGTATATTTTTTTAGCTGAAAAAAATTGAAATCTGAATGGTTTTTTCCCCTTATATTTTTGTATGAGCGTCTTCCCATAATCATGATTTGCATTCACAGAAAATATCTTAACAGAGTCCTAAAATTGTATGTTACTTAAATTATTTGTAGAAATGATTAGAAATAAAAATTCAGTTAATGAGACACCTTTAAATGCTTTATATTTTAAACACTATGTCACGATATCTAGTTGTAAAAATGATTTATTTAAGAATCTTCATTCCCATACGTAAAAGAAAATGTCAAATAATCTGTTTCCTGAAGTTCACAGGGAATTACAAATGTTTACATCCTTTATAAAATGTGATCAAAAATTTATTTTCCATCAATATTTATCATCTAAAAGGTATACAATAATAAGCTACACTATTTCAGGTTTTATTTTTTTTTTCAAATAGTATTTCAATATTTATAAAGTACTGTAACAGTTTTCAATTTAAAGTTAATTTAATATACGTTATTTGCTTCAAAAATACGGAATTGCTCTTAAAAAGTATTTAAATGTATAAATATTAATAAAATGAATAAAAGCACACACAAATCTTATTTGAATAGAACTATACATTCATTGTGAACAATAAAGTTACACCCAGAAGGAAGCAGAGTATTTAAATACAAAATTTAAAAATATATATAATTATTTTATCTCTGTTAAATAGTCAAATGAATAAAATATCAATCGCGTCGGTGCCAATGATGCCGGAAAACACGTGACTTACCGCGCCCCCGAGAACGTTCTCTTAAATCTCGCAATTTTGATTTTAATTGGTCTTTTGGAATTGAATTAATCGCTTTAAAGTTGAGAATGTCTTTGAGAAGAAGTAGACATCCTTTTGAACAGCTGAATGTCTTTGAGAAGAAGTAGACATCCTTTTGAACAGCTGAATGTCTTTGATAAGTATCGCATTGCAGGACTGCAAGAAGGTAGATTGTCATTACATCGGATTGTGCATTATAGAGTTTCACGCTGTTGAAAGATTTGGGTAAAAGGAGGTTATCGCTCACGGCTAGTAGGTTAAGTTAAAGCTACTTGAATTACAAGTGGGGAAGATCGAAGAATTGTGTGCGGCAAGTGCCAAGCAGACCATTTGCACCAATTTCAGATACAATGTGAACAGTACAAAAAGGTTCTTTTTTGCATCATCTTGTGAGGGGTAATACTATCAGCAGATTGGCTGCACGTTTCTGGACTGCTTGCAAGGAGACAATTACGGATATTTCATGCCATAACACTGCAGTTATGCCAGAGGACTGCAATGGTATCACGAAAGTCTTGTAATTGTCTTGGGTAAGATGATAACCTCCCCCATGTTTAGGGGTAATGCCATCAGCGCCACAATGGGTGAGTTGTTGTCATTCGCCACATATCCGGACCCAAGGGTATAATAGTATGGTCTTAGATTTTGTATGATGTCCGATCACCGTTGGGCTTCACCACAGTCCCCTTAATAGCTCAAAGGTACGTTAATGAGGTCCTTCAACCGGTGACCTTTCTTTTTGCGAACACCAATCCTTATCCTTTATTACAACAAAACTACTCTCGTATTTGATATTGTTATCAACTCAAGAGCTTGCCTCACAGGTATAAACCCTATGAAGTTGCCAATAGCGTCACTAGACTTATTACTTGTAAAAATATTATGGAATACCATAAACTTCTCTTAAGACTTTATCACTACCACAGAATTAGCAATATCTATGTGTTAAAGTTCAATTTGTATTGGATGAGATGAGTCAAGACACTGTTTAGAATATTTACGACTACATGTCATGACGTATGGCTGAATGCATTATAAATAACTAATAGCTGCCCAAAATCCTGTTGGGAGAGGCAGTGATTTTAGTTATATTGTGAACAATAACTTATGCCGTATATACACTCGATTTTTAGTCATTTTTTGTTGCTGTAGAGTACTAACTTACTTTCAAACATCATTTGAAATTGAATATTATTTCTAGGTGTAATTTGTTTTTGATGATGAATGTGTATTTTCAAAATAATTAACTAAAGGGGTATTTAAAAATCTGAAAATGCAAAAAAAAAAATATATAAACTTAATTGAAAACTACACAGAAATTAAATTTTCGTCATTAATGTAAAATGAAAATTAAGTTTTGTTGGTGCATATAATTGTATTATTTTCTTTATAATACTTTTTTCTGAATAAAATTATACGCAAAACAATTTTAAAAAATATACTTTTAGTTACTCTACGATATGTATTTTCTTTCTTTCTTTCCGAGAAAGACATACCTTTCTTTCGCAGTTCTCATCTTTAAATTAAATACATGCTCTATTCAGGAATTCAGATAGAAAAAAATCTCCATTTAGATGAATATATCACATTTCATGGAAAAGTTAAAAACGAAATATGGTATTTCCGATTTGGAACTTTGCATGTAATCCAGTCCAAAAAAGATCAGAAAAATCGAGCGAATTACCCTAAGGAATGCACATGGGAATAACCTCTTCTGCACGATGAAAATGCAAAAAATAGAAAAATTTGCCTCTTTTGAAATAAGTTGAAATTACACGATATGGAATTCAACTTCACTTTCATTCTACCTCGAGTTGTGATTTATATTCGATTGAATAAATTACGAGGCGTATTTCAAAACAATTTGAGAAAATTTCGATAAATTATTCCGGAAGAAGCAGTTTTTGTAAAGATTTCTTTCAGTAAATTTACAGAAAATTGTTAGATATTTTCTTAGTTTTTCTTTCTATGCACCTTTTCAGAATATAAGAAATGATGATATATATTTTGTACTGAAGCCACTATCGTTTATTCTCAAATGTTATTTTGAATTACGCTATCTTTTCAAAACAGAATAACAAAGTATATATAAGAAAAGTGATACCTAGGATATGAAGAATATGTTAATATTTTCCTCCTTTTGTTAAAAAAGTTCTCAGGTTGATTTCTTTTAATATGTTTTTGAATAGAAGAGTTAATATTGTTGGTTTGTTATTTGCAAGTATTTCTCAGGTACATTATGTATTTTTCTAAAAAAAATTCCTGTATTTTATTTACAATGATTAATTTCGTCGACACATTTTATTTACAATGATTTTTGGTGTCCGTTACATTTTATTTACAATGATTCGTACTTAAGGTTAAAAGTATGAATCATTGTACACTTATTTCAGCAAAGCTAATGAAGATATAAATTCACTTTAGGTTATTTTTTTTTATTTATGTTTAATTAGATTCAGATTGAATACACGAATTATAGTTAGTTTCAATATGCTACTGAAATTATCTTACAAAGTTTTATTTCTTCGTTCTTTTTACTGCGGATTGTAAGAATTGTGAAAATTATTACTTTGCTATATATTTAAGTTATTTCCCATATTTAATATTCCCATATTTATTATCCCATATTTAAGTTATTTCCCATGTCACGATAAACCTGAATTTTCTCAATTATTACAAACAACAAGAAAACTCTATGTATGTTTTATTCACTTATAATAAGTGACAGCTCCGAGCGAGACACCCTGAATCATTCATGATAAGCTTAAAATCACTGTCACCTACCACTTAAATGGTTTTAATATAGACCCCATTGTAGGCAGAATGGAAATTTGATCTGTTCTCAGACGAAAGCTGTCTTTGTTTTGGTGCCCATGTAAATGTTGGTTGGGAAGGGGCCGGATGAGCGCTAGCAATCAATCTGCTTACTGTGTAGGGACACTGGACATACACCAGCAGTTATGGTCTGGGGAACAATGTCTTATGGTAGCAGAAGCCTTCTCTTCGCTGTCCCAAGTACCATGATAGCGAATTTACACATCAGACTGGTGAATGAACTGTGTTGCAACTCTAAATAAGTATTCCAGGGGTTATTTTTTAACAAGATAACTCTCGACCCCATACCTCTGATGTTATTCAACAGACATTCTTGTTCTGAGAGATCACCAAATCTTTTTTCCATCGAGTTCAAAAAGGACGTTATTGGACGACAGATCAGCAACATCCACAACCAGCACGGACCATTGCTGAGTTGAATGACCAAGTGCAAAAGACATGAAACTCCAGCTAACGAAATGACATAAGAAACCTAAACAAGAAAAAAGGGTACACATTTGCATGCTTGCAATCATACAAAATGCTTAAAATATAGATTTTAATATTGGTTTCTTATAATCCTGGAAGCTGTTAATAGAAGTAGCCTTAACAATGGAGGAAATAGGTTTCAATCTGTCCCAGTGCAATGAGAGGCTACAAATAACTGACATAGTGATAGAAAGAACGGTGGAACTTCAGTGTGTTGGTGTTGTAGAAGCTAATAATGGAAGTCATTCTTTTAACCGATCCTAAAATAAAACTAACGTTCCATATATAAATTTGTATCCTATATATATATATATTATATATATCATTACACTACAATTCATATACATACATCAGATTGATCATGTCAGCTATCAAAATGTACCATTAGAAATATACCAGATAGAAACAATAGAATGTTCTTTGAGATAGCTTCATGAAAAATCAACGCTTATTTTTTGCTAGAGTTTTAAAAATTTCCAAGTAGATTACACTGACATGCAATAAAAGTAGCTAATACCTAAAGGTGAATATTACAATAAGTGTAGTGCTTCCTTTGAACGTGCCACGACAGCATATGAAATTCAATACTTTTCAGATTTCATTGATTTTCCTAGTTCAAACTAAAACAAAGAGTTATATTTCTTGTTAAAACTGTTTATTTTCTTCAAATGTCTCCTGTTTAGAAACACTAGTGACAAAATGTTCCCCATTATTATTAACATAAGATGTTGTGAAGAAGCATTACGTTTATAATACTTTCAAATTCAACATGATTTATTAAATTAATTAATTTAAGTAAAAAAATTCAATTAATACTTTCCGTTGAAATCAGATTAATCTATAAAAAAATTTCAAAAATTCAAACTGATTCTTATGTAAAATAGATTTCATTTAGAAGTCGAGGCCAATGTGAATTTTATACATTTAAGTTTTCAAGTGTAGAAAAAAAAGCCAATGGTATCAACACTAGCACTATTTTCAGTTCACACTGCAGCCTTGTACTTAACACAGAATAATCGGAATGTCTTCACAGTCCATTCAACAACAAAAATTTTTCAAGTACTACAATGCATGCTCTAACACTCATACAAAAGGGACAGTTTTCATTTTACATTTCGCCTGAGTTAGGATATAATGGCTACTGGAAAGAATTTTTTTTTTATTTCTCTACTGTATTTTTTAAACTTCCTCCTCCGAACGAGATTTCCTTTTTTCTGGTTCACCGAAAATGGAAGAAACTCTCAAAAAGATTTCTTCTTATAAAAGTAGTCAGAGCATTTTTATTCCTTCATTTCATATATCAGCCAAATTCTCGTCAACATTTCTAAAAAATAAACACGTACATGTAATATCTTCACGTTTTCAAATATGTTTCTAGATTTAAAAGAGCCGGTTTCTATAATATAATTTTTTAATATTATGTATATATATATATATATGCGTTAAATTAATGTTTTATGAAAGATCCCATCTTTATAACTATTAAAAGTATACTCCATTAAGATCAGATATATATTTTTTTAAAACATGAGTAATTATTTTATTGCTCATTTTGTTTAAGTTTATTGTTCTCAACTTGCAAAATTCATAAATAGGGATTTATATTTCTTTCGATTAAACCCAAAAATTATAAATACAACTCTTAATAACAGAAACAGTTTAGTTACAAAACTGTCTTTTTAATCGTTAATGTAATTTTAGTTAAATATCTGGGTTTTTTTTCATGCAATCAATGAAACCAAAGATTGAAGGTTTCATTTTTATTACGTGCTTATATATTCAGTGATGAGATTTTTATATTTTCAAAAATCCAAAATACTTTTAAAATTATTGCAAATGAAGACATTATTTTTGTTATTTTTTTACGGTTCTGTCAAATTTAAGTTTTAATTTCTATAATTTATAATAATGTACAAACTTTTTATATAGAATAACTTTTTTGCAATTTATAAAGCAGTAACTACCTACAAAAAATATGAGAAATTAAGAATGATATATATTGCATTAACATTATTATATATTTGCAAAGTTCCGATACGTTTAAATTTAAATTGTTAATCATAATTAATGATCATGATTTAAATTGTTAATTAATAAATCATAAATTACATGCGTTTGAGAACACATTAAGACCTTATGAGACATAACTGTAGTAATAGTTTCAAACATAAAACAACTCAGTTTCTTGAATAGCATGATAATTTCTTTAACAATTGTGTTTCCCTTCTTCTTTCCCTTATAAATTTAAAACTCAAAAACTCAACAGATAAATACGTGCTACATTTGGCGATTTATCGTTTTCGCACGACTATTTTAAAAATACCCTCGTTTCTGAGAACTGGTGAATTCGTATATAAGCTACTTATAATACCTTACAAAAGGCTCCAAAATTTCTTGGCTTACATATAAAAATGTATGGAAAATGTTTTAATATATTTTAAATTCTATATTCTATTGAGATATCATGATTATGTTTGAAATGGCCGTTTTCAAAAAGATCCTTATAGAAGTTTTACAGAAGAATTTGAAAAACATATATTTCTATAATATTTCCAAAACACTTAAATCATTAACTACTTATCAATTGAGTGGATTATTTATGGTGTAAAAATACCTACAAGAATATTTATTATTTTATTGGATGCCAAGGAAAAAACTTTTTTTCCATACGAAGAAAACCAGTTTTCAAAATGAATCTCGTTTTGTGAGAGATTAAGTCTACTTTAACTTACATATGGGCAAATATTTTTATGAAAACCATGATAAAATTTGCAACGCAAATAATTTTTTTTTTTTTTTTTTGAATAGTAAACATAAAAAAGGAGTAAGAAAGTTGCAGTTGTTCATGATTTTTGTCTGAGGAAGTTATGGGCCACTCTTTTATTTATTACATTATAGAAATGAGAGGATTCAGCTCCTTCAAAGTGGAGCAATGGAAGTACTTTAATAGATGAAATATGAACCATTTTACATAGTCTGTTCAAAAAGACTGTAAAACAAAAAAAAAAATGAATTTGTAAAAAACAAATTCGAGATGACTCATTTTCAAAATGATTGATTCATTTACTTTAACTACGTCACATTTTAAGAATTTCAGGTAAGAAATATCAAAGCAGGAATATCGAAATTGTACCTCAGAACATTTCTCCCGCAGAAAAATTAGTATTATCATTAATGTAAATGGAATCATAGTTGTCAAAAGAAATAATGACAGTATTACGATAAACCTTGTTCCGTTTGCAAAAAATTAGAAAACAAGGAGCATGTCGGACAAATGTTTGTTTCTATGTTTAATTATCGAATATTGTATTTAATATGTTATAGGCAGATACATTAATATCGATTAAATAAATTAGTAATTCTTATTTTAGCTGCATTGTTATTTGAATCAATTATATTGAAACGAAACCAATTTTAAGAAGTAATTCCTATAAGCAAATGTGTTTTTGACTGTATCTAGACTGTCTTTCTTTATAAGTATTTTTCTCTATTCATGAGCAAAGTATTGCAAAAGAGCTTACAGGGCACCAAAATTACTTATTGAAGACAATTGATATAGTTTATTCTTCGTGATACTCATATATGTATCACTTGCATACAAATTGGGAAAAGAAAATAATTTTTGTTTCCAATGCTTGTGAAGAAGAAAGGTTTCTCAATTGTTCGTCCCGATTTCAAGATGAAAGATTTTCAGTTGACTGAATGTGTCAAGAAACATTTCATGATAAGGTATTCGTATTTTTCTTTTGGAAGATTATTAAATGATTATATAATGATTAAAGGCGCAACAAAAATAATTATTTTTCTATGGTAATTAAAATATGAAATCTTAAAGATATAACAGAATGAGATATGTATTTAAAACAATAGTAACTTAAATATAACTAAAGGATGTTGCTCAAAAAAAAAAAAACAAATAAATTTAATAATTAAAATACTAATAATAAATTTATTACAAAATAAATAAAACAAGTGAAAAAAGAAAGGAAAAAAAAGAGCAAAATATTGCAAGTCATAGTAATCAGCTATATTGAAATTTTTACACATTTGAAATTTCCTTGAGCTTAGAATCTCGAACAAAAATTTAATGTTGTGAAAGAATTTATCATTCGCAACTAGTTTTATTTCACAAACAGAATAATGCATTCGTAATTTAAACATTTGAAGGTCCTTTCTCTCAGTCAATTACTTTTACAAAGCTACGTTTTGGGGGGCTTGAGTTTCCTAGATTTAATTGATTTTTCCATTCATGAATTCAATAGCATCTTCCAAGTGCTATGAGAATGAATACACTCTCCGTTCTAGAAGTAGTTCAAAATTAATTTTGAAGTTCTCTATTTATAGCAAAGTGCTAAGTTCATCACAAAAGAGCAAATACAGTAATTGAATATATTGCTACAGCTAATACTCTCTTGGTGGATCAGACTCCAATGCGAGATGAAAAAGGGAAAAGGAAGCTTTGTGACTTGTAAAATAAACTGAAATCGCGTGTGATAGATTATTACTTGTATTTCTTTTCACTTCCGTCTATGATTTATATTCAAATGAATGCATTTCGAGAGATGCTTGGGATAAGTTTGAGATAAAACTTTGAAATTAGTTCGGATTCCTCTTATAACTTTGAATGGTTTCTCTATCCAAGAATTTAACTAAAACATTCTTTGCTTTTAATAATTTTGAATTCCTCTTTTTCCTTATCTTTTCGGAATATACTCAACGAAAAATGAAAATTATTATTTCTTAGGTAGAGTTATTTATATTTCTTTTCAAATGTTCTGAATGATACCGTTCTTATAAATCAGAATAAAAATAAATAATAGAAGAAGATACAGAAATTATAATGAACATATTAAAATGCTCTAGATACATACGAGAATAGAAAAAAAGGATCTTGGTTTGAAACCATTATAATATAACACTTTGAGTGACAAAGCTTGATCTGAAGAAATAATTTATTCAAGTATCTTCAGAATCAGTCAATCTTACTTTCAATTCTGTAATTTATCTACAATGATTTCAAGATTAAAGAATGAAAAGTGACTAGATCAAGTAGTGAAAAAGTATAATTTCTCCGAATTTATTTAAAAGTTTCTTAAAACTGTAATTCGTATGCTAATCTGAAAGTGAAAAAGGTCTTATGCAATAAACTCCCTAACCATATCAATTAAGACTGGCTGTAAAAGAAAAAAAAAAGGAACTGAATATTCTGTCTGATTATTTAAATAGAAAAAAAAAATTAAAATAGTTTAAAAAAAGGAAAGAAATTTAGATATAGTTTCTGCTATGTAACACAAAGTGAAATAAGCTTAAAGGACTGGCTATGATAAAACCTGGTATAATTTTTATTTGAAATTATAGTAATTCCTTAAGAAGCAAGAAAGAAAAAAAAATGATTTTTTTTGTAACATTCACGTTTGATTCAGATATTATTACATATGTTGTTGTGATTCATTTTATTGCAAGCATGTATGAATTTAAAATTATCATAAAATTCATATACATTACTTCCGATTCTGAGGATTATCTACAAAAATGTACTCTTTATTTGTGTAAAATCCCCTAAAATTAAAATTCGAACTCGGTAATTTTTCTCCTTTGACAATCAAACAAATTTTATCATCTTAATTCAAATCTAAATTTCCACTTTCTTGATTAACGGGTCAGCTAAAAATGATTATGTGTCGAAATTTTAAAATGATTAATGTGAAAAATAAATTTTACATATACAAAAGTCAATATCAAACAATTTAATACAGTAGAAAGTTCAGTCTGCTGTTACATATCACCGTTTTTAACACTGTTGTAAGCACACACGGTAGCATATGTAGTGTATTTGGAATAATCAGAATATCTTGAGAGCTCATTCAACAAAAACAAAAAAATGCTCAATATACTTCCTCCAACGCTTTTTCAAAAGGAAAAGTTTTCATTTTACATTCCAACTAAGCTAAGGCGTAAGGCCGCAGGAAATATAGATTTTATTTATTTATTTTTTTCTTTCTCGATGTCTTTCAAACTTTCATCATCAAACAGTTTTCGTTTTTTTTGTTTGTTTGTTACACTTCGTTTGGGTTGAAAAAATATCTCAACAAGAATTTTACTTCCTCTACAAAAGTAGAGGATTCCTTCTCTTAAACGTATCACGTAAAGAGTTTCTAAACATTTTCACAGAATATAGACTTACAAACTTAGACTTATACATAAAATACATTTGAGAATGTTACCTGATTTATATTTACAGTTGAGTTTCATTATTTTACAATCGCCTTAATCTCAAAGATTTTCTTTAAAAAATGTTTAATATCATAATAAAAAATTAAAAAATTGTCTTACAATTTTTCAGCATAAACAGTATTTAAATAATAATTTGATATATGGATTAAATTTACTGGATTAAATTATAATTTAATCCAGTAAAAGTGTACAGCCATAATAACCATACAGTATTTAAAAAAAAATTTAGAGCAAAACAAATAAAAGGAAAACCATGTTGTTAAAAAATAAAAATCTAATTTCAAATATGATCAAATGAAAACTTCTTATAAAAATCAGCAAATTTTCAAATCAATGCATCAAACAATCCATTAATTTAGAACCTAAAGCTCGAAATATTCGTAACTTACTATTTAAGATTCAAACCAACTTAAAATAAAGCAAAGTAAGAGAAAAGCAAAAATTCGGAAAATTGGAGATTATATAATATCTATTGTTCCATACTTTGGAATGGAATAATGGGTGTTTATACTGGTATTACAAAACTAACCATCCCCCTTCAGTGAAATAAATTATAAAACAATCGCAAAAAAAATTAAAGATTCAGAAATCCAACCGCAGGAAAAGGAAAGTAAATAAACAAAGAAAACACATTCATTAAGACTTAAATATCCTAAAGAACTCATAAATAATGATCTGAAATATTTTTACACCTATAATTAATTTCTACTTTAAAACAATTATATTTATTCAGACAATAATTATAACACTGAGATCCTCCAAACTGAAACAATGAAATAAAAAAATATTATTAACGACATGTTATCATAATTCTAAATAAAGGGATATGGTCAGTGCTATGAAAACACGAACAGAATGAATTTTTTAAAATGTTCCAAATCGCAGTGAACAAAGTGGTCTAAAAATAATAAAACAACACACACACTTACATATATTATTAAAATTTTAATATATTGCATAAATGATAATTTATTTATATATTGCATAAATGATAATTTATTTATATATTGCATAAATGATAATTTATTTATATATTGCATAAATGATAATTTATTTATATATTTCATAAATGATAATTTTATACAATACTTAAATATTTTATGATTAACTAATGCAAATAGTGTCGTTTACAATATTTTTGCATTTTTCATTATACTTATATTTAATTATTTAGTATTTATTTTTAAATTCAGAAAAACTTCAAATTTTTTGAACATTTGGTATAAAAACAGTACACATGTTTAAGATAAAATTTAGGAATGTTTATATGGCAATTTATCTTCTACTTTCAGCATATGTGAAAAAGCATTATCTATAATGCTTAAAAGTATGTGAGACAAATGTTTTATTTCAAATATAAAATTACATATTTAATCATTATGTTTTATTACAACAAAAGGTTCTAAATAAAGTAATCGTTTTCTTTTAATTTTATTTAGGATTAGGATTATTTATTTGGATTCCAAACAAATCTTAAAATGAAAGTTACTTAACCAGACTACGCATATCGTTGTAATCGATACCTTCAGAGAGGTTTCTCACAATTCTCGTGCCAAAGACAGATATTGTATATAATAGCATATATAAGTGGTGTTATTTTTTAATTTATAGACAGCTATTCCATTTTATTCATTGTTTTTTTAAACTTTTTATTTACATAGCAAATGGGCAAAGAGGCTGATTTTCGCATACGTTGATAGTGAAGGTGCAGATTGGTAAATAACTGAAATGTTTTCAAGAAAATTGATATGTTGTTATCTGTATGAGTGAGGAATTTTCTTATGGATAGAATGTGCTTTGTTTTCATTTGAATGGACATAAAATTATGTTCAAATCAAAAACAGTTATTTCTTATAACTTCAATTGTTCAAGTAAAAAATAAATAAAAATAGTAAAGTTATTTGTAATAATTGTTATATCAACTATCTAAAATAAGTCGAAGTAGGAATAAATTGCAAAAAAAGGTCATCATTTTGCATGCTCTACGTATAAGTGACAATTAATTTTTTTTAGCTTTCGTAAAATCAATTATCCCTTTTGTATTGAGAATTGTAAAATATAAACGATCTAAGAATATGTAGTATTAACAGGATTTACTTAAAATGCTATTCTATAATTTCATCAATCCAGGATATTTTATTTAATTTTTCAAGGAAAAAATCGGCCTTATATTTTTTCGTTAAAATTGAAAATGCAATTATCTCTTGTTCGAATAAATTAATTCGATCTTTCAGTAATGTATGAAATATGATTCTGAAGGTAATTCTTAGAAATAAATTCAGGGAATTTAATGTACTTATAAAAAGAGCGAACAAAACTGAAAGACAGAAAACCGAATCAAAATAATAAAATTTGAAAGAAAACAAATGAATAATAAAAAAAATAATTTTATTCCTATAATTACTTTAACAATAAATTCGGATTTAGTCATTTGTTAATGCTGTAAAATAAGGCCGAAATGAATAAACTATTTTAGACAGAAATACTCCTCAGGACATGAATAATATTCCTATTTCAATAACATTCAGAAAATAATAAATTTTTGTGAAGCTGTCTAACATTGTTATTATTGTTATTAATTTTGAAATTACAATTATTGGATAAAGATTAGGATATATAAGTTGAATCTAACATTTTACTTTCTTATGGAATTAATATAATTTACTCTTTTTTAGAGTCAAGTAATATTTAAAGGTAATTATACGAGTGATTTTTCCTAAATAAAAATAAGAAATTAGAACGTCTCAGTATTACGAAATAAAAGTTCTATCCAAAGCTCTTCAAAGAACTGATTTAGCCGCATAAGGTGCGCATTTTTATAATTATTATTATAAATTACTCAATTAAATATAGAAATTAAGGAAAACGATGAATTATCGAGAAATTGATAATAGTAAACTTTTCCGATATTAAAATTAAATTAAACGATAAATTATTAAATTGAATATATTTAAGCTAAATGTAATTAAAATTGAAGCAAACGATGAAAAAGTGATCTGGTACACCAAAACTGATCCAACTAAAATAATTGCCCTTTGGGTGGCTAATTAAAGGAATAATTAGTTACAAAAATAACACCTAATATTCAACAATAAGACATGGTAACTAATCTATAAAAGTGTATAACATAGCATGCAGCCGTAAGACAACAGTATTAAACAAGATGAGCAAAATAGTCAGATCATACAAGCGTAATTTAAAACAGCTAATTAAGATAAAGTTTATAGTTCTATAGTACGCATTTAATACTGGTAAGGAATTGGATAATTTTGAGGTTTTTCGAAAGCTCATCATTCAAAGTCTTTAAAAATCGTTTAGGATTTTTGAAATATTTTAAGCGAAAGGATGTAAAAATATCAAACCCTGCCTAAGGAAACAAAAAGCTACTTGAATCACAGAAATATTCTATGTCAATCATATATGAACAATATAAAAACTTTAAATACATTTTGATATATTAAAAAAGCGCATAGAGATTTTGATCTTAAGAAATTTACTAGGAATTTCAAAAAAAAGGAGAAAAAGAAAGGAAAGAAGAAAAAAAATTTCTAGTGAAAATGGAGACTGAAAGAAGGAGGGATTTTTTTTTCAGATCTGACGTTTAAATTATTATTTACTTCATTGTGGCATTCATGATTGATTATTGATATTCTTTTTAGGTGCAAGCTTGTTATAGGAAAACATTGATAAAGAAAAAAGAACCTTAGATGAGTAATAAAATATGAAATAATGGTTGAAGATAAAATTTCGTGAATTTTTTTCGCTATTGTCCATTGATCATTTCATCCTTTTTCATTTAGGTTTTGTGTATTTTTCAATGATAAATCATATATTTCTTAATTAATTTGCTCTATTTTAATTAACTTGCTTTTCTTGCTGATTTTCATGGTATATATCCTGAGCAAATCCTCTCTTATTATATAGTATTTAATACAGATATCCAAGATTAACTATACAGTTATTTATATAAAACAATTCATTTACTTTGCATAAAGTGAGCAAAAGAGCATTTTTGTAATCAAACTATTTGTTGGAAATGGAGATGTGCAATACTTTTATTTCCTCATTTAATTATTTTACAGAAAAAAAAAGAATAAAACAATTTTATGCATAAAACTTACGTTAGATGCAATTATAATATCGTCTGATAGACACGGTAAATTCAGCATTCTGTTACTAGAACATCACTAAATACAAATGCTTTGAGTTAGAGAGTACGATAAAGAAGTATTTGAGATATTTTAAGCAATTACCTAACTTTGATTTCTTTTCTGAAACCTTAATTCTCAACTAGAATACGTCTATGAGACATTTTTATCAAGCCATCAGGGTATTTAATTTTTAAAATTCATCAATCACAGGCAAAACAATTCTTATAAAAGTGGTTTACATATATTAGAAATTGAAAGTAAATAAGCTCATACAATTCGAATTACTAAGAAGTGGAGAGGTTTTACATTTAAGATAATTATATGAGTCATTATAAAATAGTTTTAAGTCACTACTGTTGAAAACTATTAAAGAATATTTAAGTTTTAAACACTAGGTAAAATAGCAGTAAAAAAAACCTTCATTTTTATTAGGCTATTAATTAAAAGAATTCATTTTGAAAATTTAATCAATTTAGAGCAGAGATTTTTTTTAAAAAATAACGACATTCTCAATTTTTACTGATGCTATCAAACTACTAATTAATTAAAACTTTTAAAACTTAATTCAAGTATTAAAAAAAGTCTCTTGTGTTTTGATGATTCATTATATAAGATGAAAAGCATTTCATTACACTTTTCTGCATCAATGGCTTTTAAAATAATATTTGATGCAAACTATAAGATAAGAAAAACACTACTTCTATCACTATAAACTTTAGGAGAATTCATTATCAGTTTTTAATCTTAATGTTTTGAATCATATTTATTTGTCAAATATTTTGAAAAGTCATAAATCAAATCTTAGATCACCAATAAGTACAATTATCAATTATGATTTTAAGGGGAAAAAACCAATTGCTATAATTAAGAAAATTCGAAAGCATTTAATTACTTAGGATTATATATATATATATATATATATATATATAATCTTTTCAATTAACAAAATCATTCGATTTATTTAGTAATTAAAAATTAAATTCGTTCTTTTATTCTTTAATATTTTAGAGATATATTTATCATGTTCCAGTACTAATCAGTTACTTATTTACTTTTAATATATAGTCATTTGAGCTTTTATACTTAATTTCTCTTTTTGATCCAACACTTTCTCATTGGGAATAGGAATTTCAAATTTCATTTGTGGAAATTTTGTTACCTTCAGATTTAACTGGAAGCGCAGATGGAATGAAACAAATTCCACATTTACTTCTTCAAAGTTCCAAACTTGTTTCATGAATGGAAAAATAATAAACTTTAAATTTAAATCACTCTCTCTCTTAGTAATATTAGTTTTACTACAGTTCTCACAATGTTGAAAAAAAAACTTTATTTATTTGTTATTCATTATGTTGTATGTTATTCCAACCAACTTGTAGTTGATTCATTTTTTAATATTATTTATTGTTATTAATTCTTATGTGCTATGAATTGCTAATTTTATTATTATTATAATTTAACTTGTTTTTGTATTTCATTTTAACTTGTTTATGTATTTCATTTTATTTTAAGTTATTTATGTATTTTATTACATATTACTTGACCTTTTTATTTTTCCTTTGTAATTTATTACAGTTTCTTATTTTTCAGTTTATTTTGTAATTATTTTCTATTTTTTCTATTGTCTTTTAGTTTTCTTTTTCCTTTATTATTATTTTATTTTAGGGCACACTCAAAGAAAAATTATAAAATCATATTACAACGATTAAAAATTATTTAAAATTTTTTGCCAACCTTTGTATCAAAATGTATCAAATATATTAATTTATTTAGTTATGGAGGATAGCTTTCAATTCAAAATAGAAAGGAAACAATATTAAAATTATACATTCTGAAAATACATACTTTTAATGTCTAAGAAACTGCAGCGCTCAAGGGATATTTAGGAAAATGGAATCAAAAATGAGACAAGTATAGCTTCCAAAGGAAAAACATTTGAAAGGAATAACATTGCTCATACCATAAAACACTCGATTTTCTGGAAAAAATATATTAAACAATAGATTATCTTGGATATTTTATAGCAAAACTCATGAAAATGTTATAATTATTCCCGGAAGTAGGATTAGAAATGTACAAGTTACTTCTGATCAACTTTACTTTACGGAAAACTTTAATGTTATTTTTTCCAAATGTGATTTTCAGCATTTCATGAAAACTATCTTAAAAACTATTTAAGATTACTTTATGAAATTGTACAGTTAAAATATTACATTACTTTGCATAAAGCATCTAAGATTGTTCTCTTAGATACGTATAATATTGATATATTTCAAGGTTATATATATATTAAAATATGACAATTGTTAAAACGCCAATTTCCAATAAACATTACAAATTTGAAAAGTCCATTAAAGTTGAATATCTTAAGTATAATTATATTTATAAGCCTTTGTGAAGCAAAAATTATAAATTCAGATCGAAAAAAAAATATTTTTAAGATTGTGCCCAAATACCATTATATCTTTGAATAACAAAGGATACAAAATTTCATCCCAAAGTAGCATGTTATAAATTATTTAAAACTTTTAAAGATATTTAAAAATAGATTATCAAGGTACAAATTATAATTTATCCCATAAGAAATTTGTATAATTTTATTGACATTTTAAAAAGATACGAAATTCAAAGAAAGTAAAAAAAAAAGTGGTCGATTTCTTGCAACTAACCGTGGTATGTGTCTTTAAAAGTTTTTTTACTGTAAATCACTGTAAAAAAAGTCAATTTATTAGGCTACACTATATTAAGCACAATTTGAACCTAGATTTACATTAGGTATCAAAAATTACCAACTCTTGGGTATTTGTGGCTTTAACTCCAACAGAGTTGAAAATTGGTGCCCGTGACCACACACATCTCGCGCTAATGCCCCTTCAAATGTTTTCCACCGCGTTAAGATCCGGAGTAATAACTAGCCAACCTTTATAACCAACCTGGTATACTGATTCTGCATACATCATGCTTTACTTGGTGTAGTGGTATAGATCGAAGCGTTGTCCTGTTAAAATATTTAGTTATCAACTCCCAGAGTGTTTCCAAGTGGAAGCAAATATATATGAAGCTCATATTGGTAATCTTCTGAATTTTCAGAAGATTACCAAGGTGGACTTCATATATCAGTTTTAAAATATAAAAAAACATATATCAGTTTTTCTATTGAAACCAAAAATTATCAACACCCTGACAGCACTATTTCCTTGTTACTATGCAAATTAAAAGTGAGATTCAAGTCAGAAGTCATGCTAATAATATGCAGAACTATCATTTTCATACATATTAGATTATTGTTAATTTCTGTAGAGAAATTAACAAGAATGTTCTAATTGTATTCATCTTTCTAATTGTATTTCTTAGTCTAAATTAATCGCTCCCCTCTATGATGTGTCTTAAGCCATGGTGTTCGCCGCGTACTACGATGGTCCAGAAATGTTCTTACTTGTAAACGACGATTAACTGTAAAACTGGATACTGGGATGGTTGGTAATTAAAAATTCGATGGATATGCATATTGCGACGACAGGAAACATCCCAGAAATGCTGTCTATCTTGCCTTCGATATGTTTCATTTGATGTCCTTTTATGCTTCTTTACAGTAGTTGCTCCACATTGCGACAAGATATTATGTATACCAGATTTACTCTGAAATGTAAATGTTAAAAATTTCTGAAACCTTCATTCCTTCATAATTTAAAGAACAAATTTAGGTTGTATTTGCTTATAAGAGCTAAACGCTTGAGAGGCATATTGTAATCAGCTTCAATTATATATTTTTTTTACCTTAAACAACAATTACGTCACAGAAAAGTCTTCGAAATATGCGGGTTTTTTTTTTGTTTGAACATGTAATTTCGAATTCTGTAGTTGCTTCTATATACTTTAAAGACAACATATATAAAAATATATAGTTATATAAATTCACCTTCACTTTTAATTAATAAATTCTAAATAAATTTTATCCATTTCTCTTTATAATCAGAATATTACTCAATTTATTTCTCTAGAATCTTTACATTAATTGTTACCTAAAAATAACAAAGGATTGGGCTATGAAATACATTTTAATTTTTAGTTTCGTGTATTGATATTACAATTTTATAAAAATAATTATATATAAAGGATCCGACTTTCTTTAAAAAAATTATTTCGATTTCCTTTTCATTTTTTTAAATAAATTGTAAAATACTTATGAATTCAAATTTAATGGAAAATAATGACAAATTGCTTAATTTTGATATATTGTTTTGACGTCTAATTTTACTCACGTTTCAAGTAGTAGTATCCTTTTCCAGTAGCTTTTCTTGCTTAATTCAAATATAATATTTTTCAACGTCCTTCAAAAACTGGAAAGTATCAATAATAGATGATAGTCTGAAATTCAACTCACTTAGACTATTGTTAAAATAAATCAGTAACAAAATACCTAAAGATGAATAGAATTTTGTTCGAATTTATGAAACATTGCTTTACATAGTTCTGCAAAGGAAACAAATTGTACTGCTAAACTAATAATAAATCTGAATACAAGTATGTAAGAAAGAAAAATACATAATTTAAAAATATGAAACTGAAATTTTTATAGTTAAATGTAAAATATACATGCACGCGCAAAAAAATAGAATGTTTACTTCCTTCGCTTCAGTGTATTTCCCGGTTACTTTTCGTCCATCATGAGTGGAAATGTTCCAAAGCATTTCATCAGTAATGTAAGAGGAACTATATTTTAACTCATAAACATTATTTCTCTTGTGGTTATATTCTACTCTACAAGTGTAAAATATTTTCCCCAAGTTCTATTTCCGAACACTATTCTCTAAATCTCTAGTTTTGATAAGTATTTACGCTACGCAATGAAATATATTACAATGAACACTCCACGATATAATCGTGATAGAGGTTTATATCCTCTGTCTCTGAATTCGGGATTTCAAAGAGAAATGACATCGATTGTTGGAACAAAGCAAACAAGCGGAACAATGTTTCAATGTTTCGTACTTCACTTTTTTTCCATCGCAATACTAGAAAACGATGTTTGCTTTGGTACAAATTTTGAATCATAAATCATGACAAAAAGGAGAACGTTTTTCTTGGTTACATTTTACTCTACATGAAATTTCGAAAATTCTGACATAACTTTGTGCCCAATTTCATCGTCCATTGTTGATTGAGAAACGGTGGTTAGGTGCTGAAAAGAAAAAAGATATCAAAAGTGGGAATAAATCAAATTAAATAAATCATGTTTGAACTTTAAGTATTTTATTTCTCAAATACTTTAGAATACTTTTATTCGACTGCTTTCTAGAAGATATTTTGCAGATATTTTGAATTTCTGAATGCATTAGTAAACCATAGGAAATTACTATTTTCTCACCTCCTAAAAATTAGATTATTTTATAACATTTGAATAAAGTAAAGCACATATTAAAAAGCAAAAAAAAATAATAAACAAATTCAGAACTATATTTTATAAGGCACTATTAAAAAAAATAGTAACTTTTTTTGAAAATTTAAAATTTTACTATCTTTAAAAATAGATACAAAAGTAATTGCTTAAATCTCGAGGAGAATATTTAATTCCTCAGATAACTTTCATTTATCTTTTTGTTTTAGAGAGCAGTTTATTGCTTCCAAATTACAGTAATTTTGATTTGAAGATAGAAATACAATTCTTCAGAATATATATTACTTTCAAGAATTTGAAGTAGCACGTACGCAATGTAATGAACTGGATTGGATTTTCTTAAGAAACATTGCGAAACAATATATGTCCAGAAATCTGTAAGTGCTTCATTCTAGTTTTAAAAAAAGCATTATTAAAATAAATTACTTATGGGGAACATTTTCTTGATCCTAACCTAAGCCGAATTTAGTTGTAGAGAATTCCACTTATCTTAACAACGGAAAATAGTAGGATTGAATAAACTAGATACGATTCCAAAATGTTTCGTTGGATTGGATATGAATCAGATACATACTCTTAGAGCATCACTTCACAATTGGTCGCTTCTAGACGTGAAGGTATTTAAAAAAGTACTTGTATTTGAAAACAGAAGGCATCATTAAGGTAAATTGTTGTTTTCATTGAGTACTACCATCTATTAAACGGAAACAAATCAAATGTGATAGTGATTCTTAATTTAGTTTTGATTTGGTACTTATTTGCTGCCAAATCAAAGTTTGATTACTACCGAGTCGAGTTTTCACCTTCGAGGTAACCTGGATTCATCATTATCTACCAGAAAACAAATAAAAATCAAACTGTTGGGTAGTTTCTGGTCAAGTGTCTTCAAAAAATGCCGCAGATGGTCATATCGGCCAGAAAACCTTCGACGAAGAATTTTTGAGGTGCAAAAGACTACATGATAATGAATACGATTAAATGAGACTTAGACAGCTGTCTAGTAAGTCAGGAGGCTAATAAAAAACAAACCATATTTGATGCTACGAGCACCATCTCTTGAAATTTCTTAGGACTTGCTGAATGATCCATGCAGTCATCAATATTTGTAATTCCTCAATCTCATCGTATTTCTAATCTCTCTAACGCCTCCAATCTCTTTACCTGATAATTGTCTATGTACTAAACTTCTCGTATAGTAATGCTAATTAACATAAATCATACATCACTCACAAGCTGAGGTTTTTATTTTAAATAACATAGAAAAAATAATCTTAGAGAATTAAAGTGAAATGCGCTTGAAAAGCCGTTAAAAAGGAAGCGTCAAGCGTAGCATGTCCTCATTTTTATATGGTGGAATGTTTTCATGCTCTACTCGAGCCCTAGAACTGTAATGTTTAGTTTTTTACAAACTATCCTGTTGCGATGTGGTTTAGTCAGCGTATAAGAACAAAACTTCGCAGAACAAGTGCATACATTTCTTCATACCTATATAAAAGACTCCAACCACGACATTAGTATATAAGTGCAAACTTGGCTTCAGTTATGCATTTCGCATATTTGCTGCTCAATAATGTTCTAGCTATTCTTTAATTGGAGACTTAATTTAAATCTCTATTATGGCATTGTTAGATCGCAATGTTCATAAAATTTTAATTTAAAACGGTTCCAATTTGTCAAACAGGATGTTATTAATTATAATGTATTTTAATCGCAAAGAAATATCTAACATGTCGATTTTAAATAGGTTAAATAGAATCGCAATGTTCATAAAATTTTAATTTAAAATGGTTCCAACTCTGTCAAACAGGATTTTATTAATTATGTGTATTTTAATCACGAAGAAATATCTAACATGTTGATTTTAAATAGGTTACATAGAATTTTCTTCCAATAAAATACAACATTGGTATTAAAAATCATTTTTATCTTACGTATGGTCATTTAGAATAAGATTTACTTAAAAGTATTAGCAGTTATTATTGGTCAACAACGGCATTGTGTTTCGTTATGAAAAGCCAAAAAAAAAAAAAAAAAAAGGAACAATAAATTAACACTAATGTAGTTAAATTACAATTACTAATAGTACAATCATTTTAATGCGATTAATTCTTAATAAAATTATTACTAACTATCTTCGAATCATTTTGCCACAATCAATTTTGATTCAAATACATATGTAAACGGTATTAGTAGGGCTTTTAAGATAGAAATACTGGAATTGAAATAAAGAAAAATGTTAATAAAGCGAAATTGGTTTTCGAAATGTTAAAACCGCAAGATTTTTTGCAAAGAGCTTCAAAAATATTTTTGGACGTAAAATGAATATATATTTCTTAAGCATATAATTTTTGAATGGTAAATATATATGTATATTGGAATCAAAAAAACATTTCTTAGTTCTTATTAGTTGCGGTATAATTAATTTTTAAACAACTTCAGGTTATGAGAGATGTTTTTATAATACAAGAACATTTTTAAAATGTTAAATATTCTTTAACTCTCGAAGAATTATCTTTTTCTAAATAAATATCATTTATTTAATTTAATGAACAGAAACGCACATCAATAAAATGAATTGAATGCAAATCCTTTAAATATTCATTTTCAAACAGAAATCATTGAATTAACTTCTAAGATATCGAAATTCTTGAATAAACATTTTTAATCTTTTACGTTAAGTTTCCAAACATAACTGCTTCAAAGAAATCGAATAAGTTTTTTTAATTAAATTTTTATACTCTATCCAAATTGTCTTTTTAAAAAAAGTTCTTTAAATTAATTAACTTTTTAATGGTGTTTACTTAACTTAGAACGAGAAAATAACGAAAAAAATAAAGGTTAAATTAATATTGTAAACTTTTTTATTGCTGAATCTTAAAATGTAATCTTAACTTTCAACAAGAATGATATGTTTAATGAAGAAATGCTACATTTAGAAGTTTTAAATTAAAGTACTTTTTTGTACTTTATTGGTTTAATTACACATTCACTTCTATAAAAACACGTAATTAATTTATTTTCTATCCATGTAATACACTGAATAAATAAAATTCTCAAAACATTAGTTTAAGTACATAAATTTAATCCTCATTCTTTTATTTACATTCTCATAACTTGTTTGTTTTGATTGATTTATTATTAAATATTTATAACATTATATTTTTAATTTTAGAAATAAAAGCTAAAACTAACTGGTTTTTAAATATTTTTATCACTAACATAATTGTGTTCAACTCAATAGAAATTGTTACTTGTCATTGTTCACCTGATTTTATTTAATAACTGGCTCTTACCAAAAATAACATTTAATTATAAAACATTTCATGGATTAGTACAAAGTTTCTACTATTTATGTTACTGTAGCTTGGAATTTAAAATAAAATTACACTAACTAAAAACTGAATAATAAATCTCACTGAATTATTATAAATAAAAGAAAAATTTCATCTATTAAAATAAAAACTTTCGAAATGTCTTTTAATTTAGAAACATTTAAGAATAATTCATTTGTTTCTACTTTTAATCCAAATGCGATTTCTTAAAGTGAATACCAGAAAACATTTCTTATTACATCTGCATAATAATTATAAGCTGTCATGTATGTGATGAAAAAAGACGTATATATTCTAGACAGCATACTTGACAAACGTCTATCAAGAAAACAATTTAATACGATATATTATAACATTACTTTTAGTAAGTTCCTACTATACTAGAGCAAAAGCTATTTTAAATGTTATCTTTGAGACATCAAGGTAAATATTTAATAATGGGAATAATGATGGTAAAATAAGCTTTTACTATAGATAAATACAGAAAACAGACTTTTTATTTTGACTTTTAAAGGATAGTAATATTTTAAAGATTGAATCTAGAATCCTTACAAGACTTTCATTATAATCTCATATAACACATGGATCAATAAGTCCCGAGACTGTGCGGTCGTTTTTTTTGCGATTTCCTCCTTCAAACGCAACAGCAAGTCAATATAATAATCACTGTTGATCGATTTACCTTTTTCGAGGTAGTCAATGAAAATCACGCCATGTGTATCCCAAAAAACTGATGCCATGACTTTGCCAGCTGACTGCTGCGTTTTCGGACGCTTCGGAAGGCTTTCGCCAGCTGTGCGCCACTCAGATGACAGCCGCTTCGACTCTGGAGTGTAAGATGTATCCATGTTTCGTCCATGGTCACGTAACGACGCAAGAAATCTTTTTTGTTGCGAGTAAATAGCGATAAACAGCTTTCTGAATCATCGACTCGTTGCTGTTTTTGTTCCATCGAAAGCAATCGCGGCGCCCACTTGGAAAAAACCTTTTTCATGCTCAATTTTTCATGAAGGATAGTAAATACACTTCCATATGATATCTGTGTCATCTCAGCAATCTCACGGAGCTTCACTTTACGATCTTTCATTATAATTTTTGTCACTTCACTCACATTTTCCGGTGTAACGGCTTCCACAGGTCTACCCGAGCGTTCCGCGTCATTTGTGTCGGTACGACCACGTTTAAACTCGGCAAACCACCGACAAATCGTTGCTTTTGATGGACAAGAGTCCGGGTAACATTTTTCAATCCATTGTTTCGCTTGCACGGTGTTTTTACCCATTAAAAAACAATGTTTTATCAGAACACGAAACTCGGTTTTTTCCATTTTTTTAAACAATTTACAAAACGACTTTACTCCAACTCAGCTGTTTCTGGTCCGATCGACTTAAAATTTTGACACGTTTCAAGCAAAGGTTAGTACTCTAGAAAGATCTGGTTACTGGTTTACAACGAGCGCCATCTCTGGGTTAGTCTTGGAACTTATTGATCCATGTGTTATAGTTAGACAAATTTCAAAAATGGAATTTTAAAAAGATTCTGAAAATTGAATTTACTTAAACGTTTAAATTTTGAATAGTTTTAAAATATATATGATATTTCGGATTTCTACTCATGTTGTACGATTATATAAAATATTATTCGAGACTGAATATCGTTTGCTATCCTGCGTGAAAATTTTCGTAATACAGTGAAATCCATCTATAACGATATTTTGGGGACCAAAATAATATATCGTTTTAAAGAGAATTATCGTTATAGAGGGAATCAATAAGAATTTTTGTTCCTCCTATCAAGTGATGTCACCAGGGTTATTTGCTATCATTCAACACCCCCACGTGTTCACACAAATAATATATATTAAATGGAGTGAGAATAACATGTTTACAGCGTCGAGTAATTTTTCAACCCCCAAGTCTTAGTGAAGTACCCTTGCTCAGGATACTGGCGACTCTGTATTTTTCATGAGACCATCTCATGCAAAAATTACGAAGAGCATCTGAAAAATCTAGATGCTCCTCTGGAATATTAGGTTAATCTGGAAATAATGTTATGAAGATAATAAATTGAGTACACTGCTTTTCCAGAAGATAAATTTAGTCTTTACCGTAGTGAAATCATTATTTTCATTTATACCATCATCTTCTGACTCTTCAACTTCAGAGCTAGCACTCCTTATTTCAGGATGCATGTCTTCATCTGTTGTTTCCAAAAATATCTGTACTTCATCATCGACATTTAAATAATCGTGAACAAATATTTCAAACTTTCGTCCAGTTTTATCTTCGTAATTGGTCAAGGAATTTTGAAGTAATGTATACCTTATAATGAAGTAATGTAATAAGTATCACTTTGACTTTCTTTGTGAATTTGAATGAAGCCAGCTTTTTTCCAACAATTAGATATAGATTGTTGCTTCATATTTCACCAACTCCTCGCAATCCACTTACATGCATGTTTTATAGTAATTGGCACTGTCTGCTTTCGATAAATATTAAAAATCATTTTATTCACTAATTGATTTTCTGTAATAACATTTGAAGCATTTTGCATCGAGGGGCTGTAGAGCGTTATAAACATTATCAACGGAATATATTTTTAAAAAATTTTACACTTTTTCTCTGACGCCAGGTGCGTTCGTATCCAGCGGTATTAATTTTTGTTCACACTGTTACTCATGGACAGATATCCCATGTCGGTCTCGAAACCTTGTTAGCCATTCATTGCTAGCTTTGAATTAAGGGTTCTCCATCACATTTAAATGTTCTGAATTGCTCGCAAATAATTGGCCCATTTAAAGATACGTTCAAAGCCCGTTTTTCTCTAAACCATTTCAACGTGGCTGCATCTATTTCGTTATGTAAAGCAATCTTAGCCTCTTTCTTTGTGGATCGGTATTATTACAGTTGAAAATGTTTTCAGTTTCCTTCCTTTTCATAAAAATGTTGCAACAGTCGATTGTAAAAGTCCGAAGTTTTTGCAAACCTCAGCTAGCTTCATACCTCTATCAATAACTTTTATGATGTTGAATTTCACTTGGATGGATATTTGTTTCCTTGGAGTCATTTTTATTAATCTCCACTAAATAAACTTCAAAATAAACACAAAACGTATGAATAAATTAATGAAAATTTTGTAGTATAGTACGAGAATGAATCCCGATTCGAATTACTGTAACTGACACAATTTATCGAAGTTTAAAATTCTTATGGTACTCAAATGTACGCAAATAACGTATCATAAAGTTTACTCTCAGACGCTTCAAGATTTTATCTATCACTTCAGGTGAAAGGAATCTTCGACGAATTTTCGAATGGGGGGGATGTGATTAAGGTTCAACGTTCTGTTTGTCCGGAAATATAAGTTTCGATGAAGTTTTTCGACAGAGAGTGTAACTTGAGAAACCAAACCAACGGCCCAACCACAATTTATCTAGACTTCTTTTGTATACCGTTTGATTTGTAGACATCAGTTTGAAAAAATATCGTAATAGAAGGAATTATTGTGATGGAATCGAAAATATTACCGTCTTTGTAGAGAGAATTATCATCGTAAAGAATATCGCAATACAGATTTCTGCTTTAGATTAATTTGAAGGAAATTAAGTCAGGACCATGAAATAATATCGCTATAGAGAGAATTATTATTATTGAGGATATCGTTGTAGCGATATTCTGCTGTATCTCCTAATGTCGGTATATTTTCATGTAATTATAATGATTATGTCTATATTTATCATAAGAACTTAAATCATAGAATTATTAATGACTTAAAATTTTAGAATGAAATATTTTTTTGATAATATGCTACCAGAATTAAAATCTGAGCATATTTCGCACATGTAATACTATATTGATTGAAACATTAAATAATAACAATAAAAAATGTAACACGCTCTGTTCCAAAGTGAAAGAGAATTACGACATTAGTTATGGGATTCTTGTTTCGACTGAAAAAGTGTTACGAATATCAATCGTATTTTTAGCGTTCTATTAAGACAACATTAATATTAAAAAAAATATTCCATATAAAGTTTTGAAAGAGATTTAGACAGTAAATATATTGCCGTTTTTGTAATAATTTTGAAATTGTTTAAATAAATATTAGAATTAAAACAAACGATAAAATATCAAAATGGACAATAATATTTTATTCAGATATTAGAATTAAGGTAAAGCGATAAATTACACTAAATTAAATATGTTTTTAGGTAAACGCCATTAAAATTAAAGCAAATGGTTTATTATTAAATTGAAAATATTTTAAGCTATATGTAATTATTTCTGCATTAAAACGAAAATAAACAAGTCAAGTACCTTTTCTATTTTACTTTGGAAGTGGTCGATTGACCAACGTTTTCATTAACAAAGTCTATAGTCCCTTTGATGGTTAATAAAGATATTTAGTCAAATAAATTCGAAATTAACTGTAAAGGTGCACTTTTTGTCATTTTAGTAAACACGAAATTCATTAAACACTTCTGAAAACAAGGTTAAATATTACACAGGAGAAAATATAAAAATGTTAATATACTTAAAATAATTACATCCGTTGCAGCATACTAAGACTTAAAATTTTACATAAACCATGGTATTTCTTTTCTTCATAAATGAATTATCGTAATTTTTCATATTTCTGTATTGATCCTTCTTCAGTTTTTAAAGAGAAAACTGCATAACTATTTGATATATCTATTTTATTGTGTTTTAACTTGTTTAGTCCATTGAAGTCTGATCTTGTAATTCACATGAAGCTTAGTTTAAAATTATTTTTGGCAAGAAACAAAATAAATAGATAAAATCAAATCCAGTTGCTATGACATGATAATCCAATGGCATTTCAAAATAAAATTGTATTTTTGAAAAAGAGGATATATCTATAGCTATTATATACGTTACAAATAACTTTTATTATGATAATATGCAATGAAGATGAAGTAAAATAATTTTTAAACTTAACAAATTTACTCTTAATTCATTTCAGATCTTTTCGAAATGCAGTAAAAATTGCTAAAAGTACATTTTACCAAGAAACTTTATAAATTGTTCTCTGTATCCTTTCGTGATTTTAATTTGAATCTTTATCTTTAATCCACGCACATAAAAGAACTCATCGCTCTAGTTTCCTTTTCTCTTGTCCTTAACCTCATCTAACTTCTTAAAAATCCATTTAACTTTAAATTTTAAATGTATTTGACATAATATTATTTTATTCTTAATATTATATAAAGGCTTATATTCTGAACATTTATTTAAAATAAATTTAAAATGTCTCGTATTAAAAATACATAATCGTTCTTGTAAACGATAAACATACATTCTACACACAGTTATAAATAAATATATTCATTCATATTAAGAGGTTCGAATGTAATTATTTTGTCCGACATGTAACTCAAAGTATTCATCTTCAAAGCTTCATGAAATTTGGAATGAAGCAGAGTGAAATGAATAAAATACAGAATGAAGCTTTACCTACAGAAATATGGTAATTTTTTACACGAATTTTCCGGAAAGATTATTCGTGAAACCAAATATCTAAGAGCCTTTCGGTTCAGTTAGTTTGAAATTTTGCCAGCTGTTACTGCCGAAGAAGTTTACTCAGTTTTATTATAGAATCTACTGCATAAACGAATGTGGATTGGAGAAAGTGTGCTAGAGTTTATTTCGGTTGAATAAATTTATTCTGAGTTTAATCGACAAACAGGTGGGGTTAGAATTTTGGTTTGCGATCTGTTCAAGTTAATTTACTTGATTAAGAGTTTTTTTATAAGACAAAAATGGCAACGATATAAATATTTCGTATTATGAAGTTTCTCTCTTGATTTTCTTTTTTATTCTATATGAAATATTTCTCAATTTGTTTTATCCATATTTTTTTCATTTTTTGCAAATTTAATACACACACACACACATATATATATATATATATATATATATATATATATATATATTGAATAAAACATGAATTATATAAAACATGATATAAAACATGATTTACAAAATTTATGGTTATGACATTGAAGATTTGATTAATCATTAAATGTTGAAGACTTAAAGATTTGTTAGTTAATTTTAAAGAGTTAAAAACTAATAGTTCTATTTCTTATGAAAAATTTTCTTTTCAATTTAACATAAGAGAAAGTTATATCGGTTATAATGGGGAAAAAACAATTCAATTAGTTATTATCTTGTTAATATATATTTATATTCTTATGAATTTAGCTTTTTAGTATATAATAGTTTCAAGATATATAGATACAATGATGATCTTATAATTTTACAAATTAATTTCAACCCAGAAGTTAGATCAGAATTTGAAGAAAACTAATGTAAAATCTTATGAAACTGATTTATTTGAAGTTGATTTAAACGTTGAGGATCATATGATTATTAGTAACATATAAGACAAAAAGGATAATTATTTTTTACCTATTAATAAAACTTCTTTCTTTGATAACAATTTACACTTAAATATATATAGAAACATTTCATATAATTTTTACTATTAATAACAATTAAAACAATATGCCTTTAAATATTCAAAACAATTTAAAAATTTCTCTTTTACATGTATTAAAGCTGACTATCCAATTAATTTTTAATGACAAACTTTAAATATAAAATCTGTACAATTGGTTATTTGTAAATTTTCTTTATTTGTCATATTTATTTATATAGTTATGACTCTTCATAATAATTTTTAAAAGATTTTTCTACTGATTAAAATTAAATTTAATTTTTTTAATTATTTTAAAAATAATTATTCATTTTTATTATTTTCCAGTTTTTAACAGTTTATATTTTTTATTTTAGTTCTTAATTGAAATATTTTTATTATATATTTATCTTCATTAGTTTTTAATTTTAATTTTTAAAATTTAGTTTTTAATTTTATTTCTTTTTACAATTCCTTTATTTATTTATTTATTTTTAATTATTTATATCGTAATTTAATTTTTCAAATATTATTCTAAATGTTTTCCTTGCTATTTTGTCACGAATTAGTTTTATAGATGGTGCTGTTTTATTTTTATTTTCCTACATTTTCAATGCAATTTCTGGTTTTCACACATACACACACATTTCGCATTTCAAATCTGCTTATTAATTAATATTAAGAATACATAATTATTAAATTCTCAGATTTTAAAGTCATTAGACCAAATAAGTAAATATATTTGAAAACTAATGAGGTAAAATAAGGTAATTGAAAAGATATATAAATGAAAATAAATGCTATATGATTTATTATGAAATTTTGCTAATATTACAATGATCAGGTTTATACTAAGCAGTATTCTGAAACAAAACTTTATATTTTTTTTTAACATTCGTTTTTGCATTTTGCTTTCTATATTATTTTTCGCTTTTATTTTAACTCTATTTTGAAATAGAAATGTAAACTGCTTGAATGAAAATTTATATAAATTTGTAGGCTTTGCCTCAAATGGAAAACAACAAACGTAGTTTTATTTGAAAATTCAGTGAGAATATACTACTTTCTCTCAAAATTTATAATACTTAAATAATGCTGGGTTCACTTTTTAAAAGTTTCTTATTAATCATTTGACTTGCGTGTGCTTTTGGGAAAAGATTAACACTCAATTGTTTAAGGTTTGTTTCTGCATATAAATAACATCAGCGTAAAGTACAGTTCTCATTTCTTTACAAATAAATTTTATTTTTCATATTGCATTTTTACATTTTATTCTAATTTGAGGATTACAGAAAATAAAAAAAAAATATTTCATCTTTTATAAGTATTTTCCACTTACGTTTATCCCAGTATAATTACGTCTAATGTATAAATAAACCTTATTTAAATCCTAAATTTTATTATATGTTTTAGTGTACAAAATTAAAGGAAATGCATTAATATTTCTGTAAACTGCTATTATTTCTTTCCAGAAAATTCAGCTGATAATCTAAAAGTTTAGTCCTGTGTTTCATAACTTTGTATAGCTATTATCACATAAAAATGTTTTAAAAACAGTGATAAGTATTTAATATGTGTCAGAACGGCTACACAACGGTTCTCTAATATATATATATATATATATATATATATATATATATATATAGTTTTTCGTTGAGAGAGGGGCAATAGCTATGTCAGCCAATAAGGACAGCATGAAATTTACAGATACAATGACAGAAGAGAGAAGCAGAAAGCAAGGAAATTTTGCTTATATTGAGTTTTATAGTAGAAATTTCCACTCTAGACGCAATAGACCACTTGACATAGGTGTAGGGATTCTTAGGGACTTCAGCGTTTGACAGAAAGTCTAGTGGGGTTTATTTCTGACAGATTTATAACTGTGGGAAAGCGCATTCAGCAAATTTGACGAGCACGTGATTTAATAAATGAGAGGATAATTTAGAATTGGATCAGGAAATAGAAATTAACTCTACTTTTTAATTAGAGAATGGGGAAAATTAGGATATTAAATTAATATTCAGTGAAACTATTATATAAAATTTAAATCGTTACAAATTCTCCCCTTCCTCGGAAGTGCGTTGGGTCCATGTTATGCCTAAAAAATTCCCGTTTACAAATTCAGATCGAGAACTTTTATGCCCTAAGAATCTTTTAACCTTTACAAAATACATAAGCAATTTCAATAAAATGATCACAATGTTAAATACTAAACAAAAAGATAATTCTGTATGTTGTGTGTGATATTATGTCTAAATCTAACATCAATTTCTTCAATAATAAGCTTGCTAACAAGAATTCTTACATTTGTAAAATAAATACATAAATAACAGAAATATATGGGTGGCATTCGGTAAATCAAACAAAATATCATACAAATATAAAATTTCAAATTGATTAATTTGACGTTTTATTTAAATTTAATTGCATTTTGATCCATAACACTCGAACACCACAAGAAATGTAACACTACGTTAACCAGACTCCTAAATTCTAAATTGCAGCGGTAAGGGAAACCTGCAAAATTAAAGAATGGTGGGATGAAACCACATACATAAGAGAATAGTGGTGAGTGAACCACTTTGCACATAATATTCCATCTTTAAAGAAACAAACTGCTATTTTTTTAAATATGCTTGTGGAAGCTTATGTTTCAACAAAGGACAGTGTTTTGAACGATTGATTGAAAACCTAAACTTTTTTCTTTATAGATAATATTTAGAAAAAACTCTTACTATATACTATATATATTACTATATACATTATATATATATATATAAGAAATAAACTACTAATTGTTATATTATTTATTTATGATAATAAGTTAACTGTTAAGTGGCTCAAAAATGTTTATCTAAAGGAATATCCATAGAAGACATTTTTCAATGACCAAAATTATAATGCCCAAAACCACTTATTACATTAAACGATTAAAACTTTTTTATTTAAAGAACATTGAAAATTACTTTCAAAATCAAAAAAGTATCAGTGGATTGCAAATGATATTCAAATTCAGCTATAATACGAAACCTTGTTTGCATAAGTTCGTTAACTTCTGATTTATATTTCTTATACTTAGAAAACTCTTTCAAGTTCCCATATGTCGAATAGCCTATGCTGTTATGGTCACGGACATGCAGTCGGTTATTTTTGTCAAGTCGTTGGTTCGGTCCTGATGCGGCAAAGACTCGCAGTTAGGAAGGACGTTAAATCTGTACCGGTTCCAAGTCCTTCTTGGTGTGGTATGAAAGCTTTAAGAGAAAGATGCCAGCTCAGGTGTTTTCCACGTCACTGAAATGACTCAAAATTTTAATATCCCTCCGTGTTGCCCTCTGGTACGACGTTTAAAAACAATCATGTCGCGGATTACAATAAAATTAAAAAAGAAAGCCTGTGAATTGATAAGGTACTATCGCAAAAATTTCATTGATAAATGACTGTATAAAAAATCTGACTGTGTGGATAAAAATCAGTGACTGTGAATATATTTGTATTTGTAATCCGTTAGATTTAAGTTGTCTTATAGAAGGCGAATGTATTTATAGTAGATCTTGATTATTTAATGACTTTGGAATTCTCTTTGCAGATAGAGTCCAGACTGCAAAGTACAACAAGCAATGTTTATACTGATGCGGTAGTATCTGCAGCGGTAAAATTTAGTTGAATGCGCTTTTCCCAGTCGTAAATCTGTCAGAATTAGTCCCTATTTGATCTTCGATTATAGCCGAAGTCTCTAAGAATCCCTACACCATGGAAAGCGGTCCATTGAGTTTAGGTAGAAAATCCTGATTATTAAACTCAATAAGAATGAAAATTCTTGTCTTGCTTTTTTCTTCTCCTTGTCATCTGCCATTTCTAGGTCTACTGGCCGACAAACTATTCCTCTCTCAACGAACAACTATACCCGGAATAAAAGATGCTCGGATAATTGATCTTTGTTATTTGAATCACCTGATATTTTTCAAAAATTAAAAAAATGTAATATTAATAAAGTCTCCAGAGTATGGCTATCACCCGCAAGCCGCATCATAAAAAAAAAAAAAAAGAAAAGAAAAGAAAAGAGAGATTGTTGGTCTCACTACGTCCAACATCATTTGAGTTACGTAGCAGGATCATCAAATGTGGAACTCACTACAAAATTGATGTTCAGATATTCTATAAACTAGAAACCACCAGTGATAAACCTTTTGTCTAACGTTCTATCAATATTAGCTTCAATTGAAATATATTACAGCGACCAAAACCCACCAACATTGAGGAAACGAGTGCAAGTCCATCCTTAGGAAACTATAGTCTCAATTTTATGTGAACTGGATTAAGAAATTGTATGTTTTAGGCTCTTGAACAGTTAAGTATGGATTCATGATACTTTTGAATTAAAATGTATATAATGAAGGAAAATAATGTGAACTGTGAGGATTTTTTTAAAAATTTCATTTCATTTTGTTTTTGTAGTCCTTAACATTTACATAATGAATATGTTTATTCAAAATGCTTCTAATTAAAACATGTAATGTAAGAATAGATTATGTCAAAATTTAGGTCTATTTAAAGTAGAATTAATAATTTAGCGTACTTCTTGGCATATTTTTTAAAATCGCGCCAAGGGCATAATGAGTCTCAAAGTCTAAGTCGGTCAAGAGATGCGTTTTGTCTTTTCAATAAATAAACTATATAAACATAACTACTATAGTTTTGAAAAAAAAGGTAAGAAAATATACAGTAGTATGACCGAAAGACAAAGGCATGAAAATCAATATTTGTGGAAAAGGAAAAATAATATTAAAAACGTGAAAAAGTACTTACCCTTGATGGAGGGATGTCTGGCGTCAGGCGGATAAACTGGATTAGCGACCGAAGGAAATCTCTAACGTATCATCATTCACGATGCTTTCGGCGTTAATTAAATTAGTAATAATTAAATAATAAAAAAGTAATATATCTAATAAATAAAAAAATAATATAATAGTAAACCTAATAAATAACACATAAATATAAATAAGAAATTAATATATGACAGTAAATTAAATAAATCAAATATAGAAATGTAAGTATAATATAAATCAAGAAGAAAATAAATCAAATATAAATATATATAAATAAATTAATATATATATATATATATTTATATATATATATATTATATATATATATATATATATATATATATATATATATATATAATATAATATAAATAAGAATAATATGAAATAATCAATCGTCAGAATAGAAGGAGATCCCTTCTTAGGTTACCACAAAAAAGATTTTACGACTTTTTGATTTTTGATGGCTTACTAAATTGATTTATCGCTATTTTGAATTTTTCTCGGTCACAAATGCAGCTAGATTTCAAGATCCTCCCATTAAACTTAATGGAATACATATAGAAATTTAGAGGATTTTTTAGTGAAATATACTAAATTAATCACTTTGAAAATTTGTTGCTTGACTAAGGATAACAATTATTGCTTTAATTAAAATTGATAGCATTAGCTGAATAAATAATAAAATTGATAACATTGCTGGAGAATAAATAAAATTATAAACATTGTTACTGTTTAATTAAATTGATGTTGGTTTAATCTTCTTAATCTTTATGAAATGAAATACAATGTAATATTAATTTAATTAAATATTTTGAAAGGGATTTTGAAAACCGAACATCATGTGTATGTATATTATAAGTTTGGGAACTGTTCAATTAAAGTGGTGTTTAAAGTTTTAACTATTAAAATGTGATACATTAATAAGTAAGTAATTTTGAATTATAATTCTGAATAGATTTTAAAATTGGAATATGTAATAGTAACAGCAACATTTAATTTGATGGTAAAACAAAAGTGTGCATATATTTAATATTTCAGAATATTTTGGAAAATGTTTTGAATTTTTGAGAATATAAATTGATATCATCATTATTTAGATTTAAATGAATATCATCAATGTTTTGTGAACATTTACTATTTGATTAACAATACGTAACCCC
>BMAW01047803.1:534127-594919 GCA_019974015.1 Nephila pilipes
AAGTTTGAAAAGTTGTCGGAATTTAAAGGAGATGTCTGTTTAGATGATTTCACGCATGAAATCTGCATTTTAAAGGAAGGTGATAATTAATTTAAATGAAAAAATATAAATAATAAAAAGTAAAAGTTAAGTACGCTAGGTTTGACATGCGACAATAAGTGTTTGATTTTGTCTGCACATCAGCTTCTTCAGCTTATATGCAAAATTATTTTTGAGAATGGTCGTAGACTAAGAATCTAAGAATATAAATAAACATACTTTATATACATTTTAAATTTAATTAATAACAATTTCAAATCAAATTTGTAAAATTTGTATATCCATGTCTGTTGATAATTCTGCACCATGCAAGAACAAATTTAATTTTCATAAACATCATTTCTCATCCAGAGATGCATGTAGAAAAGGTAAACAATGTTTCGATACTGTATACAGAGTCTTGTCATCAGTATGCTCCTCCTGTCAAAGGAAAATGTTTTCGTCTCACCAGGACACACTCAATGCAATTATATGGGTTTATGATGTAGTATTTAATTTTGTGAGAATCCAACATACATAAAATTTCAAATCTAAATAACAATATCTATTAAAGTACACCAATTTATATTTATATTCTCATATTTTGTTTATATTTAAAATACAATTTCTTTTACTGTAGCTCTATTTCTTCCTTTCAAAATCCTTTTCAGAAAATATTATATAAATATGCTTCGCTTCTTTGTAATGATGTTTATGTACAAAAAAGTATAACAATACATAATTTCAAACCCAGATGTTTCTTAAGAGGTAACGAACTGAATAAAATATGTCCTTCGTTGCACTGAAACGAGTTTTTGCTTTCCCTCGTTTTTTTAGTACTTTAGAAATCATGACAATATTCCAAGAAAAATAAATCCAAAATACCGTGGGTATAAACCAAGATAATGGGAAGTATTTTAGTATTATAAAGAAAATGAATGGATTTATTTTAAAATCTGTTGTCATGCAACCGTTTTCAAATACATAAAATTCTTTTCTAGGCTACATAAATGTTTCTAAGTATAGGGTGATCAACTTTTATTCTTCACTTATATGTTTTTGCTTTCATGTGACATCGAAAGATATTCATGTTAAGAAAAAATACTTTCACTACAACATTTGTTGCATAGTTAATTAGGTATTTAATTATCAATTTTTAAACATTTTCAGCTCACACAAAATATTTCGAACAATACAGTTGCTAAATTTACTACCTTGTATAATGTTTATGGTAGATATTTTGGTTTATCTTTGTTCAAAACATTCTATTTTATGAGACCCAAGCTATTCAGAAAATTGATTTTACTTTTTTAATTAAAAATAATACAGAAATAAAGGTTTATAACACATTTTTAAATATATTTTAATTTATAAGAAACATATGACTTAATTTTAAAATTAATAATAGAAAATATGAGTATTTTTTCAGGAAAATAGACGTATTAAATTTGCTTACAATAATATACTAATTTGCTAATAATTAATCCATTCTAAGTGATGTAAAATTAGAAAAGGAAAAAAAAAACATTACATAATGTCAGGATTCATATAAATAATTTCATGAATTGTATTAATTATTTCTATACCAACCAGTATTAAGGGTTTTAGAGGAATAGCATCTATTCATATAAATACCAATACTCTAGTGACATTGTGATTTATTTTCATTAGGGAGTATTAGTTTTATCCAATTCTTTTTTAGGCATTGCTCATTTTCACTATGTCTTAGGTATAGGAGCTGTATTTTCTATTTTAGGGGGGAATACTTATTGATTCCTATTATTGTTGGGGTAATTATTAATCGAAAAAATATTCAACTCAAATATTCAGATTATTTTTGATGTATTTACTTAAAATAATTTATTCTTCTAACGTATATGTATAAGATATACCGGAGTGCTTTGCCCATCATAGTTACTTATGAACTCTTGCCAGGGGGTGGAAGTTTGTAAATATAATTTTTGAAAAATGCCTTATATTTAGAGGCGAAGAACTCAAGTACTTCTAGGTTGATTAACACTTCAGTTTCGAATTTTTTATCCTTTCAAAAAATTTGCAAGGAGATAAGCAAGTGATAATTAGGGGGTGCAAGGTCAGAGAAGTAAGGTGGATGCGACAAACATTTCTATCCTAGCTCTGTGATTTTTTTAACAAATTGCCAAACCAGAAAGGGTGGTTTGACATCATTATGATGCAATAAATATGCATCATACTAGATATCACCAGCCTCTTTTCTTTCAGTGCTTTGTTTAAATCATGCATTTGCTGAAAGTATACCACTGAATTTTTATATCTCTGAGTATCTTCCGTTAGGTTTCAAAATCTCAATATGTTTTGGTCCTTAAACGTACCACCATATGTACAGCGTTCTCTTATTCAGATTTAATCTCGATTTAGAGATGGAATGGATAGAGAGTCCATGCTACGTACACTCCTTTCATTAAGATGTATTCGAAAATATTAAATTTTTCATCACAAGTTATTAGCCAAAATGGGTTTGTTTTTGTTCCCAGCAAACAAAAATGTGCACATGATGATTAGATTAAGCAAAGTTTTCTCACTTTACTCACAATACACTAGTATGGTATGTTTATAGATCAACTCTAGTAACGATGGAAATTTTATTGTAAAATAAATTTTATTATATGTTTGAAATTACTTTTTCTCTTCACAAATGGACAAAACTTTCCTGTTGACCTAATATATATATTAATTGCCTTATCTCCATTTTATTCTTATATTTTCCTTTTTTTTATTTTGCCTTGATTTTAAGATCCTCAATATTTAAATAATTTGTGATTTTTAATTAATGGTTTTGTTTGTTTTGAATTAATAGTTTGAAGTATTTAACTAAATTTTGGGCTTATTTAAACTAGAATTCTTTAACTTGGGATTATATTTATAATTTAAAATTTGGTTATTATTTTAAATTTTTGTTTTGTTTTTAATTCAGTATTGTTCTAGTTTCTTGTTCCAAATAAAACAAACTTTAAATTATATGTTGAATATAATCTGTATTTTCCATTATTTTGTTTAAATATATATATATTCATATTTGTGGGGGGAAAAAGTACCAAATTTCTTTTCAATGCACTCATATGAATTTGGTTACCAAATTTGAAAAAAAAAAAAGAGTCAACAGTCTAATAAAGAACATTCCTTTTGGAATGGAAAAGAAAAAAAATAGTATTTTTAAGACAATTAAGGTATTCCCTGTAGTATTTTTCCTTTGGTTTGTATAGAAATATTTCATTTAATTATGGATCAAGAGTTTCATGTTTTTTTGCTACTTTTCATACCAGTTCATAAAACTATCAATTAATAAATTTTATTTAGATAAATTTTAATAAAAATTAAATTCTATTTATTATTTTTAATATAATTTCTTACAAATATTTCCTTTCCTTTCTTGCTGTCAGGAATTCAGATGCGTAGAAATTTTTATACTATGTTTCAAATTTAATTATTTCTATTTTATACAAATTTAATTATTTAATTCTATATATAAAACTGATAAAAACACATAAATAGGAAGCAAATGTATTTATTTAAGAAAATATTTGAAAACTAATTAATTTTATTAGATAAAGATTTGTATTTGTCGTTTTTTACAAGTTTCGTAATATCTTCCTCATATGACTAAATTTTATAGTTATCGCCGAGGGATCGTGGTAGCGAACTCGGTAGAGAGTTTGAGTTCAGAAACCACTACAGACTTATTGATTTCCAATTCGGGTTCATGGACGTTAATTTATTGGGATCAAAATCTTCCTGTTGGGACAGTGTGGACATAAGAAGAACGTGTGGCGAGACAACGCTAGTGCCATCCTAGAGATTTGACAATGGTTCAAAATTGCAAGTTTCGTAGACAGTATCCTTCATGTTGGATTTACATTTGACTTTAAGAAGCGATTCATAAATCAGATATAGATTTTTAAGCCTTACAACATACACGAATGGTTGGATGACGGATTTCGTGATTTTAAACCACAGTCAAATGATGAAGATATTTTGTCTGTTACACCTACCATATTTCCGACATTAATCCTCAACATTAGCTGCTGTACACAACTGAGATTTAGTAGCATCAAGATTCAAAGTCACGACTCGTCAGAAACAGAGCTGGTCACAAAATTCTGACCATAAGCAATCAAGTACTATATTGCCGAACAACATAAGTAAAATTTGGTTTTTCGTTATTGATAATTTTTAGTAATTGAGTAAGCTAAGGTATATTTGCCATCCTCGATAAACAATATTTATAGCAAATTATCATACCTGCATTAAAGTCCTTTTCTCATTTTTTCTGGATGGTATCTATAAAATAAGGTACATGCAGTTCGAAAGACCAAATTTGTAACTTTTAGAAGAATTCGTACGCAAATCGCTTCTGATTTTAAACAATACACATCCTCTAACATTTTGGATCTAATTTTGAAACAGTTCTATATTTCTCACAAAGTCATGATTTTGTTTGATACTTGAAATGGCATGCAACCAACAATATATGGTATTCTTGGGCATTTATTGCGACTTTATTTTGTTGCAAGTTAAGATGCCACTCTGCTTAATAGAATATTCCTTATAAGTATTATTAGCATTATAATATGAAATTCACATTGCATTACTATAACTGATATTTATCTTTTTTCTTAGTTTTTATGGAAGGTGCATTTGCTTTTCAATGACACTTTCTTATTTGCTTGATGGTCCGAACATATCAACAATTGATTTGAGACATAAAAACAATTGATGTTCGATTCATATAAAATAACTTACAATTGGTCATGGTTGATTTATTCTTGTGGAACTTAGATGGCTATTGGGGACGAACCTCGTAATTTTGAATTTCGATCAAATGACCAAGGTGATGCCTGAGATAGCATCTGCCTCTCAAAACTTCCACACCATGCAACTAGATACTTGGGACCTCTACAAAATTTAACATGCATCAGCCCCTCTACATAGAGGTTTGTAAATGGCATTTGGACCTCAGTAAAAAGTGGAAAAATTAATAAATAAGAAACTAAACGAATAAGCAAAAGAAAAAAGTACTAAGGCTACGGTTTCTTACCTAAGCTCCAAGACGACTCAAATACAGAGTTGAGCAATTTTGAATCCACATCACGTCTGTAGCAAGAATGAAAAGGAGTAAGAGAACTTTTCTTCCACGAGATCTTAAGCCGAGCCATGTCGCTCCTCCTCCTCAATATCTTTGTTGCACATATTTCAGGAAAAACGATGCCCCTATGAGCAATCTTCATTTTTTTTTCTTCCACCGTTGGAGGGAGGGGGATACTCAGCGATTTATAAATGGGTGCGAAAGAGATGGAATGTATTTTACTTCTTGACGGAAGATGCTCCTCCTGGGAACCGAGAAATGAACTTTGTTTTTATTTGGTTGCATGCCGGATGTGTAATCAGTGACCAATTTATAACGTAAATTGCTTCTTTGGTGGAATTTTATTATTGTTGACTCACTTTTACTCGAATTAAATTGAATTAAGCCTCATTACGTAGGAGATTCGATAAAACTTTTTTTTATTCGAAACGGAATGATGCTAGAATAAAAAATTTTAACGCCTTTCTGTTATTTGTTTCAGTAGTCATTATTCTAAATCTAAACAGCCACTGATGAGACAATAAGTTCACAAATTAATGAAGAGACGATTGATAAGAATTAATACTCTCGTGAATCCGTATTACTTGACTCGTTTGCCATCCTAAATATAAATCTAATTGTAATCTAAAGTCTTCAAGTTAATTCCAAGCTTAGATAAAGTAGTATAAAATTGTCACACAAATTCAGTTCAAGAATGTAGTCAATAATTTTTCAATGCCTTATTTATGGTTGCACTAAACATGGTAATGCTCTTATTAGTTCTCTCAAAGGGGAAGCTAGTAACTTCTATAAATATCAAAGTTTATATTTACCCGTATATTCGGATTCAAAGTGAGTTAATTCACAATGGAAAGAACTACCTACTTCTTATATACCCGTCTTTTCTCAAAATCTTTATGCTCTTGCTTTTTTTCTACTACTGCAATCTCCCTTTTGTAAAATTCTGTCTTTCTATTCCGTTTCTCTGACTCTTTTATAAAACTTGATTAAAAATATTCACTATGATACTAAAGTTTACCTAATTTACGTAACTACGTTTCATTTGTTTGGAAAGGTGCTGGAAAATTAAATATAAAGTTCGAGATATCAGAAATCTCAGATGTTAAAGAAAAGTTCGTGAATAATTTATAATGAACCACAATTCATTAATCGTCATATTATAAATATGCAGAATGTTTCTCTGTCTGTTTTATTTCAACGTGTTTGTAGTCTGGTGTATAGTCAGTATTAAAGACGAGCGATGGAATCTATTCGTCGCATTTAACTCTAAAATACAGGAGTATGCCCCGAGTGAGTTAACAGGAGACGACCAAGGATTCCATCGTTTTATTTTTAGTTCGTACTCCCATTTAGAATTCCTGGATCTTTCTATGTAGATTTTCATGTCCATTACATCTACAAACTATTATTTATTATTAACCTAATTACCAAATCATCACTAACTTTAATATTCGATCATCCTTTGCTTTTATATGCAATTCATTAAATTCGTTCACTACACTTGTAATGTTAAACTGGTTTGTGTATTCACATTTCATTTGGTTGGAAAGTTAGTACAGTAAACGTTACAATTTCTCTCCTCAACCTGACTATCTTTAGCCATTAAGTATATTAAAAATGTGGATATATGATGAGAATAAAGTTGGAGTTTTAAATCTCTTACATGATTTCTGTGTCTGCAGAAACCAACATTCTGATTCCGCTAAACATCTGTCGTAATAAGATTGTTGCACGCCAAATCTGTCCGGTTTCAAAGTCCTCATATTATAATGGTGTGGAAGTTAAGGTAGTGTTACACAAACTCAAGTCTCACCCCCACTTTGACTAAAGTTCAAAATTACGATGGCCGTAGCCAATAGCCCTCATGCTGCTTCTAAGTGCGGTGTTAATATATCTTAAATTAATCAACCTAGATTATTTCTAACAAAGCGAAGTTAAGAAGTCAACTTCTTCGTAAGTTTCCAGCTAGATATTAATCCAAGAAATCTGATGAACTTATTATTTTTTTTATAAAAGTGTAAATTTATATTATTTTTCAAAAGTTGTTAATACGTCACAAATTATTGTTATAATTTTTTCATTGTAAGATATTCAATTTTTCACCAACAATTGAAAGAAAAATGAATCTTTTTAATAGCTTAAAACATTCTCAGTTTAGAAGAAAATTTCATTTTGTGTAGCATATACATTTTAAAATATTCAATGATGACGACTATGTACGTATTGGGTGTAGATTGTAATTCATAATTTTCAGACTGTGTATTACAGTAATTGCATATATTCAAACTGTTCTGTATCTCTTAAGACCCAGATTACTAATTAGATACTATTATAATATGCATGTAAAAGTTTTAAAAGTAATGTTTTCTAAACCTTAAATTTAAATTATCTATTTTGGGAAAGATTGTTTTTATTATTGTACGTGAGATGGCACAACTATTAAGTAAAAACTATACTTTATCATAGTTTAAAAACGACTGAAAACAATGCGTGGGAATTCATCGACCAAGAGGTACGTTTCTTTAATTTTTTTTTAATAAAGAAATAATTCACCTTTTTTACGTCATTTTAGATTAAGATATATATAACTATTATTTTTGAGAAGTTTTGAGCACTTTACAATGTATTTAGTTGAAATTTTTATGCTCGAAAATATAAGCACCCAATTGGGTACAATAGGAGGGAATACACATAAGGATATCAAACATTTATCATAAGGTAATACACTTTTTATTTGAAAGGTATTATGAAAAAGGTAACATGAAAAAAGTGTTACTTATGATGAAACTCATAAAAGCAGGGGATATTTTGAAAATGTTAGTAAATGCAAGTAGTTACGCTTTTAATGTGTACACATTTAAGAATCGAGCTGCCCGTGAGTGGCTTAGATCAGTGCATGCGCATCAAAAGACTACTCACGATACGTTCGTGGTCACTCTCGGTGATTAATCCCACGTCGGGGTTTTACTAAGCACAAAGAGAATTCGAAGCTTTGATAGGAATGGAGTCTTTTCAATGGAAGGCTCCCCGTGGAAGTCGGCTCTCTAGAGCATACGCATTAAGATGTCTGAAATTTAACATTTAAAAGTGTTTTCAAAATAGGAACTAATTTTATGAATTTCATCATAAATAGCGGTTTTTTATGTTATGTTTATTTTAAAATTGCCAATACATGGAAACTTTATGGGATTCATTCCCGAGGTACCCAAGTTTTTTTTCTCAATTTTCTGCCTTAGTGCAAAATTTAATCAAACCAATACTAATATTTTTTGAAATACTTTATAACGTTTACTTGCAACATAAAAAGGTATAATTATACATATACGCGCTGTTTATTGTTGTTCATATATATATATCAGATTTGTCAAATAATCTGTTAAAAGCAATGCCGCATCATGTCCTTCAATTCCAACACTATTCAAATCGCCTTCGATATTACAAATTAGATGTATTATCACTTGTCTGTAGAGGACGCCTTTGAGTAAATGTAAGATGTTTCCTTACACAACTCCTCAGTGAATGTGTAACATTCCAGGTAGAAGCAGATCTCTATAAAGATCGCAATGTAATGCGCTAAATGTAAACTCCGTTAATCACCAATGAATCCCGATAATGTTACTAAAGAACAAAATAGATGTTATTGTTATACAACCAAATCTATTCTTTGCCTAAAGCTCAAAGACAAAGTTAAATAAAAGCTAAGTGAGTGAAATGTAAATTAATTAATATCTTAGAAGTATAGTGTAAAAGTAGAAAACGAAAATTTCTACAACGGACATAATGAGCGGTCTAGCATGCGTCTACTTTCGATGATTATATTTTACACTTTTTTACGGTTACATATTGAATAGTTAGTAAACACAATGTGAGTACAATAAGCATTATTTTAAGTATAATTTGCTTTTTGTTGAGTTAACTCCTTTGATGTTTATTTTCTAATGATACTCGTATGATGTACTCTGAATCCAGACAATCAGTAGTTCCTCTTGCAAGTCCAATCTCTTTTTCAATCCTATGTCACCACTTTCTTCAATGTTTGACTTTTGTGTTCGAGCTCATTAGAGAAGTATTTCTTGCAATATAAGTGTAACATTCCATTCCATCTAAAGCACTCTAAAACTATAACTATAATTTAAATTCTGAAACAATATTTCGCACATAATATCTCTATGCATCTTATATGATAGTATGATCTTCGCCTATTGTTTGATTTTATTCCTTTGCACATTAAGGCAGAATTTACTTCCAGAAATATATTTGATTATGATTATTTTTCTAGGGAATGAATTATATATTAAAGATTTATTTAGAGCTCCTGAATATAATGTGGAAATATATTATACTTATTATATTCAGTTATTACGTATATTTAACTGAATATAAAAGTATTATATATTATACTTTTATATTCAATTAAATATTCAAATTTTCTAAGAATAAAAGTAATTTTTTTGTCAGAAAAAAAGCTAACAAAAATTAATATTAACAGCATTTTCACTATTTCATTTTAAATCAGCATGAATTTTCTTTTTCATAGGATTTTTTAATAAAGATTTATAAATGTTGTAAATAGAATAAAATATGTGTGTAATAAAGAATACATTCTTTCGTGAATAGCAAATGTAAAGTATTTTATGTGTCTAATTTCACTATAAATAATTAAAACGCAGTTTTTATAGATAAAATATTTCGAATTTTTCCAGTTCAGAAAAACATAATTCAAGATGTCTCTGTTAACATAAGTAAAATAATATTTTATCTATAAAATGGAGAATAAATTGCAATGACAATATCTAATTTAAAACACGCTGACAGCGCTGAATTTTCCGAAATAGCAAAGAATAAAAAAGTGATAAAATAACATTTCCAATTTTAGAATTTTCTATTTGAAGTCGATTCTAAAACACGCCTTCGCATTTCTCAAATGTCAGCTTATTAGCAACTAAATAAGTTCCAAGAAATTTGCTTAATAATATCGAGAGTGATATTTCTGCTTAAGGAAATGCACTTTGAAATAAAATATTAAATATAATGTTTCATCTAATATTGCTAATTAAAAATTTCTACAATAAAGACAAGAAATAATGAGATGAAGAATTCACTACAGTTTAAGTAATTAAACACTTTATTCAAAGTGAATTTTGATGATTAATTTTAATATATTGAAAGAGAATTTACGTAAGTAAAAGTACAATAGTTTTATTTATAATTTATATGTATATATATCTGTTCCCCCAATTTTTTTTTTTTTTCATTTATAGGTTTTAAAACGTGAATTCCTGCTTTTAAGAATTAAATATTTACTAAAAATTAAAATTTTGGCACTTTGATTAAGCAAATAGTGATCTCTTACGGAACCCCTGTCAAAGTTTCAGGGAACCTAGGTTGAAGACCTTTGCAATAGGCTATAGGGTCTTCTTCAGCTCTTTTTGAGGTTAGAAGCATAAGAATCACAGATTTTGTGCTAGGTACACCATATTAAATTTGTATTCTCTATATGGCTGTGACTGAAAGTCAATAAGATTTATTTGATGACAGGAATTAAATTCCGAAAAAATCATAGGTTTCAGAACAATGCCCATTTTATTACCTTTCTATTTAAGGTTCACAAAGGTGGATATACAACTCAATATCAAGAAGTGTAACGTTTTTGAATTTGTTTGAAAGGCTGTAGTCTAAGCCTGAGGCGTTTGTTAAAAGTCACGGGCGATGTCACATGATATTAAAAATGAATTAGGGATGTATTTCATACTTTTCTGGTTTCTCATTTGGCATTCAATAAAATGCCTAGATAATATGTGAAATATGAATCACTTCATAGATTACCGGCTAGTTTTAGGCAATATATATGATGCCTAGGCATTCTATAGAATGAAAAATTTCAAACTTTGCCAATAACATACATCAGAAAACTTAATTCAAGATCTTATATACTGCATGGTTCAAAAGATACTTGTTTTTGACGAAAAAATTTGTTGCAAAGGCACTTGGGGCTTTCGACTTTTGCTGTCTTATACTAAACGATGAGCAAAACGAGTTTGAGTTTGATCCATTGGTTAGACAGATCCATAGACCTCTGCATTCCTTATCATACAATAAAAATTTAATAAAAAAATTTAAATAGTGGGTTGCTTCCAGGTTATCTGCTCCAAAGAATGCACAGATGGTTTCATCAGAGGGAAAAATTATAGCAACGACTACTGTGATATGAAAAGTGTCATATTCATAGACTTCTTACAAACACTAAATGGGATTAATGGATAATATTACTACAATTCTACCCGTGCGAGTAACATGATTGCCCGTGACTTTAGGAGTGTTACAGAAATGGTGACAGTATACAAGGAATATTAGCTAAATGCAATTATTTGGAGAAAATTTGAATGGTTGTATCTCTTTACTTGATAATTAAAAAAAGGGTCAAATTAATGTAATAAATAGATATGATGATATTCTGTGATAAATTTTATTTGATTGTTTCGATCATTTAATATTTTTTTACGTGAAATATTAAAAATTGCTCGATATTTTATTAAATTTTTAAATATATTATTAAAAGTCCATACTAAGGAACGAACATAAGTCAAAAAATTAGTTGTCCCAGATATTAAACATTAGGCTTTTAGAGTTATGTTTAAAAAAGAATTAAAAAAATGTAAACATTATTGAACTTTAAACTCTAATTTTCGAATGAAAACTGAATAGTTGTGCTTATATTAATACTACAACAAGTTATCCTTGTATCGTGCGCCGAGTGCGAAAAATAATTTTGATCTAGCAATTTGCGATTCATTTTTTCATATAAACATGATTAAATTAATAATTTCATATAAACATGATTAAATTAATAATTTTCATATAAATATGATTAAATTAATAATTTTCATATAAACATGATTAAATTAATAATTTTCATATAAATATGATTAAATTAATAATTTTCATATAAACATGATTAAATTAATAAAGGTTTTTCCAGAAGTATCTGCTTTAAGAATGGAAAATGGGATAGATAAAATGAGTTAAGAGAATGGAGCAACTCAATATTAGTATCATGTATCGATTGAGCTTTTTAAAGAAGCTCATGAGTATGACATTCTTCGTATCACAAAATTTCTGGTCATAACTTTTCTGACTGAAGTGACTGCATTCACCGCAATTTCGGTTCAGATTCCCTAGGAAAAAAATGTTCGTTTATTTTTAGTGTAAATCGATTATTTTAGTTCTCGTCGGTGCTGACAACGTAAAAGGATGATGTCAACTGGTCGCGGCACCAATCAAAACTGTCCTATGAATCAGTGCCTCATTTGTTTTGTTGTTTGACGGATGGCAGCACACATTAGTAAAACGAATATACCTAAGTAATACTATCTGCTTTCAAAAACAGCTACTTTGTGAACAGCCCACATAATAAGAAATGCATTAAATATATCATTTTCTGTATAAGTATTGTATAGTCCATGCAATTTTAAATATATTTACAGTTTGTATAATATGAATTGATTGTTGCTTCTTTCAACCATGATTAAAAAATAAATTTGCCTTTTAAGGACAGCTTTTGAGCTCAAAGTCTTAATTCGAACAAATGTTTGGACCTCGCATACGAGCCGCAACTCTGATTTTCTACGAATCATGTCCTACCTTAATACCAGACAAAGTTCACGTTTCGGCACAATTAGAAAAGCCCCTTTACACAGAATGGGGAGCTATTTCTTTTTATAGCTCTCGGAACTGCAAACGAAGACAAACTGTTCAAGCATTTCCAGCATGCTACGACAAATAATGGTATATTCCATTACAGAATTGCCAACTGTTAATGGGTATCTCTTTAATAATTCGGCGTCCTGCTAATTTTTGCAGAAATATTTCGGAATGAGGAACTAAAACACCAGATGACAAATTTATGCCTTTTGTTTCCTGCTTTTAAATTTTTCGGTATGGTATTTTTTCATGAAAAATTAGTAGACGGTTGATTTCTAAAAGGAATATATATATATGTGTTTAAATAATAATGTATGACAATAATTATTAAAAATAAAATATATTTATAAAGCATTCACTAGCATTTCATGATGTAATAAATTAATCTCAAATAAACACGGTCTATCTATCTGTCTGTCTGTCCACCCATATATATATATATATAATACCATTATACCGTATTTAATACCCCCTCTAGTTCACTAATTGGGATTGCCTCTTAAACACGTGTCATAACTCTTTATATGGTCATAAAATTAGCAATCTTTTAACTTCATTTTATATTTTGGAAATACATATATATCTTAAGATCCTAAGCAAGATGCATGCGGTGAATAATTCAACACACTTTTGTTATTTTATGTAAATAAACAATTGTGAAAAAATGAGCAAATTGTGACTGGGCTTATTATTAATCAACTAACTCTTACCATTTTCATTCCTATATTCTGAATAAATACTAGACATGAAATGGTTGCAAACATTTAAGAAATACTCACCAGTAAAGCTTTGTCCATTTGAAAAAAATTCTTTGTGGATAACAATATTTCTAATGAAAAGAGCGCAATAAGTACCGTTTTGATTTTGGATAGAATTTTTTTGTTTGTTTTGGGATGAGTTCTATCACTTACAATCCGCATTTGTTATTTGTTTCAGGATAGTAATAAAAACACCTTATTTCATCAACTGTTATCATTAATCTTAAGAAGTTTGGATCATTTTCAATGGTTGAAGTGATGTATCTGCAATGTGCATTTCTCATTAATTTGTCTTCATTGGTTAAAATGTGTGAAATAAATTAAGTACAGATTTTTTTTTGTTCAAATTATTATCCAGGATGGTTCGAATATATTCCTTGTTGATGTTCAAAGACTTTTTTCATTTTTTTCAGTGATACACGTCGATTGTGTTTCAGGAAATATTTCACGCACTATTTCAGTAATCTCGTACGTTATAGATGAATTTGTTCTTCCGGATACTTACTACGATGTTACCGGGATGCTTTTGTACCTCTTTAAATAATATATCCTTTTAAACATAACTCACGTTAATATTTTTTCCCTCAATTTGCACATTTCTACGACATTTATAAAGTTTTGAATTACATTTAATTTAAGGTTTCCATTTCACCTTAAAACCTAAAAATGAACTTCTTGCACTTCTAAAATTTATGGTCTTAACTTTTGTGTTGGTTTAATTAACGCGTAAAGCTTTTGGTAATAATGTAAATTTAAATCATGCCTGAAATTTTACATTTATTGAAATCAGGTATGTATTCTGATATTTTCCTTCCATAAAGTATAAAAAATGTTAGGCAAGCGTTTTGAAAAACTTCATCAAGTACAGAAAAAAAAAATTAGTCCCCCGAATAAAATATTAACAAGTTTAGAAATTCTGCTGTTATGTATTTAAAAATTGTAAATTGTGATTGGACAGCCATGAAAAACTTATTCAATAACCGGTATTTATGAATTACGGTAAATAAGGAGTAAATATGCTAAGACAGCACAGTATGTATCGAAATTAAAAATCACGCACAATACGCATTTTTTTAATCTGGCATGTTCGGAAACACACCCATGGTGGATTAGTGATTTTACTCTATTATCAAGCGTCATTGTAATTGTAATGGGTACATCTAATTTAAGACACCCTACATAAAAATTCGAATGACAAAGACATGTTTTTAATGTGCATGTTCACACACGTTCTGAACCTATGTAGAGTGTAGAGAATATAAATATCAGAAAAGTATTCCGTCTCATTCTTACCCCTTCAAAACGAAATTCAAACCATTAAAATATATTCTTTTATTATTATACCGCATAACACAAAAGTTAATGCAGATAAATAATAGTGAAAGCAAGTTGTGACTAGGTACTGTGTATCAAAAATAAGTGTTATTGCATAAAATGTATTGGATGTCACACAGACTCAGGGATTCCAATTCCTTTCATCGGAAACTCAACGTAATGATCTTTCAAAAATCATTGCGCATAATAATATCGAAATTTATGAATTCTAAAGAGTTGATTTCTTGTGAAATTCGGCAGATTTTATAAATGCATCACATATGCAGAAAATCACACATGAGATCTTCATTTATAATAGTTAATTCTTCTTCATCCGATTCGACTTGCTGAACATGGGCCGTTGGTGGGTTCACAAAGTCTCACAAATCTAATAAGAATAACCAAACACGAATCTACTAGAAAAAATTGAAAATTGAAAGCTTGATTGAGATCGGATAATAGAATATTACAAACCTTCGAATGCCGAATTAAAGGATGCTTATTTTATATTGATTTATTGTATACAATTTATATTTTCAAACATTACGCAGACAATTCTCAATTCAACTTTGGTTTCAAATTTAAAGAAAAAGTTACAAAAAGCATATTTAATTGTTAATTTAGTTATGCTTACCAGCATTATAAATAACGAAAGAAATATTTCTGTGCGTTAAAAATGTTAAAATTTCTATAAATCTCACACAACCTTTGGCAAAGTGTTCTTGTGCATTGAATATTATTACAAAAATTTATTCGAATAATTTCGGTACATAGAAAATGAAATAAATAAAGAATCAGAAAGGGAACTATCGCACAGTTCCAAGACCCTGGGGCGTTTCGCTGACAACGTTTCTAATATAAATTCTACCTGTGTTATTATTGCACAAAGCAAACATCAGTGTTTTTTTTATCTTTTTTTCTATTCCTGTTTTTTGGAGAAGCTCAGCTATGCAGAAAAGTTGCTCAGTTCAAAAAAATGTATATATGCTTTGTTATGCCATGCATTTGAATTCCTCTTGTGCGTTTCAATGCGAAATATTTCACCCTGAGTTAAAATAAAGAAAGGAAAATAACGTGTAAAATTTTTCTCTTGTCACCATTTCTTAGACGTAAATTGCACATAAACATGCAAAGTTTTTTTTGTTCACCTAAAAGAATAGAGAATGTATGACAAGTACAATATTCACTTATAAAGGAATTGATTTAAATATTATTTATGCATATATAAACACAAAAATGTTTTTAATACACAACAATAAAAAAGACTAAATATAAAGAATGAAAATGTTCTTTTTTTAAAAATCAGTTTTAATTCTTTTGTAGTTAGTGCTTATATTTGGATATCAAAATGTAAAAACAATTATTTTAATAAATAAAATTTGTTACATATTTATTGCATTAAAATCAGATATATAGAAATAGAAGAACATGTTAATATGTAAGAAATACTAATTTGAATAATGTGCCTCAGAAAGAGGTATAAAAGGAGTATAATTGAAAGTATTATCAATTCCGCTCCCTCAGAACACTAATTAAACATAAAATATCTCACTTGTAAAAATAATAATTATAAATATGTTTTTTTTTCATATAAATTTTAAAGTTTAAGAAGAGAAGTTTATGTCATACACCCAAATTATTTTATTTAAGCAACAAATTTTTTATTAAAGTGCAACAAAACTTCAATTATCCGAATACTGATCAAACTAAACATCAATTAACTGAAAGCCTTCTTGTTCGCAAATGCAAACATTCTTTCCAAGTAGAAGTTGTGCCACCTCCCATCTTGCCAACTGGCTTTCATGACTTGTATTGTTGTCACTGGAGTGTGAGCTTTTGTTTCTGTTTGTACTGAAATTGTTGTGGAGTTTGCAATGACGATTAAATGCAAAGATGTTGTTCTCAGTGTTTACAATCAACTTAAAATAATATACAAGTTTATAACAGGGGATATTCATAGCACTTCCTATAATTAACATTTGAGGGTTTTTTTATGACATTTTATTTAATTTTCCAGCACCAGTCTAAACAAGTGAAACGTAGTTATGCAAATGAAGTTAACTTTAGAAATGTAAATAATAAATATAATTAAGTCCTATAACAACGATAGAAAAAGATTGCAGACATATACACTCAAGAGCCAAAACATTATGACCACCTGTCAAGAACTAGTTGGCCCACCTTTGGCGCGCAACACAGCTTCAAACCGCCTTGGCATGGATGCCATAAGTCCTTGGTAGATGACCGAAGACAGATTGTACCAGACGTTTAAGCAACGGTCACGTAAATCCGAGATATTGCGAATTGGTGGTCTTTGAACTCTGAGCTGCCGTCCCATGACATCCCAAATGTGTTCCTTCGGATTGAGATCCGGTGAGTTAGGCGCCAGGACATTAACTGGAATTCAGCATCATGTCACTGGAACCACTCCAACACAATTTTAGCCTTGTAATACGAGGCGTTGTCTTGTTGGAACATTCCATTTCCAGCTGGAAAAACAGAGGCCATGTAAGGGTGCAACTGGTCCGCAATGATGTTCAGATACCCTGTAGTATTCATGGTCTGCTCTACCACAAACATGGGTCCCAGAGATGCTCAAGAGAACGTCTCCAAAGCATATTACCGCCACCACCGGCCTGTGTGTGACCTTGTGGCAGCAACTGTTCGCCTGGAGGACGGCGTATCCTTACACGGCCATCGGCGTGATGAATGACAAACCGTGATTCATCTGACCAGGGAACTCTCTCCCACTGATCCATGGACCAGTCGCGAAGTTCCCAGACCCAGCACACGCGTAGTTGGGATGACGCTTGGTCAGCAAAGGCACACGAGTGGGACGTTTGCTGCGTAGCCCCATATCCAACAGTGTCCGCTGAACAGTGTCTCCGATACTATTCTACTTGGCCTTGCATTTTATTGGGCTGCAAGATGAGCCACTGTCTGGCTCCGGTTTTGCTTCACCATGCGAGACAGTCTCCGACGACCTTTTTCTTTGATAGCATGTGGACGTCCAACACCATGTCGTCTACTGCTGGTTTCACCGTAATTCATCCACTTTGCATAAGTACTGACAACTGTAGATCGCGAACAACCCACGAGTCGTGCTGTTTCGGAAATACTTGTTCCGAGCCATTACAACCTGCCCTCTATCAAAGTCGCTTAGATCCACAGCCTTTCCCATCGCACGCAGAAGTAAGTGAAGTAATGATTCTTCAGACTCTCCAGCAGCAGTTAAATACCACTTCAACATGTTCACGTGCCTTCCACGTCATCCAGGCGAGTTCATTGCAAAATGTAGGGGTGGTCATAAAGTTTTGGCTCTTGAGTGTAGAAAAGTTACGGTAATAGAATTACTGAGATAGTTGAAAAATAAGAAAAAGTGTTAAGGATTTGAATAGAGCGTGGGAATTACTTGTGTGTCTGTATAATATATATGGTCCCAAGTCCTCCAATGCCTAGGAGCAGATGTTTGAAGGAGGTACCAGTTCATGTCCTCTTCACTTGGCCAAGCATGAAATTTACTAGGCCCGTCGTCAACAGTCCTCTGGTTGCTTCTTAGTGGGACGTTAATAAACAATCACACAATCAAACTGATTATACTTTATAATATACTAGTTAATTTTGATCACAATACATTCGTTCTCTGATTATAAATAAACAGAAAAAGAGGGAAAAACTAATTACTGAAAACATTGATTCAAATAGAAATTGAACAAACCATTAATTAATCTATGTCTTTAAAAACTTATCTGTATGAATTCTTTTAAAAAGAAGCAATTCGCACATTCTTGATTATATTTCATAGTGTGCTTGTTAGACTTGGTTGTATTGTAATCCGTCTATGAAGGCATCAGCCCCGAATACGACTCGACGAAAACCGTCGGCCGCGAGTCACCGACCATAATCACTAACTACCGTGGTCGAGGTAGATGGAAAAATAAACGATAACAATTGACGAAAAGGTGTTAGTTTCATGTAGAAGGCTTGCAAGCCATTTATTAAACGAAGAAAATTAATTTTTTTTCATTTCAAACTTATGAACATTTTTGTTGTTTCAAAGTATATATATATATACGAGGGCTGTTTTTTTTCAACCTCCGATCGCACACTACGAAAACCAGGAATGTAGCAGCTAGTTGATGTGCGCAGTAGGCTACTGCGCATCTCCCCCATACATGCTTTGTCATTGCCGAGTCCAACACGCCCTTTCTTGTTGAACTGCAATCACGTAAACATAGTTTTCTCTATTGATTCTCCCGTCAAGTGTGAATTGCGAAGTGTTATTCGTTTCTAGCAGGCAGAAGGGAATAGTGCAGCCGAAATTCATCGAAGAATGAGTCGAGTGTATGGAGACAGCTTTATGAGTGATGGTGTTGTTCGTGAATGGTGTCGAAAGTTTAAAGTTGGCCGAACTGATACCCCAACCCAACAGCTTCTTGAGCAACTTAAATGGGACATTTTCGAACATCCACCATATAGTCCCAACCTATAGTCCCGAAGTGACTCATATTTTTCCTGAATTGAAGAAGAGTCTTGGGGGCAGCTCTTCCAAACTGACTAGGAGCTCAAAGAAACCTTTATAACTCACTTGAATTCATAGGCGGCAATATTTCATGAAGAGGGTATTGCAAAGCTTTTTCCCAGATATGAAAAATGCCTCAATCGTCAAGGTGATTAAGTAGAGAAGTAAATTAACCTTTGTTGTACATTACTTTTGGTAATAAAATTATTTTTTTATATTCACCCGTCTTTTTATTATAGCCAATCGGAGGTTGAAAGAACATCCCTCGTAAATATATATATTGCTTCTCGATCAGAAAATAAAATTTCTTATTTTGAGCTACAGTTTTTTTTCAGCTTTAATTATCTAATTTCATTTCAGAAGTTAATTAAGGAATTAAGTATGTTATCGTTATTTCATTAATCATTACAAAATCAAATGTATCTATAGTAAAAAAATATTTCAATTTACTTATTTTAAAAGTAAAAAAGTAACACATTGGACACACTACAAATGGAATTTTCTACATTTCAAAACATACGATTTTTCCCCTAAGATAATAGGGAATATATCCCAACACAACAGTAAAAGAAACAAGAATCGGGTAGAATTTCGGGAATTGAGGTACTTTCACGAAACAATATTTTCTTGATCCTTAAAGATTTCTAAGTTTTTTTTTTCTCTGAAGTAAGCCCTTTATTTTTATTTTGGCTTAAAAATGATATTTTTATGTTTTTAAAATGCATTTATATCTGCTTTTGAGTTACTTTCGAATTTTAAACAAATGATTTTTAAAGTACGTCCTCATATGATGCAATTGCAATCGAACTATTTCACCGAAAGTATATAACAATTTTTTAGAAAAAGCTTTATAAATATTTTTCAGAAACATTATTTGTTACCCAAAATATCAATTTATTTATACTTGTTATCTAAAGTATCAATTGTTTTCCTCAAGAAAAATGATGAACTAGTTTAAATCCAGAAAAACCTACAAAGAGGATTTTTTGCTCTACTTTTTTAAGACGAAAGTTTCATGATATTTTCTATACCTTTTTTTTTTTATCTTGTCTCTCTCTGTTTTGGAAAACATAACATTAGCGTTGCGATCTTTAAAGAAACTGTACTTTGAAACCTTTAAAGAAATATATATATACATATTTTAAATTCAAATGTTTATTTTTATGTCAAGACAAAGAGCAGAAACAGCCTATTCAGCTGTTCCAGTTGATTTGAAGTCTTTATTAATGCGATATCAATAATTATTCATAGTAAACATTAATTCATAAGGTATTAAAACCATCCATAAGTGTGAAAGGATGGTTAAAAACTAGATATTTTTTTTACTGCTTTCTAAAAAGTCCATGAATGTAATGCAATTCGCATCCTACAAATCTATCATCCTACTATTCGTCGCCAGAACTTACGGTCAATTTCGTCTTCTTTTAGAGCAATCGTTCCCTTTTTTGTAACAAATTCTACTGTTTTATTTGCTGCTTCGCTTTTGGTGTATAATGATGAGCACAGGTCTTATATGTGATCATAATCCGATGCAAAATAACGACGACAGCTCGACACTGAAGCATTCAAATTTTTATTTGGTAAATGGCCTTTAAATCAAAAATAACTTATGAAGCAGTCTTGCATCCGTTTTGGAGCTATTTGACAACACAAAACCGTTTCTTCATATCGCCTTAGAAATATCTCATTTCGTCCAAAACTTGTACATTTTGAACAAATAAAAAATTATACTTTTTCAATGAGATTTATTACCTCAGGTGCTTTTAAATTGAATACACTAAATAATAACAATATTTTGGAATTAAAAAGTAATTTTATTAATTAAAAATTATAGTAAAATAAGTAACAGTACCTTATATCAGAATAGATTTTGATATTTTGCATAAAATAATGTAACATTTGTGGTCATGACAAAAAAAAAAGATATCATTACATATTCCTGTATTACACTGAATATTCCTTTTTTTTTTTTAAAAAAAAATGTTGATGTAAATTTAGCTAGTAACAAATATTTAATATTATTATAAATACGTATAATTATATTTAATATAAATATATTTTAAATGTTTTATTTGTTATTTATTCATTTTTATGGGGAAAAAAGTGAGGTTTTACTTCTTACGGAAATTTCAATGAGCCCGCTTAGCAATTTTAAAGTATTCAAGGATTACGTATGTTTTCTAGTGAGAAAGTTGAAAGTATTATGGTTAAAAACAAGTTAAAATGTTTTTCCTAAGCATTATTATGAAAGAGAAATTTTAATTTCTCTCTGGAAATCACTAGATAATCTTACTGTTTTTAAGCAGAAGGAAGACAACATGTTTACGATGAAAAGTTCCATTAAAAAAATTTCATTTGCAAGAATAAGTATTAACTTTCTTAAAAATGTTTCAAAATTTTGAAACGACAATAGCTAATATAAAATTATTGCAAAAAACACATCTTATAGTTTGTAAACAGAAATTTATTTTTTTCACGCGCTGAATTATAGTATAAAGATAATTACAAACTATTTATAGATAAAAATCGAATAAAAACTCGAATATAAGGAATTTGAAGAAATTGTTTTGAAAACTATTTATTTTCTGCATGATTAACAACATGTTCTTGGTATGGAATATTGATGGAAAACAGTTTTTTTTACATGTGTTATGACTACAAAGTATTGTGATCATCCAAAGTGGTAAAATTGCTTATGCCTAGAGATGGCACTATTATCTTTTTTAAATGTAAGATAGAATGAGTTTGTACATAATATATATAGTATTTAAATACAGAAAATGTATCTCAAATAGTTCTTTAAATTTTAGTATTGAATTTGGAATTAAGGTCTTCCTCCCAAGAATAAATTGCTTCGCTTTAACAACACATTTTTACATAAAATAAAATTCCTTACGAAATTTCGTTAAAATAAGGGAGAAAAACGAATATAAATAGTTATTCAAAACGTTTTCAGAATAAAAACAAAAATATGTGTCGAATAGTTATTAGAATATATCGTAAATAATTTTTAGAATATAAAAAGTTATTATTCAAATAATTACTAGTAGTTTATATGAATTCCATAATTATTTATTTTTATTTTTCATTGTTATTAGAAAACTATTTATCACGCATTATTTTTTCACATTCAAAACATTTATTTTTTAGTGTTTTTTTGGCATGCAGTACAACGTCTTCGTGTTGAAGGCACAAAACAATGTGCATCTGATTGCCTCAAATATTCATTACGACGGATCCGTGGTCAAGAAACAGAATGGGCTTTAGACATCATGCAAATCAAACACTCATTAAAAATTGATGGTGAAAATTCTGTTTGAGCAAAAACCACAGAATCCATCGAAAAACTATTCAGCAAAATTCATTTTAGCACATTACCCAATATATTCAAGAATAATTTCTGATTCTTAACATTGATCGATATGATCCTCGAAGTCTGAATAATTAATCGACTTCTGACGTCCCTCATTTCAGTTCTTTCTTTTTTCTTTTGCTTGTAAGACAAAATCTGTTGGTTTTATTGACAGGCTCAAATGTCAAAAGTTAATGCAAGTGGCAGAAAATGTAAACTTGACCAAAATTTCCCCTTTTTCATTTTGAGGCTTTCTTTGGTGATTTGAGAGAATATCTTGCAGTACGAAAATACCGAATTGTTCTAGTACCTTTAAAATCATTTTCAGATAATTCAGCCAATACTTTATGACATAAGAAAAAGTTGTCAAAATATTTCAAGCTTTTTCTGTCTCTTCTAACAGCTTAAATAGATTTTGTATTAGACATTTGATCAGTACAACTTATCCTCACTAATTGGTGAAAATCTCAGATAAAATGAAAAAAAAAAAAAATCTCGTCACGTGATTTCCATGAAACATAAATATTTTCCATGAAGTAATTTCTAATAAAGAGTTATAAAATGCGATTCACCATCAACAAACATACGTGAGTTTCAGTGACAGCTGAAAGTAACCCAATACTCATCCAATCGAAGAACGTGTACATGAGGAAGGGTGAAGCAAAGTCTGGGAAGTACAGGATCCTGTTTATAAAAAAAATACCCTTTAGATACCAATATTCTCTTTCTGAAACTTGCAAATTTCTTACCTTACAGTATTAAGTAAAGTAATGTATTTTTTAAGAAATTAAAGCATATTCTATCAAAAGCGATCACATCTAATTACGTTAATTTAAATATAAAAAAAAATGGTTGTATGTTTTGAATTAAGCATGAGGAAAAGTAAAATGCCAAAATTATGAATTTTTCTCTCTAGAATACTTAATTTGGAAACTTATCCGCGGTGCCAGAAAGTAAATTTATATTTGCCTTCTATGGAATAGTTTTTACATAGCAATGCAAACAAAATTGTATTTTTCTCAGAATTTTAATTTTGATGTTGCATAAAGGGATCATTGGTGTTAATAAGTTAAGAAAGACTTCTTAAGTATCTAGAAAATATTCAGTATAAAAATCGATTTTTCATCATTTAAGCGTATTAAATGCATTTTTTAAGTTATGCCTGATTCATTATGAAAAATAGATGTAAATTCACTTATAAATAGTAATAAGTATTCCTTTTTTGAACACACCTATAACTTATCATATGTAATGTTTGGTACTCAGTATAGAAATATTGTTGCATTAAAAAAGTATACATTCTTAATTTGCTTTTTCACATTCCTTAATTAAGTCTGTTAAGTTAATTTTCAATTAATATTATAACAAAATCATTAGGACCTTGAAATAATTATTTTTAGCATAAATAATAAATAAAGTTTTAAATACGTGATTTGGTTTTAAAAAATGAGAAATTCTGACATCCTATTCATCAAGTTATATGTAAGTTAAATTTTACACAGTTTAGCTAACTAAAATGCATGAGAGTGCAGAAATATCAAAATGCCTTTTAAATTTCTCGTTCAAAAATCATTCAAACAATTTTTTTTGTTAAACTAATAAACAGTTGCTGTAATTAATAATAAATTCAGAGATAGAAGTATTACTTAATATATATATAGCTTCAATAGCATAGGAACAATTATTCTCATACTATCTTCTAATACTGGGAGTAGAAGACATTTCTCAAGATATTGGCTCTAAAAGATAATAATAAATATTTATAAGTATGCTATGTATTTATCTTACAGCTCTAAGAAAGTAAAATTATGAAGTAGGGAAGTTTTTTGTGGTTTTGTGATGGATATTTAAAGTGAAACAAAATAATAAACTTCAGTTTCATTTCATTTGAGCGGCTTTCTTCATCAACAGCGATTACAGTATGAAACGCATTAATAACCAGCCTGAGGGGGAATACCTATTAGTTTATTTGACAAGAGCTCTGCAAAAAGGGACTGAACGTTTTCTTGCGGACTGATAGATCGAGGGTTTATGTCATAACCGTGGCGCTCACAATTCTCTTCTATAATTGTCCGATCACAATTCACTTCCTGTATAAACAATTAATTACGATGAGGCACTTCAATCTAAGAATTTGTTGTTTTCTTCTACTCTCTTCTCTGTCCTTTCAAATCTATTTGACGTATCATTATCCTTTATTCAACTCACAATACTTATCATCATATAATTTACTTAACGTTTTGAAGACGGCGGGTTTCGTGAGGAAAAGGCCCTTAAAGACGGCGCTTTAGGCGATGTTTACTTCCCCCTTTTTTATTGCTGATTGATGGCACCATACATAGGCTTACAATAGAAGCAGGATAGTTGCTAGTGTCCGCAGTCAATGGGGATGTTCGCGGCTTAGAAAGTCCCTAAATACAAAGAGTCTCCCTTTCTTAGGGAAACATATTTTCTTGGAGCTCAATGTAGAAATTACGATTTCAGTTCCAAGAAAATTTGAGAAATTTATTTATTTTATTTTTTTTAAAAAAGAAATTATTTCCTAACAATTTAAGCTGCTTTTCACCTAGATTTCCTCTTCAATATTATTAAGAGCATTGAGAAAAATAGCACAAAACAATGATGATAATATAAAGCATTGCACAAAAAAATGAAACGCTTATTTCATTGTAGACAAAGGTACACACAATAAACTAAACCAAATTTAATTGATATTATTCAAGTAAAATTTATTTATATTTTGATTTTCAGTAAATTCATTAAAATAGATATAAAATATTTTAAATTTATTTTTAATTCTTTTAAATGCAGGAATTTGATACAAACCTGGTGATAAAACTTAAAATAATCAAATTAAAAATAAGAAGTAAATAATATGATACTTCATAAATTGCACGTAATTATAATCAGTAATACAAAATAAAATAAAAAGCAAAATTGCTGATCCTGTCTCTTGATGTTATAATGTAAAATTCAGACTTTCTCAAATCGATGATGAAATAAGTTTAAAAGCTCTTATAAGTATTCACAACATTTGTATGACAATAGACATATCATCATAAATCAACTATGCTTCTTTGGAAACTTCATTATTACTTAATTTATAATTGTTTTTCTCTTTTAGAACATGCCAGAAAAATCTTAAAAATTTAAACCCTCTTAAGAATTTTCTTATATATCTTCCATGAAGGAATGATAGATTTGATGTATAATTTTCATATTTTATTGTTCCATAATCCATTATATTGTGATACATTAGAATTCATAATACTGAATGAATCCTATGATTAAGTCTAAATTTTATTAACAAGCATTTTTCAAAAATTAAAACTTTATTCTTCTTTGATCTAATTCTTACTATATATGCTGAAAATTATGATAAAATATTCACTATGGCAAATAAATGAGATGAATAAAAAGCAAAACCATTAAAAAAAAAGGTGTTTCGCATTATGCTTTAAAATGTGAGTATCTTAAGGCTATAAATGTTGACCTTTGTTAAATAGTGCCACATTGTAGTGTCCACATGTTTTTATCGAAAAAAAGGGGATGATTAGGTGTTCCAACGTGTAGCACAGCTGATACGCATTAAATCAAAATCCTTACGTTGCCGCGGTGTGGAAATTAGAAGTGGACGCTCTAGCTCGGCTATCGTTCTCGTTATTTGTTTGTCATTTAAATTACGAGGTCCGTCTTATTAATTTGTCCCTTATGTTACTTGTAAATGAAATATTAATAATTCATCAGTTTACCTACGTGTTCCTAAAAATAAATTCTTTAAATGCACATAAGAAATTTAAAAATATATTTTTTCCAATAGTAATAAATGTTTTCATTAGTAAAAAAGTGGAAATGCTTTGAATTTTTAGAATACTTCTAGTAAAACGCAAACAATAAGCTGATATCGAAGACAAAATATTATGTCTGCAAACATTTTTAAGTTGCCGAGGAGCTTCACGTATCTCGGTAATCTTGTTTATATAAAAGGAATATATGATTCTTATTTGTACTTAATTGTTTCTTTTGCAAGTAATGACAACATACTGGAGCTTCTTACCTTTTTTTTTCACTTTTCGTACAAAAAGTTATATTCTTAACCTTATAATCCTTGGATAATCCTTACATTTTATTTAAAATTTCAAAAGAATTGCATAATATTGCTTAATTCTAAGATTACTGCTCTGATTTTTGTGCGATAATAAACTGATTTTTGTGTGTGATTTTGTGCTTATAACAGAGCCAAAACCAATACATTCCTACGAAGCCAACTCTTTCGATCAACATTCAAAATAATTACAAAACTCTTTCCTTCTCAACGCACAGACTCCTCAATCGGTTTAGAAAAAACTGACAACAATTTTTCTTTACTTTCTTCAAAATGAAGGAAAACTTTAGCTTCAAATATCGTTTTTCCCCTCCCCCCCACTTCGTCTGGACAGTCCCCTAAGTGACTGGGTCCTTTTTACATTATCTCTCAAAATCTAACACAATATCAGTTATCTGAACGATTATTTTCAGTTTCCCGATAACGTTCGCAAAGTAGAAGGCCTTCTTTTAAGTTGGTCGGCATAGTTTCTATTTATCCTATGTCCAACAATGTAACAGAAAAGGAAATCACTTTCTAAAGCTTTATTACGGCAATAAGAGGAAGAACCACGGAAGAATAGTTTTCCGGCTACATGAAAGCAACCTTGAAGATTTACAAGAAGGCAGATGTGCATTTCTAGGTTTTATTACACCAAAAAGGCATATGATAATCAATAATGACCAAAACCTGAAAGAATCAACAATAATCAAGAGGGAGAAGCATTCTTTATCGATATGAAAACTTTTACAACTTGTTTTTCATGCTCATTTACAAGAGCCATCTGATTCTCTATTCAGAGTTTCAAACGTTCAATAGCCTTAGAGCGCACCCGAACAGTCCTTTTTTTGTACTATCGTACATAAAAAGTGTGACCCATGAATAAATAGGCGAGAAAAAAAAGGAAAACGAACACATTTTTCTTTTTATTTCAATGTAACTATCTGTTAGATTCTGATTATATTTATTTTTCAAATATATTTTAGAGCATTTTGCAAAATTTTTCATAATTATTATTATAAAAGAAACTTATTATAATTTTTTTTTAAAAAAACTTCTTTGAAGTTTCGAAAAATCAGGAAATCCAACACTGTAGAACTTTTAAAGTATAATATATAACAAAAACAAAAATTTCATTCTTGCTTCTAAGGTTTTTGTATAAATCGGGGAATTTTTCTGATGCTAAAGAATTCGTAATATTCGTCTCCTACAAATTTGAAAGAAAAAATATCGGAATTAATAGTTTTTGTTTCGAAGACTCAACTTTTATACATCAATTGTCATAGTAAAAAATGTCGGAGTTAGTTTCTTGTATTATAAATTCGAAAGACTACAATGTACAGTTTTAAAAATCTATAACAAATATTTCTGTAATTTTTTTTTTTTTGTTGCAAATATTTTTTCTTTTTTTTTGTTGTTTATACACGATTAAAAAAAAAGGTTTTTTTTTATGTTTCGATATAAAATTCTTAAAAACTGTTTTTCAATAAGCATATCTTAAGATGACACTAAAAATAAGCTTCTGTACAGCAATACTTTGTGTAATTATGCAAAAATTTTCATCAAAAACTGAATGCAAAAATTGCTTCAAATTCTCCACAAATATATTTTAAGTAGTTTTACAGGTATAAAAGTTAATAAAAATGTAAAACTGAGGTATTTTTAAATCTGCAAAATGCATAAAAATACCTTAGTAAAAAAACATTCATTATGAAAATATGTAATTATATTCTTTAGTATGAAAAAAATAAAATAAAATTCATAAAAAAAAATCACCACTTAAAGTTATAACACTTTTTTGAATAAACTTTGGAAATAAAATTTTTATGTAACATATATTTCTTAGTAATATTTATATATATTATTATTTGAATAATAAAGTAAAGTGGAACTCTTTAATAATAAAGTAAAGTAGAACTAGAAATTAAAAATTTATTTCCAAATATTTAAATATTGTTTAAGTTCAACATATTAATCCAATAATTTCATTACAGCGGCTCCTTTTATCACATTATTTCCTGTAAAAGGTAAAATTGTCGCTTTATGGGTTATTTGTGGGTCGTTCCAGATTATTTTATTTTGTTCTTCGGAGACAACCTCATTTTCAACCTCTGGACTAAAATTTAAAAATTGATCTAAATCATCTTCCTCATTTTCTAACTCATAATCAGAATCAGAATCATCAAAAATTTCGTCTTCTAAATCAGCTAAAATGTTCTGAATCTCTTCCGTGGTAAGTTCTCTTTTACGTTTAGGCATTTTTTTTTTAAAAAATTAAATTAATTTAAAATGAAATGATTAAGCAATCGAGATGACAAAATCACTTACAAAAATAACTATGCACTCACCGCTAGTAAGAATTTGAGTATGAAGGAAAAAAGAGGGATTTTTAGGTAAGGGTGAAAGAGGAAACTCTACCCCCCTCCCTTCTGAATACAAAAGAAACCGGTCAAGCAGATGATGTTCCGGGGCTATAATAGGCCTCATGCTGATTCGAAAGCTGTTTTCAGGGGAAAGCACGGCTTGGCCGCTACATCGGTCAGCGCCGGCTTTTAAGGGTATGTTCCTTTTGGCCTATAGATCGGTCTGCCGTCTTCAAAAGGTTAATTACGTTTGTTTTTATTGGGAAGGATGTGTAATTGTATGCAATTCTATTACCTAAAAGTCCTCGAGGATAATGAAAAGAAAATCGCAAATAGTCCAATATCACAGCCATATAGTCCAGATCAAGCTTCAAGCAATTCTCACCTATTGGTACCACTTTAATTCCACTTGGGATATACAAAAAGTGAGATACATAATTAGAGAAGAAAGCAGTTCAAGAACTTTTATGCAGCAAATATTGGAACACTTATACAGAAATGCGATAAAAGTTTCAATGTCAATGGCGATTATGTAGAGAAAGAAACATACTTTACAAATAAATAATTGATTTCCGACTTTATTTTTAGATTTTTCTAACGTTCTATCTCGTACTACATGCAGGAGATAGTTTCTTTAATTTTGGTTCTAGATTACCTACTTGAAGTAAATGTATTACTTCGCAAGATATGAAACACAAACTATTTTGATTCGCGAATTAATTTTTTTCCAGACTCTGGAATCAGAAAAGCAGCGTGTGTATGCATACATTTTAACTAAACAAATTTTCAGTGGTACTTTTCAAAAAAGTGATGATGACGAATAACATGAAAATCAGATATACGCATTTGATTAGTGCTCTCTATCTTGCTTCCCTCATCAAAATTCCATAGTAAATATTGATATTGCGTTTAAAATAATAAAATCTACAATAGTATTTATTTTGTTACAGGATATACTTTGTAATATCAAATTTTGGACTCATGTCCTGCTCACCGTGAATATGAACTTTATAACAGAAAAAAAAAAAAAAAAAAACTAGTCGCACCAAGGAGTTGTTCGATTAAAGTGAAATTTCGTATTCTAAGACATTTGGACCGAGCATGCGCATGATTAAATTCAGTGTCTAATGAATGAAAAGCGGGAACTGAAGCGCATTAGAAATGCGCACTCAACAGGTGTATATAAGAAGTGATTCTCAATTTGGTTGTCAAATCTTGTATTGCATTGCGAAATAGGATACATTTCATCGACAAAACAAATGCCTCACCGACGGATTCAAGCTTATTACGAGCAAAGGTCAGAGTTTGAAAGTGGTCGTATCATTAGATTGAAAGAGGCAGGTTAGGCAAATCGGAGAATCGCTCGTCTTATGAGTCGAAGCGATGCGGCGATTAGAAGATGCAGGCAAGAATGGATGGACAATGGCAGATTTCAGAGTCATTACGATAGCGATCGACCTAGAGCCACTGCAGATCGGGAGGATAGAGTGATTGTCAGATGAGCTGTCACAGCGCCTGATTCAGCGTTATCAATCATCAGAATTGAGACTTGCACACGTGTGTTCACCATGACCATTCACAGTCGGCTGATAAAGTGAAATCTGAGCTCGTAGCGACAGTTACACCATGTGCCACTAACGCCTGCACACTGTAGAAACAGATTACAATCGTTCTTGGCTCGATCAGGTTGGAATGATGCTGAATGGGGACGTAGAGTGTTGAGCAACGAATCCCGCTTCCAACTGTGTCCTAACGATCATCGAAGACCAGTCTGGAGACGCCCAAGAAAGCGTGCCTATTCTGGAAAGCGTGTCTATTGCACACCACACAGGCCCTCAACCAGGAGTTATGTTCTGGGGTGCCATTTCCCTTGATATCTGGACCCCTTTGATCGTCATTAGAGGTACACTTACAGCACAGCGGTACGTCGTCGACATTCTACGACCTGTTTGGCTACCGTTCCTTTGCTGTATTCCTGGCCTTATTTTTCAGCAAGATAATGCCAGAACCACATATATCACTTGTTGTTATGAACTGTCTTACAGCTTGTAAAACACTTCTTAGGTCAACCATATCTCTCTCCAATCGAGCATGTTGGGGATATGATGAGAATGCTACTGCATCTATCAAGGAATGGTGATGACCGAGCTAATGGAAGCACATTTGGCAGGAAATACCGCAAGAGACCATGAGGGAGATTTATGACTCAATGCCATGTCGTGTGGCAGCTTGCAACCAGGCTAGATGTGGAACAACACCTAATTGAGCTCGTTACTTTGTAACTATGTAACTCCGAAATAAATCATTAATTTTTTCTGGAATTTGTATCATTTTCTATTCTGTACATAATTTTCCGATCCACCAATGTTTGTCTCCATCAGACAACTCCTTCTTGGTGCGTAGTTTTTTTTTTTTTGTTGTTGTTGTTATAGAGTGTAATTAACAGATTGTGATGAAATGTAGATATCAAGCAGCAATAATAACGTTGATGAAATAAATATGTATAAACGACTAACATATCACCTATATTTCGTATTTTTCTTTTTACTTTATACATAACTTGATACAAAAAAATGATTATTTCAGCAGTAAAACAAAAAAAAAAATCCTTTTTAATAGAATTTACAGAGGAAAAAACAAAACTATGTTTGTGCCTTTCTAAATCTTTCGTTTTAAAGAATTAGATGCTTTTTCAACAATTTTTGTTGGATTATATTTTTGACAACAGAATATAACCTAGATTTCCTTCATGTCAGCTTAAAAGTAAATAGAAAATATCAGCTGATCTGACAGAACTCAGAGAGCTCTTTCCTTGTCAACAAAAGTATAATCACCAATTTTATACGGCTTAAATATCAAAACAATAGTAAGAAAGTTAACAGTAGACACTATCAATAAACTGTCACAAATTACTTTTCTGGAATTTCTTAGGTTTCACAGAAAGTTTTAGAGTTTGAAGTAGCTTTGTTAAGACAAAACTTTGAAAATAAAGAAATAAATTAACGCAGCGAGATGTTTTGAAACAGAACTTAAAAGAAACATTTTTAAAAGATTTACTATACAAACATTCATTTTTTCTATCAAAAGTTTAATCTTTTCCTTTAGTAAATATATTTTCACTATTAATGTATATATTTAATATATTTACAAATAGACTTATCTGTTAAAAAAACCAGTCTTATCTAAGGAAAGTTAGAGAATATGAGAGTTTTATGTATAATCTTGTGAAGCTAGGATTTATATTAAAAAACGAAAGATAAAGTATTGAGATATTATGCAATAAATTTTAAAGTTTTGCGGGGGAATTACGTATTTTTATTTCTTCATATCCTTTGTTGTTGGCAAGAAAAAAAAATTCTTGTTTGTGGTTGATGTGTGTGTGTGTGTATTTAATTCCCGTATGAATAATAGTGGGGTACATTGTTAGTGTTAATTAGTTATAGGGCAATACATAGTGGGGTATACACTGTTATTCTCGTATATTGCATTAGACTCCTGCAGAAATTTACTAACGTAAAGGCACTAGCTGTAAGGGATCTCAAAACTCTGCAACCTTTAAGACATTCAACTTTCTGAAAAAGCATGTGTTAAAAATAAATATTTTTGAATATTTTTTTAAAAAAACTTCATAGAAATATTATAATTATTTCCAAATAAAATAAAATTTATTATTAAAATGAGCAGGATTATTCCTGATCAACTTTACTGTATGGAACACTTTAACACCCCTTTTCAAAATAAGTGATTTTTCATCTATTCATGCAAGATATCTTAAGTGCTATTTAAAATAACTTGACAAAATTAGGCTGTTAGATTACTATACTGTTTTGAGTTACTGTGTGTTCTACTTTGTATATATTTTCGTACCTTTTCAGGATAGGTACATGTTATAATATGAAAATGTTAATGATAATTTTCAATAATCCTTAGAAAGTTAAAAACTACATTAAAAATTAAATATTTTCAGCTCAATGATATTTCTGAGCCTTCATTTGCAATATGAAACAAACATGATCTGTTCTGAGCAAAATTCTCTTCAGAACTGTACGCACAAATCAATGTACCATTAAATAATGTATTTAATGACAAAAATGTTATCATTAAAACAACATAACATAAATTATTAAATATTTTATGAATATTTAAAATAACCTTTTAACGTACAATTGATAAATTATTCCTGATAAGTTATAAATAGATAAATTATAATAAAAATTGTATCATTTGATTGAAATTTCAAAAAATAATTTTTTGTATGTTTTGCTAAACAGGTAACAAAGTAGCGTTTCCAAAAATCGTTAACTTAAATAAATAGATTGAAATCCTAGTTCTTAAAAATTCACGTGATTTTCATTTGTTTGTATTTCTTGATAGCTTTATTACAGGAGGTATGTATATTACGAGCAGAAACAAAGAAAAAAAAACGGAGAAAAAATACAAAAAGAACCATGTTTGTATTCGTTTTAGGACGAAGCAAGTACAAAGCTTAGCAATCTGGAATCCCTATCACGTCCAAGGAAAGAATGAAAAGGAGAAGGACTTAACTTCGATGAGTTCTTAAGCTAAGACATTCCGCTCGTCTTCCTGAATGCATTTCTTGTATATATTTCAAGTGAAACGATGCCTGTATAAGATTCTCCGTCTCTTTTTCATCCACCTTGGCTGAGGGAAGATCCAAGTGTTTTATTAATGTTTCAAATCGGTGAGAAATACATGGCGTATTTTTTAATTCCTGATTAAATATATGCCTATTGAGAATTTTAAAAAAAGATAGAAAAACTGTTTATATTGGTGTATACATTACTTGTGTAATCAAAGACAAATTCAACAAGAAATTAATACTTTGCTGGAGATTTTAAGTTTTTTTTCTTTCATTTCTTCTTTATCCTTCGCCTAAATTTAATTAGTTACATAATATTCGTGATTTAACGAAAACCTCTTAATCTAAATTCGATTTTGCTTGGAAGAGTCGGTATGTACTCATATATGAATATGATAATTTTTTGATATTAGTGAAAATAAATTTATATATATATATATATATATATGTGTGTGTGTGTGAGAGAGAGAGAGAGAGTGATGGGGCTGTTAAATAACGAGACTGACGCAGTAAAATATTTTTTGACATCAAATAATTTATACTTATTATCACATTAATATACATTATTCATCTATCTCTACAATGCTGCATGCGAATTTTTTCACTCTTCAAAACAGTGCTGGAAGTCTTCTGTCAGCTCTTTCAGGACATGATGCATTTCTCTTTCAAAGCTTCAAAGGATCCAAATCTTGTTCGATTTAAGGCAGATTTCCCCTATAGAAACAGGTAAAAGTCGCATGGTTCAAAATCAAGCAAATAAAGCGGATGGACTAACACTCAAGATGGTCTTCTTGGTTAGAAACCTTTCGATAAACAATACGGAATATGGAAGTGCATTGACTTCGTCGAGAACCCATGACTTGTCCTTCCACAGTTTCGGTCGCTTTTTTCCTTATTCTTTCACAAAATTCAACATGAATGTGAAGGTAGTAACGTTGATTAATAGTTTGGACTTCAGAAATCCAATGAAGGTAAACAATCCCAAGGATATCGTTCAAAAACACGTGCACATGATAAACATTCATTGTCATATACTTTTTTTTAATAAATCGTAAGTTTCAGTAGCTGTTTTTCCAAGTTTCATGTGAATTTTCACAATAATTCCTAACTCTATTGTGACACCTATTATTTTTCTGGCGAGATAAAAACTACTGTTATGTGAAAGTAGACAGCGGCTGTACGGATTTGTTTACAGAAGCAAAAGGTTTTGTTTACAAAAGAGAAAGCTACACTTTCAACGGCTGTTGGATCTAAGCGTTTGTCGCATGCGTACTTCTTCTGTATCAATATCAGTATCGTTATTATTATACATACTTCGTATATAACGCATAGTACATTTTAAAATCTTATAATGTTATAGGATTATCCGAAATTGAAAGAAAACAATTAAGAGAGAGAAAACTAAATGCTTAAGAAAATTACTAATAATGAAATCAATGTTTTTATAATTCAAATTAAATTTGCATAAATCAAATGAAACAATCTGAAATTTAAAACCCTAAGCCCTAAGAATTAAAACAAACTATTAAAGAACCAAAAGTTATACCAAACCAATATATATATATCTATATATATATAAGCGAAATACCACTGACTGACTCATCACGATATCTCTAAGACTATTCAACCGATTGACTTGAAATTTGGTACAGTTACTCATTTTGCAATGTAGACGCTCACTAAGAACGGATTTTACGGAATTCTTAACCAAAATGTAGTTATCATCGGTTAATCTTTTCTTACCCATCGGTTATGTCATTTTGGCTACTTTATCGCCAAAAATTACATGACCAACGCCAAACGGAATATATTTTTTTAAATGTATACTGTGTATCGCTACCAATTAAGTTTACTTGCAAGATTTGCGCGTGGGAAATGGAAAAATACCAAATAATTTAATATTGAAGCGCTGATGGATGATTGGCAAGATTTCGGAGAAGAGGCTCTTTTTTGCAAAATATCACCAAATATCTTCCATCGCCAAGTCGAAGCATTTCAATGACCTTGCATTGTGAATTTTAAAAAGCTATACTATGGCAACCCCAGCTGATTTCGCTCGCCAGCTGATTTCGGTTTTGCTGAGCAAACGATAATTTTTTATTGTTGTGGAACCTAGACGTATGTTTTAAATTTATGAGAAAAGTATTTTATTATTAATAATGATTGATAAACTACATTTGTAAATCTAAACGCAATCTAACGAAGATATTGAAGTTGGCTTTTAACAAATGAATAATAACGGTATGTTATTCATGTCATTAATAAAAAAAATAAGTAGCTATCAAAATATTTATTTTGATGTACGCATTAATTGTAACCTAATATAAATATCATACAAAAGTTTTGTTTCTGTATTTTGGTAATTTTTAGTTTTTGTTTTGTTGGAAATAAACATTTTTCATTTTTTAAAATGGCTGGATATTTTATTGTTTTCAGAATACAGAATTATTTTTAATGCTATGATTTTTAAGAGCTATTCTGTCTATTCAATTGCAGTTCCAGATAATATGCTGCTACCGTAAGAGTTATCCTTTTGCAAAAAGGATCGCGTAATACGGGTGACTTTTTGCTAAAATTTTTTATTATACTTTACTTTTTTGTTAGGATTTTTTGTTGAATTTTAAAATAATTTGATTTAAAAAAGTTAATTTCGGTTATATTTTTTAACTTGAAAAGTATTTCATTGTAGGTTAATAAAAATTGATTTTTCATATTTACTTTTCATTTATAGTTTTTAATAATGGATGTTTAATATATTTGGATCGATGGAATACCTACTCCTTTCAAAGTTTTTAAAATTCTTGGCGACGGAGCATGTTTATTTTCGTCTCTGTCTTTGCTGGTGTTTGGTGACATATCGATGGCGTATAAAATGAGAAATATTGTTTCTCACGTGTTTGACAACTGGGATCGGTTTAAATGCTACCCTCAAATGCTATCTGGCGCCCCTTATAATACTAACGATTTATATTTTACGGAAATGTGTAAACCAAACACGTATGGATCTATTTGCTAAATTATGGCGGCGGCAGAGCTATTTCCCTATCAGTTCGAAGTTTATCAAGGTGGCTGCCTTATAGCTTCTGTTGGGGAAACAATTCAGGGGAAAAAAATATTACGTTTTACGGGAAACTGTAATAGTAGTCATTTTGATTTTTTATTTAAATAGTTGGATTAACAAATAGAAGTAAAGTTAATCTTGGTTATGATAATGTGAAACAAAATGAAGAAAATGTGTCATCTTTAGTGTTTCAGCCTCAAGAAAATGTGTCTGTGTTAGTTTCAAAGACTCAATCAATATCTAACATTGATTTTTCAAGTTCAAGTGAATCAATTATTAATGATGTAATTTCTCTTCAACTAAATAAAGGTAAAAGAAATGAAGAAAAAGATTCACTAATTCAATTAGATATAAACAAGTAAGACCAGCTGCTACAAAATATATTCAAAGTCATCCTGAAGAACATAGAGAAGCTGCTTCAAAATATACTAAAAGCCATCCTGAAGTACATAGAGCGTAAGAAAATACTTTTCTAATACCCCCCACGTGAATCAGGCAGCTGTAATTAAATACAATGATAAAAGATCAAAAGTTAATTTAGCGCCATGGACTTCCAAAAATTTGTCTGGTTTTAAATATGAAATATATATTGACTATTCAAATGATAAAATTGTCAGTTTCGGAAAACGTTTGCCCTGTTCGAGGTGCCGTGCTTTAAAAGGATAGAAGAACCTCCAGGAATGTGCTGGAGTGGTGGTCAAGTCCTTCTTCCTGTTATTAGATCCTTCCCTGAACCTTTCAATAGTCTTTTTAGCCATAAGGATCAGCTTTCAGAACATTTTCTTTCTACAATTCGCAAGTATAATGGATGTTTTCAGATGACGTCATTCGGAGCAAAAGAATTGAAGGAAGGAAATTTTATGCCAACATTTAAAGTCCAGGGCCAGGTATACCACAGGATAGGTAGCCTATTGGCTGAGCCTCCTCAACAACCTTCTTTTCTTCAGTTTTACTTTCTCTTTGATGATGAACGTGAAAGAAACATTCATTGTTGTAATATTTTCCCAGGTGTTAAGCCAGAATTAGCCAATTACAAAAGGAGCTACATGAACATAACAGGTATATTCACGATTTCAAAGCTGCTGTTGATTCAGTTCCTAAAGACCAAAAGGAGTTCAAGGTTATAATTAATGCCGATAAAAAACCATCTAGAGAACACAAAGGTCGTTTCAATGCTCCAATTTTCTTGATATTTTATGTATAGGTTCCAAAATATAATATTATCGTCTGCCCAGCGAAGCGGGCGGGTATCAGCTAGTATATATATATAAACAATATTCTTTGAAATACAGACTATTAACTCTAAAATAATTTAAATATTTATTTACATAGAACACAAAACTAAAACACTACTTAGTAAAAGAAAACCCAAACAGTTAATATATAACAAAAACTCAAAATGCAAATATTATAAAAAGCAAAAATTTCAAATGAAAATAAACTAAATATTTACTTAAAAAAACAAAAAAATTACATACATACATCCAGCAAAATATTTTTAATACAACCATAACGCTCTAATACTACTTAATAAAAGAAATCCAAATAGTTAAATGGATATCCAAAAATCAAATATCTAAAGTAATAATTTCTGACACAAAATAAGTCGAATATTTAATCAAACACATAAAATAGAAGCTTACATAAGTACGCCAAGCAAAATGTTAGCTTAATACAGCCAAAAAACATTGATAAAAATTACATACTAATTAAAAGTCTAATATTATAAAAATTATATTAAAGTAGGAGAAAAGAAACAATTAAGAAAAAAAATCAGAATATACACTTAAAACTTTTCCATCCTTTGGAATAGAATAATTTGTAATACGGTATTACGGATCCAACCATCATTTTTTAAAGAACAATATTATAAGAAAATGTCATAAAGGCAAATATAAAGAGAAATACAAAATAAAAGAAAAAAAAAATTAATGAAAGGAAAAAAAGAGATAGAAGTAAACAAATGTTGTGATTTGCTGATATCTTGCGAAACAAATTTAATACTTTGATTTTAAATTATTTTGAAATTCCTAACACTGTTGTAACTCTAAGAACCTTTTCCATCAAAGTTAGTGGTCGGCACACCGCGGCTCGCTAGCCGCAAGCGGCTCTTTGACGTTTTGGCTGTGGCTGTTCCACGAAATGTTTAATACAGGCACAAAATATAGTTTATTAACTTATCTTGTACGAGACGAGTAAATATTTTTGAAACGCAAGCCTACAGAAAAAGTGACATATTTTTAGAAAGCAACAATAGCACGGGTAGTCGCTCTCTGTCGAATTGCTGCACGCCGAAATATATTTTAATTATTTGTAGTTAAAACAATTTTTGGCGGGCAGCAATTCGACAAAAAAAGCACCATAGGTACAAAATGTTTTTTTCTTAATTTATTGTTTTCCATTATTCGGTCGGTCCGGCGACCGGGCGACGACGGCTCGGGGGAGGAAATAAATATTATCTTTATATAAGTATGATATCAAGTTTTATTTAATGTACCTTTAGTTAAACTGAAACACATTCAGCAAAGGCAAGCTCGAAAGTGCACTTTCAATCCTAATTATCTCCATAAAATTGACTCTGATAAAGCAAGGCTCAAGTTTAAAAAAAAATGACTCTTTGAATAAACTTTGATTTTGTATTGTATATATATTTGGCTTTTTTGGTAACGAATTGGCTTACAAGTGGTCTAACTGAAATAAAATTTAATATTTTGACAACATTCATTTACAAATGTTGATTCAGAGAGATTGAAATTCTATTGGAAAATAAGGGAAATTTGTTTCCATTTCATTTTTTTTTATTAAACTGGCCCAAAATTTTTTAACATTTTTATTGTAAATATTTCCTTTTACAAAAGCAAAATATATAATTACATTGTATTGCAAAATAATTATATAAATTTCAAATAAGAATATCTGAAAAGGTAATACTTTCTTGCGGAAAAAAGGAAAATGCGCAATTTTTTAAGAATTGGCTTACGTGTATAAAATTCGAATCAATAAAATGATCATTAGATCTAATTAAAAATTGGTGCTCTTAAGATACACATACAGAAAGAGAAAACATAACAATTTTAAATTCAAAATAACAATTTATTTAAAGAAAGAAAAATCAGTTAAATTATTATTTTATCCACTCTTTAGCAGTGTTAGGAAAGTGTGAAAAGTTTATGTACTATAAGTTTCTTACATAAAGTTGACGATTAGCGTTATGTAGGGTTTTTTGAAAAATAATCTTTTTCTAATGAATCGTCAATGCTTTCAAAAATTGAAAAATAGTTAATCGTTCTTAAATGATACCTAAGAAAATCAGGTAGTGAAATATCTGACCCATGACGAATTTGGTAAGCAGAAATTCAGTCTGTTAAGAAGCGATTTTTGAAGGACATTTTATTATTTTATTGTAAAGTACTACTAAAAGTTGATGCCAATTTTGTAGAAAAATTTAAACGCATCCATATATAAATTTTGGTACACAATAATTTAATTATATACATACCATTCTGTTCTCCAATATTTCTTCATCTTTTATGTAACTTAAAAATTCCGTCCTACCTGAACTTCGCAGATGTTTGGGCCAAAATCTTTTTTCGCGTGATTTTTTTTATCGCAACCAGAGTTGGAATTTTTTTTTCCATTTAGGGAATCTTGAAGGGGTGGAAATAAGAGGGTTGGATGTCTATTAAATGTTATGGATGGGATAGAACTTTCCAACCGAGCCTTAATAATCTTTGTCGAGTTATCAAAGACACATGAGGCTTCACATCGTTCAAATGAAACACGGCGCTATCTGATTCGCTATTTACTTGGACTTTTTTGCTCAATGTCTGTATTTAATTCGTCTAATTGGGAGTAAAAATTTTCTGAATTTACTGTCTTGTTGTTTGGTAAGAACTTATAATGCCAGATTCCTTTCCAATACCACCAGACAAAGAGCATAACCTTCTTCGTTCATCCGACCGGCTTTCGGGTGACGAAAGAAGGCTATTTCCTCTTTCACCAAGACCTTTATCCATTTTTCATTCCCGGTCACTACTTTCTTCGTAAATAGTATTTTCTCTAGGCATTTATTGGGTGAATCGCAAATGGAAATGCACTCCATCAGATTTTTCTCCTTTACTCCGTTATTAACTCATATATCAAAGCGATTTAGGAAGCCAAGCTTCTCAAATTGCTCGTGGATGGAAGATTTCGATAATTTTAACGTTCCCGCAAATTTACGTGTCGTACAGCGTGGATTATTCTCGATAGGCGTTTTAATCTTATCTTCATCTTAGGTGAATAGCTGACCCGGGTGTTCTTAATTTTCTACGAAATTACTAGTTTTAAAACTACAGATACGCTTCCACACTGTTCTTTCACCTACTGCACCTTCCCCCAAAACAGCTCCTATTTGGTTTACTACATGTGTAGCATTGTTGTCTAACCTGTAAGAGAAAATGCCTACAATGCACTTTGTTTGCTTTCATATGCAAGGCGAATAAAACTAATAACAATTAACATATTGTAATCACACCTTTTTCCAAACATGATTTAAGTATCGTCATATCAAATATGTGAGCATGTTTCTTTTTTTTTCCATTCATTCTTATATATTGACCTGTCCTTACGTCATTTACCAAATATTAGCACAAATTTTCCGGTAACCCAATGCATTACATGCTTCAAGATTACGGAAATGATTAGAACTAAGCTGAATTTGAATTCAGAACTGTGTTTTTCCTTATCCTAATATTTAAACAAACCAGTATAACTATTCTTTATACATGGGAAATATTTACAGATAAATATCAAATTTATTTATCACAGGAAAACACCAGCTCACTCACACAGACAAAATAGTTTCCCCAAATAATTGACATCATTTTCATTTCCTCAAAGCAAGTGGCTAGCACATTTTAACAAAATTAAGAATATTTCTCAGGATAAATTGTAATTTAAATAATAAACCGTTGTCAGGAATTTTTATTAGCATATATTTGAATTTTTAAATCCTTTATTGAAATCATTCTAAAAGTGTGCAAACCCCCTTTATATAACAAATGTATCAAATGTGATACAATTTTGAAGCACCATAGCAATACCCTTTGCACTTTCAGAATGCTCTACCTGGTGCAACAAATATATATAAAAAATATATATTTGCACTGTGTTTATAGAAGTATGTTTTTTATTATAACTCAAATGGCATGTAGTGTTTTGGCTTGATAATCCAACATTTACTACGTCTATGAAAAACCATTTTTTTTAAAAAAAAAACTGAAACACATCATACGTTTTTGAGATGCTTTATTTCGTTCGATACAAGTAACGGTAATCAGAATCAAAGTTTAACTTTTTAAAACCGAGTGGAGTCGATTATAATTACAAATTGAATTGCGCTTATTACATTTCCAAATCGGCTTTATCTCATTGTATTTATTTTCAAGATTCTCACATTTTCAATTCAATAATGCTTCAACTGATTACTTAGTCTGTGCTCAATTTAAATCACTTCTGAGTTAAACTTAGAAATTTTCATAAATATTTAAATTTGTCAGATTGTATAGAAATGTTTTTTGAGCATATTACACCTACTGCTAAATTGAACTTGAAAGTTAATAATATGCTTCAAGATATTTTTTTTCATAAGCCAAACTGCTCTTCAAGAATGAAAATTTATCTGAGAAAAGAAATTCAAAACATTTTTCTTTTTATTTTAATTTTATATTCAGTTTTAATTTGCTTTAGGTTGGAATTTTTCTGAACATCTTTAAGTATATTTCATAACAAGAATAATAATAAACATTTCAAATTAAGAATAAAACCTCTTCATTCGTAAAAAAGAGAACCACAGAAATAGAAATATTATCTGTCATGAATTATTCTGGAATCTTTTGTCGTATTGTTAAGGATATTTATTTTATTATTTTTTCTTTCTAAAATATATATATGTCTCAATATATTGTACTAAAGCATTCAAATTAAAATGAGGAAATAGGCAAACTAAAACGTTTAATACAAGCTGACGTAATTGCTTTCAAGTAATAGAAAATAATAAAAAGTCCTTTTAATATGGATCTAATTTTAAAATTCTGAATTTGCTAGAAATTCAAAATAAAGGTCTTCGCATTTTAAAACTACTCATTTAACTACAAAATAAGCTGAATTCAGTAAGTTAATTTAAGAATTATATTGATGCATTTCTATTTGAAGGAGGTGTTCCTCAAAATAAATAGGTTTTCCTTAACACAGGATGCCCTTTAAGAAATCATATTTTTCAGCATTTTAAAATGCCAAATATTTATGAATAATTTCAGTATTTAACAATTATCCAACTTTAAAATTTTATGAATTAGTTTTGTGTGTAAAGTAATTTAATTCAGAAAAAAAAAATTATGATATCTTAAATGATAAAAAATACTTATTTGAAGAATCTAAATTGGATGGTGAAATTTATTTAAATAAAAATATATTTACAAAATCAATCTAATTTCCTAATACGCTGAGTTTAAATACTTATATGATATTAGAAATATTGAGTCTCTATATAATTTGTCAGTTATTTTATACTGTGCACCTAGTAGTAATTCAACGAAATAACTAATTACTTTTTCAAATATAATTTTTTTTGTATTTCAAATGAGTATAGTACATCCATTTACAATTATTTATGTTTTCCGATTACCAAATTTAAGCGTAGGAAGTTTGAAAAATAAAAATTAATCAGCCAAATAGACACAAATATGAAAATGAGATGATAAGAAGTAAAAAAGCAAACTTTCCTTTTAAAATACTCTCATGGGCTTACCTGCTTTAGGTATGTACGAGAATTATTCACCCAAGGGTATTCTAGCAATCCCTTTATCTTTTTCAAGGGCTTACTGTCTTTGGGAAACACGGTTGATGCACCTCGGGATATCCTAGTGATCCCTTTCTTTTTAAGACCCTCCTTCTTGTCAAACAATGTTTATCTTTTTTTCGTTTTGTCAATCGTCTAGATCATAGTTAAACCTTATTTGGAGCAGCATTACTTTATTTTGGTTTAGTGACATTAAATTTCTCAATCACTCGTTTACTCCCTTTTAAATTTCTTTTTAAATATAATTTATTAAATTCGAAAAAATTTACAATCATTTAAATATCTATTCAAAAATAACGTGATTTAAATTCTTTTGTTATATTAATAACAAAACCTTAATTATTTCTAAATAAAATTTAAATTACTAATTAACATTTTATAAATACTGGAATGATTATCATTTTTTTAGTTTTTCTGAAAATTCGAATACAATTTTAAAAATATTCTTTTATTTCTATGTAATTGGGGAGTGCTTAGGTGAAAGAAAATAAAAATAATAGAATTTTGAAGATTTTTTAATACCATTAATTCGAAGGAAGGACTAGTACTTCTCCACAACAGAATTATATTTTCACCAGAACAATAAAATTGTAAGGTATACGCTTGTTCAGTATCAGAAGAAAAAATGTAGCTATTGAAAGGAACTCAAAAGAAAAATCTCTAAAACTAAAAAGCAAAGAAGACAAAGTGCATTGGTGCGAATTTAAGTGTTTTTTCCTCTTTGTTGTCAGGTCATAAAAATTGGTATTTTATTGTCTCATCATAAAAACGAATCAAGGGGAAGAAATATGAAAACAAATGTCCCAAGGAATAAAGATGAAACCATTTCAGAGAGGTTTTTTTTTCCCTTCCTGTGGCAATGAATAAAGAATTCTATGTTACTACTGAGAGTTGTTGCAACAGCCTTTTTTTTCATTCTACTCGCTTATGATTTTTGTATTAAAAAGAAAATGAACCTGTCATCGGAGATTAATACCTCGCAACAAGCATATACTTTATCCAAAAGTAAGGAATAAATTAAAACAAAATTCGCGCAAGTAAGGAATTAAATTATATTATTTTCTTTAAATCTTAAATTTATCTTTAAAGAACTTTACATTCTGCTTCTGAATTACTTATTTGCAACATTGATTCTAAATAAACTGTAAATATTTTGTTATAAAGCAGTATTTACATTTCATTATAAAGCTAATTTATTTTTTTGCAAAACATATTTTTATTTAATTTTATATTATATTATAACCAAATCTACATCAAAATTCAAGCAGCATAGTTGATTTTACATAAATTACTTTCTGTTAATGATATCATCTGCTAATGTTAAGAATTTACACTTTTTTTAAATACAATTTATCATATATTTATCCGTTTAACGTTTTTGATGAAATATTTTCAATTTCATATTTAATTATATTGCGTATTTTATTTTTATTGTTACAACAAACTTGGCATACTAATGCTATTTTTTGAATTTTTATGATATACAGATATAAATTTGAACTGAAATATTTATTAAAAAATATGTTTAAGAGACCCATCTACCAGCCACTTTGAATTCGTGACCGTAAGGTTAATCCATTGAGAAAGGTAATTTTAAGGTAATCCTCACCTAAATAGCAAAAATATAATAAAAGATCCTTTAAAGTTGTATTTCGTCTCTGAATTTTGGAAGAAAAACTTATAATTATTCAAAAACATGCAAATTAATGAATGAATTCTTCATTCATTTTTCATTCTCATGTGTGCGTGTGAACTCGCTTGTGTTCAAATAAATACTACAGTCTGTAACTGAAACTAAAATTGAAAATATTATATAATTAACATGGCATTAATGCATTCAAAATGCCTGGTAAAAGGGAACTTTAAAATAAACCAAAAATTAGTTCTAAAATTGTTCATAACTGTGAGTAAAGTGCTTAAAAAAATAATTTATTTCCATGAAACATATCTTGCATTTCTGACTAATTATAAATAAAATATATCAATGGTAACATATGTCAAAACTATGAAGAAACTACATATAGTGTGTCCTTCAGTAGTCATTTAAGCTAGTTGAATTATTTTTCAGCCGCAATGTCACCAACATGAGCTTAGGTAAATATTTCACTGGATTTAGACTCTCCCGTTAGCGTCGTGTGGAAATTTGGAAAGAGAGGTACCAGTTAAGGTATCGTCCTCGGCACTTGACCGAGTGCCAAGGGCGATACGAGGCACCTTTTCAGTAGCTCTCGTGTTGCTTCTCAGGATGACGTTAATAAATATTGACATTCATTTTGTCGATTTTAGTTTCGTTTTCCGTAAAAACATTCAATGGAGAAATGGAAAAACTTTCTTTAGCTTCTGCTATATAGGGGATGGTTTGGATATGGATGACAAATTGACAGACTCCGACGATTCAGCTTCTACAAAAGAGCTTCAATGTTTTTAATTGGCATAATGAAAAAAGTTGTATAGTAATTATCCTGAATGTTAACTTTAAAAACGATGAAAATTAATCATTTTCCAATCCGGAAGAAATGAAGGAATTTGGTACCCCTTGGCAATCAAAGAAAGATTTTTTTTTTTCAAAGCACAAAAAGAAAGTAGTTTGGTTCTTCTAAATGAAAGGTGCTAGAACAGTACACATATTTGACCAACTTGGACTATAGTTCCGGAAGTTAGCAAAGCAAAAATTTTCTTGCAGAAGTTATAGTTTCTGAAATTCGATTGAGTTGATAATTTTCTGATTACTGAAGTAGAAGAATGATAATAATTTTCAGCAGCTCTCTCTCTCTCTCTCTTCAGATTGTTAATAATTTAAAATTTAATAGATACATTTCAGTTTCGAAACCAGCACTGATCGTAATGCATGGCTTTTTAGATGCATTTGAAGTAACTTCCGATACAGTTATACATCTGAAATCTTTTTCAGTACCTAGTAAAGCTGCGTTAGTAGTAGCGAATAAATTAGCATTAATGGCGAATAATAATATCGTAAGCCCCTCCCCTCTAAAAGAGTAAATAAGCCACGTTTGAAATTTGTGCTTCATTTTTTAAGAGATACTGATTAAACGCGTATAGATTGCCCTGAAATTTCAGTTGACATCTGTAAATTATTGGAGTTATTCCATTTTGTATTGGATAAGTAAAGAAACTCATCAATTAAAAGCTTTCTCCTCCAACAGAGTGACAACAATTCAGGAGAAAAAAAGATGTGTAACATTGGATTCACATGTCGTCGGAGAACAATCCAGCAAACTTAATTTTACGTGGAGCAGAAATTGATAAGCTTCTTCTATATGACCAGTTGTGCAGCGGCTTTAGTTTTTAAGCATTGAAGAGTATCCAAATATAGACATTCCAGTTGTTATAATACTCATGGACCGTTCAAATAAACTTAAAGTTTCTCGTTTAAAAACTTTTTTTTATTTCATTTTATTTCTGATTCGTTTGACATAAGTAATAGTTATTTTAATTTGCACGAGTTCAAAGTTTTATTTTCAGGTTCTTAAGAAATTATTTAAATAGTGATAAGCAGTTTGGTCTTTTAACTGATCAGGAGTTTCAAAAGTTAACTGATCAGGAGTTTCATAATTTACGTAAAACTAATACAAAACTAAGTATTTTCCTCTGAAATACAATGTGTAGCCCTAATAGGTGTAGCGAAAACAAAAAGTCAGGTGAGTAGCATAATTGCATTTATTTATGAATAGATACTATTGAGAAGATAAGGGGGGGAGACTCAGACACAGTAATTTAAGTTACGGTAAAGAATTCCGTGTTCTTCTAACATCTAATCATGAAATTACTGAAATAATTGGAGAATATTATAATAAAAATACGGGCATACTAGACCTAATTCTACAATACACTATTTAAAAGATAAGTTTTGGGTAGAAAATAGGATATTTATGTGAAGAAAAAATGTACATAAGTATGTAATTTGCTTTAGAACTATTCCTAAGTCAGCACAACAGTTGATGAGAAATTTACCATAATATCGCATCGTGCAAAAGTGTCCTTTTAATATTTCATTAATTGATTTTTATAGACCTTTCCATATTCAATATAAAAATCAACTGAAAAGGATATATAATAAGATTTAAGTTTATATCTGTTTTTTGTGATCAAGACTATATATACAGTGGGAAATTGTTACAGATTTAGTCGGCTGCATTTATAGCTACATTAAAAAGATTCATACCTCTTAGAGGCGAATGCATAAGCTGTATACCGACAACGCTATGAACTTAACTGTAGCTAAAGCAGAGCTCACTTAATTAAATTATCAACCAAATAATCTTTTCGCAAGATATATGAACTTTGAAAATATTAAAGGATAACATTTACCTCCACAAGCCCCTAATTTTGGTGGCATCTGGGAGGCGTACGTAAAATTATTTAAAACTGCCTTACAAGAATAGCAAGAAATACAAATTTAATGTATGGAGGGTTTTTAACGAGGAGGATTTTAATGTTTTGATATAGGCTCAGTTCCTTTTTGGAACATCAATTACATCTTCAATTGAACTAGACTCAATGACCATTAATGGAAATACCCTTAGCCAATTACAAAAAAAAAAATGTAAAATCTTTTCAAAATATATGGTAAAGAAGTCACTTATGTTATTTAAATAATCTACAACAGAGATCGTGTCGAAAATTCTATAAGATAATATTGAAAAAGAAGGCTTTGGTCGTCTTAAAATAGAATAATTTATAACGATTTCAATGGTCATTAAACAGTTTAACTGATGTTGATATAGGATGGAATAAAAAAAAGTTAGGGTTGTGGCAGTGAAACCCTCCTAAAGTTATTACAAACGACCGATCTTAAAATTGTGCATTATTACTTTAAATAATTAAGATGGTACTATTCGTAAATTAATGTTTGGGAATAATTATTTATTGTGTATTATTCATATTTTAGTTGTATATTTTCTTGTGATGTTTAAGAATTTTATGTGGTAATTTATATTGAATGATATGCTATACTGCAAGGCCTGGGGCCATTTTCGGACACTTGATGTGAGTGTTATAACGATGAGCGTATCTGCACAATTTCCATTTGCACATGTGAGGGCTGCTCCAAAGTGGTGCGAGAATGAAATAAATCAAATTTGAAGAAAAGAGCTTATGAATTGACTTTCATTATAAATTATTACCAAAATAATCGATATAAAAACTTAACTTTAATTAATTCTATTTTTTTATTCTCAAAGCATCTCTACTAAGTCACCATTCAGAGTCTTTTATTGTTTCGTCATCTTTCACAAGTCATCACTGCAGAACTCAGTAGATTTGAACTCTGTCTTCTACATACTAAGGGTTGCTTCAATCAACGGCTTCAATAAAACGAAAACATTAACATGAGTACCTGTAATTTACAACATCATGTACGTAAAGAAAAAATTCACAAGCAGAATAAAATTTACCCAGGTATCTCAGCTATTTCTGAGAAATAATTAAAACTGTACATTACTTTGATCTCACTTATTCATATATTATTTCATTAAGTATTTTATTAATATCTGAAAAACACTATTTCCCTAAATAGAATAATAAATTATCTCAATTACCTTACACTATATACAGTACCAATTATGCATAATATTCCACTAACTATTTCCTTGTATATATCTCACAACGCTAATTTGCTCCTTCAAAAAAAAGACCGTACAACTCATTGACCTCTCAGTAACTGTTTCTTCCCAAATTTATAATAGTATCTTTCGAATGCATGCTTCGAATTCTACCGCTAGATGCAACCCTTATTTTATAAGAATTATGTTGAATTTTAGCATCCGGAACGATGTCCACGATTCGATGCAAATAGATAGGGGACCCATTCCAGTGTATGGAGGCCAATTTACTCTTATGGGTCTGGCAGCACCTGACAAAGACGAAGCGTCCAAGTGCTAAACAACTCCACTCTGCTGTAACGCTCGCAGAATGCAACCCACCAGCTGGATATCCAATTAAGGAATGTCGACTGTTAATGGGCATCTCTTTAATTATTCAGGGCCTAGCCGACTCCTGCAAGAGCAGTTCCGATTGTGAAATAAGATGGCATATATCCATCTGATCTGTGCTTGTTGTTCTTAGGTATTTTAAGGAAGTTTGACGCAAAGCTAAGAGGGAAAATGAAGTATTTTTGTTCCATCATGAAGCTGAGAGTCCATTTACATTTATAACGTACTAATCACATAAGTAAATAGTAAAAAATGTATTGATATTTGTTTAAGTAATATAAATAGGGAAAATATTTTACGATTTATTAGTATTATTGTTTTTACGACTTTACTTAAGTGGAATTTTAAACTGTTATCGTTGTAATACGAGGGAGAACAATTTATCTATTATAGTCACATTTATGGAAATTCACAAAATACAATTTTTTCATTTAAGAATATTATTGAATATAATTATTATCTTAATTAGATTTTATAGCTTAAGAATGCTATGAAATGTAACTTATTGTATAAAGTTTTCTTCATTATACATATTCCTTAGATCATGAAAATAAGAACTGTATATGTAACATCAGAAATTAATTATATTTCTTGAACATAGAGTTGTGATAGAAATGAAATTTCGGTAAACAATATCCCTCCGTTTTTAAAATTTTTCTTATTAACAATTTCATAAAAAATTTAATATGCATATTATTTATTTTTAGTTGCTTATATGATATCTATAGTATTATTAATATTCAATCATTATATTATTATTATTATTATTAAACATATAATCGATTACCTTACTTTTCTATTACATTTATACTTTTGAAAATAAATCTTATATTTTCATATAAGTTTTCATATTTTTTTATTTGATGCAATGCTCTAAATAAAAATACATTTTCCTTTGTTCAGAAAAGTAGACCACCCTCTTCAATGAACTCCTAACTTGGTCATGTCCTTATTTCTTCATTTCCTTGACCTCTACCCAAAGACCTCTCTATTTTCAATGTCTATTGTTAGACAACATCGATAGAAGAGGTTGAGTCATTTTTCCATTCCTTTATCTCTGTATCAAAGGTGGTATTATGATCTGAGGAGTTTTGAATCACTGTACAATTTACAAAGACATATGCATGTTCTCGTATAATAAACGTCAGCCTCTGAATTATTACGACACTTTTAGCTATGAGGGAGAAATTATCCATTAATGGCAACTCATGAACCTCATGACCTTGAGCAGAGTCACAAAATTTTCCTGTAAAATTTTACATTCATACATATATGGATAGATGGAAAGACACGCTTAAACAATCTCTGTATTGGCAAATGGCATTTCACAGGTTTTCAGTGCTTGTACTGGAGATAGGTATATTAGTGGTTTTCTGTACTTGTTCTAGTTGAAGTTAAAATAGTTCACTGGGATGTTGAGAACTGAAACATATTTGGTTCCGAATCCAAAAATGCTCGATTTTTCTTTCGGTGATAGAAATGTTTATACTGATATCGATTCACAAGGTGTTGCTCTGGCTGTTGAAAATAGTATTCTTCATCCTTTTCTTAAAGAAACTAAATTGTCTTCATGATTTTTCCATCTTGTTGGCATGTTTAGAGATGTGAATATTTTCTTAATATGTTTTTGCATGATATTCAGTTTTATATCCCTCATGAGTTGGAACATATTTTTGTTCTGGAAATCGATATCAATTATAATCTGTAGACTACTAGGAGTGGCTTTTTAAGAATTTTCCTTGTTTATAAACACGCGTGTCGATTTCTTTTGTTAATTCACATATTTTTACCCAATTTTGGCATGTTTTAACATTAATATGCATTGTGTTTTTCAGCAAAGAGTTTTGAAGTTGATAATGGATGAGTACTGAATATGGGATTTATATTTCGCTTTAGGCATAAAAGCATTTATTACATTCATACGACGAAGATTCGTTTTCATTTAGTACTAAGTATGATTTCAAAAATATCAATCTTCTTCATCATTTATATAGGTTAATAATTAATAGCGACTTTGTTACTCCAAGATATTGATCAAATTTCTTTTAACTTTTCTAGAATGTTTTGTTAAAATACTGAACTTTTGGTATCACATTGAATTGACAAATTTTCGAAACTTGAATCTTTAAATCCATTGAGTTTTATCAAACTTCTAAGTTCCGTCAGGCTGTGTTTGTGCTTTGCACCGAAGCCATCTTTACGTGCATCCTATTCAGTTTGAGTTTTCAAATTGGGTGTTTTCCAGCTGCACACTTGACCTTTCAAACTCAGGCTTAACTTCCTAATAAAACGCTTTTCCTACATTTTATCGCTCTATCTCTTTGGGATTTTACCTTTAACCATCAAATTTATTCTGATCAGAAAACCCCTGATGAACTTTAAAGATGACCAGTTTACAAATGAAACAAATTGAACCATCTATTGGAGTTCATCAGATTGTTTAAAAGCATGGAAGCTAAATTTTCTTTGATGAATTCAAACATTATCGACTTGTCAAATATTTTCACTACAAGAGAAAATGAGAGGTCCTAACTCTTTTCCGCCTGTTGAATCCAGTTTGACTGTTAGCTTTAGCTAACCGTTTTCAGAAGCAAACTATCTTGGATTTATGTGCAAACTTTTGGAAACAATATACTTTTCTTCTCAAAACTTAATCCAAGGCCTTCCATTCGTAATAATTATTTTCTAAAGAAACTATCCAAAATATAATTTTCTAAAAATCAGATCCAATAAATTTCAATATAATTTGAATTTAAAGGGTCATTCAGGCTCGAAGACCAGAATTTACAGAGGGAGGATGATATGATGTTCTAGATGTAAAATTATGGTACACTAAATACTTGCCAATGGGATGAACAGAAACTTTAAAACATAAACATAAAGCAGACAAAGACAAATAATACCACCATCCTTGCACCTTTGCAAAGACTTTCCTAGAATGACTTTGGCCTGAACTTAACCTATAGCGCTTGAGTAAATATCGTCTCAATTCTGCTGCACAAACTAAAATTTTCAACTCCTGGTGGCTCACCACGGCGTAACCCGATCTCTGTTTCTTCAAAGCCCAAATATTTCCTATAGGGTTTCAAGACTGCCCAGAAGCTTTCACATTTATGGCGATGTTTATGAGAGCTCTCACACACCCTGAATTTATCCAGCCTACTGGGGCTCATAACCCTTACTGCAATAAATGTTTCCATTTTTCTTGTTTTTAAAAATTTATTTTAATCCTTCAAATTATACAAATTTTTGATATTTTCTGGTTTTATTCTCCTTTCCTTTGATTTGTTAATTTTTCTTTGAGGGAAATTTGTTATTCACTTTATACATTATTATAGAGAGTAACACATATATATATAGAAGATATGAATATATTATTATTATATATAAGTTATGATATATGTATATAAGAGGAGAAGAGGCGGCAGAGTATATATATAGGGCAGAGGAGCAAGAGAGAGAGTATGTATAATATATGTGGCATGAAGAGCATATGTATAATATATAAGCAGAGGAGATGGAGAAGGTATATGTAATATAGGAGAGATGGTGTAATAGGAAGAGATATAATATATGTATTATATATGAGGCATATATATATATGTAGAATATATATAGGTAGATATATGAGAGAGAGAAGACATGGTTGGGAGAGGAGAAGAGGATGAAAGAGAGGAGAGTTATAGAGAGAAAGAGTGAGAGACATACACATAGAGAGAATAATAGAGAGAGGAGAGTAGTATAGGAGAGATATATAGGTCATATATATACATGAGAAAATATATATACAAGTCCTAATCTACGTAAAGTTATTGGCGACTAGATGTTGAATTATTAATATTAAAATTGTAAAACGTACAAAGAAATGACTTTTGATAAGAAAGTTCCCTCTCTCTAAATAATTTTTATACTTAAAGGCATGAATTTCGAATTAACTGCAACTGCAAATTGTAACAAGACCAAATGGATCAAACAATTCTCCTTATAGAAAAGTTATATCACCAAACTGTAATAATGTAGTATTGGGTACTTGAAAATCAGCAGAGTTCTTGAATGAAGGGCCTTACTTAGAACAAATATTTAAGGGAAAACTATTCCATCACTTCTTGTTTAGTTTCTTGTAAGTTAAATAATTCAAGTAATGCTGCAAATTTAATGCACTCAATTTTGTGAATGAGGAGAGGCCAAAAATAAAACTTTACATCGTTAAATGTAAAAGTTTTATTTGCTCGTGCTCTATATTTTAATGATTTTGCAATGATGGGAAATATAACTATTATTCAATAGTTTCAAAAATTACTTAAAGATAAGAATAATGATATCATTAAGTGACACTTCATATATTTGTTTAGCGTTATTACGCATTCAAATATATGCAAAAATTCCAAAAATAGGTTCAGGAATGAAACAAGATCACCTCTTCAAAATATTTATATCATAACTTCTAAATATAAGCTAAAAATTTTAACCCTATAATTATTTCATATCAAAATAAGTTTTCTTCGAAATGGTTAGTTGTTCAAAAAGAAATATAAATGCAAGTATCGATTAAAAAGAGTTTATGTTTCAAAGTAGCAGTAACAAATAACGAAAGCATATTAACTTTAGACAGATGAAACAATTATCACTTAGCAATGCAAATGTTGTTGTTTTCTATATAAATTAGGCTTCATCAAACATGCATCAAACAAGACTCTATGTCCAATTAAAATTTGAAATCAAACAATATTGAAATATTCACTGTTTTCTTTGTATTAAGAGTCTGAAAATGAAAATGATAACATCAAACACTTTGAACTATTGATTTCTTTGGAATTCATTTACTACTATTAAGTTATATTCACAACTGCCATGTTGGTTTTCATTCATCTAGACCACACTCACACCAAGAGGCATACAATAATCCAAAATTATTCGATGTTCAAACTTCATTTAGGGTATTATTTGTCTCTAAGACAGATCTGACCTTGCCTTAGTGTACCCATTGAGGATGGATATAGTTTGAGACTACCTTATTAACTTAAATGTTGTTAAGTTAAACCACGTATATCAAAACAAATAAGGTAACATAAGAAATAAAAAGACAGATACAATAATCTATGTTTACCTTACTTAACAAAGTACCGCTACACGTTCCACGTTGGTCACACGCTTTCGTACTGAAGAACAGTTTTCTTCATTTCGGCTTCTTGTGCGTTAATCCATCGTTGAATTGGTACATTTGCATATTTAGGCCGGTTTGTATTATATTCTTATTCAGGCGGTATATAGAGTATATATATATATATATATATATATATATATATATACACTATATAACAAAAATAACGATGCACTAAGAAGGAGTTGTCCAATAAAGACAAAACTTGGCGGATAGGAATATTATGTACAGAATAGAAAATGATTAAAATTTCAGAAAAATTGAATGATTTGTTTCGGATTTACACAGTTACAAACTAACGAACACTATAAAGGGTTCACCCATCTCCATCCTGGATGCAAACTGCCAAATGACTTGGCATAGAGTGATAAAGTTCTCTGATGAATTCCTGTGTTATTTCTTGCCAATTTTGCTTCAATTGTCGAGCTAGGTCATCAACATTCTCTGATAGATACAGTCGCCTTCCCATCATATGCCAGACATGCTCGATTGAAGGTAGATCTGGCTCGCCAAGGATGTGTTTAACAAACTGCTAGACAGTTCATAGCAACACGTGCCATATGTGGTCAGGCTTTATCTTGCTGAAAAATAAGAGCAGGGTACTGTAAATGGAATGGTAGCAAAATAGGTATCAGAATATCTTCGATATACGACTGTTTTGTAAGTGTGCCTCTAATGACGACCAATGAAGACGGGCTATCAAGGGAAATGGCACTCTAGACCATAACTCCTGGTTAAAGGCCTGTGAGGAGTACAATAGGAAAAGCAGGATCGGCACACTGTCCTGAGAGTCTCCAGACACGTCTTCGATGATCGTCAGGACACAGTTGGAAGCAGGATTCGTCGCTAAACACTAAACGTACCCAGTCAGCATTATTTCCACCTGATCGAGACAAGCACCTCTGTAATCTGGCTCGCAGTGTGCAGGCGTGAGTTGAAAGTGGATTAGAGGTCGCTACGAAGGTAGATTTTGCTCTATCAGTCGTTTGTGAATAGTAATGGTGGACACTCGTGTGTGGGTCTCACGTCTCATTGTTGATAACAACGAATCAGTCGCTCTGACCGCTGATCTGACACTCACTCTGTCTTCCCGATCTGCTGTGGCCCTAGGTCGACCGCTACCATAATGACGCTGAAATCTGCCATTGTCAACAAATACTTGACAGCATCTTCTTATCGCCCCATCGCTTCGAACCATATGACGAGATATTCTCCGATTGCCCAACATGCCTCATTCAATCCAATGATACGACTTCTTTCAAACTCTGACAGTTGCTGGTAATTAGCTCCAATCCTGTGGAAAGGTATTTTTTTCAGTTGTTGAAAAGTGTCCTATTCAGCAATGTTACAGAAAATTTGACCATCAGGTTGAGAATCGCTTCTTGTATACACCTGATGAATGCTCGGTTCCGATGCGCTGTAGCTTCCGTTATTTATTCATCTGACTCTAAATTTAATCATTTGGATGTTCAGTTCAAATGTCCTTGCTTACAAAAATTCATTATAATCGGCCAACTCCTTGGTATTTCGTGTGCATATATATATATATATATATATATGCACATACCTAATACTTATTTCTGCTAGTGTATGAATTCTTGCTTTTGTAGCTTTATTCCCCATCTGTCTTAATTCCTTCTATATAAACATTTCTTCTTTTCCAAACTTTTATTAAATACATTAATGTTTCTTTTATCAGTAAATATGACAATAATTTAAAGAAACATACTGTTGATACTTAGCCAAATATCTAAATTTTTTATCGTCAAGTCTCTAAAATTTTACAATAATTCCGAAAGTTATTATTCAAATGCTTTTAGTGTTTATCACTGAAAGTGAATATTTAGCATTTGGAAGGCACGAAGAATGATCGTATTAGAATTAAAAGCCACATATTATAGGCTCTTTCCTTTTCTTTTTTGTTTTAAGTATATTTTTTAATGGATCAATAATTTAACTGTGAAAAAAGATTGAAAATCAAATAAAAGAATCATGGAGTTTTGTACCATTTATTTATTTCCGCTCGAAAATACAAGAATAGGATGAGTCAAATGTCATTTTAAAATTTAAAATATGAATATTTGTTGTGAAGATTAATAACTTTGGTTTTTTTAGGTCTGTTATCAGAATTTAAAAATCAAGTCTTAGGATTTTAATTACAGAAAAATAATCTACTGAGCAATGAGTGAAAGTTATTCAATTCTTTATGTTAATAAAGATTCAATTTTTCTCACAAATAAATTATATGCCTGTTATTTTATTTGAGAAGGTACCCTTCTATGTCTATTTATTAACCTAGGTTAAACGTTTCTTGACTCAAAACTCTGTCCCCGTTCGACTCATAGTTAGCAAATCTCATGACCAATATCAGCAAAGAAATTCAAGACACACATTAAAAAAGAATTCAAAGCTTTATGAATTTATGATGGAAAGAGCTCGTTTTGCCAGAGTTACTTCACGAAAGTAACTGTCTAAGATATGTTGTTCGCTATTTAAAGAAAAATCCCAAATAATGTATAACATAATATATTTTATTATTAAGCATTTTAAATTAAATTTATTTAAAATTGTAAAATAACTTTTGCATCCCTCTGTTTATACTATAAATTTCTAAAACTGAATTTCATATAGTTAAAATATTGTAAAAAAGGTATCAAAAAATAATAAGTAAAAAAAAAACTAAAAGCAATTTCTTTGTTTCGTAAGAAAGAATTTAATATATTAAGAATTACTGATAGCAAAAATTAAATGAAATCCTTGAAATGTTTTTACTAAATGATACAGTTCTTTGTTTTTGGAACAATTGTTGAGTTTCGTTTGTGAATAAAATTATACCAAAAATAAAAATAAAGTGTTGTTGAACTTTTTAGATACATGAATATTGCACTGAATTTTCTCATATTGAATTGTCAATAAGGAACTATACATATTTGATCTTTAAATTTGTAGTATTTGTATATTTTTTTAAGTAAAAAAACTTTCTGTTCGACAAGGCTTAAACTTCAGTATCCCAATTTCTTATATAACCTAAGGCTTACTCTTCATTTACTTCAGATAGTAGCATAAATATTCTTTTGGATCATTTCCGTATAAACTGAACAAAATAAGATATTTTAGAAAAAAATAACCCTCCTTCGTATTTAAGGCCTCGAGGGGCTCCACTGACAATATTTGCTAGTATAGATTTTGTCTGTGTTATTATTATAAAGCAAACATCAATTTCAATTCCTTTTCTTCTTGTATTTACTTATAAAAAGAAAAGCTGTAGCATTGAAAAAAATGTATTTATGCATTGCACCTGCATTCCTCTTACACTTAGGTATGCGAAATTTTCCTCTCGGAAAAAAAATCATGATCTTAGTCTTTTTCTGGCTTCATTTCTTTAACATTGTAAAGCTTTCTTATTTTTCTGGGAGCAAATAACTATTGACCTAAGACAATTAATCTTTTGACTATGATTTTTAATTTTGATGCCACAAGGAGTTAAATGAAACTACGTAACATGTTTCTTCAATTTTTTTTCCAGCAAAAGTGTGGAATGATTTAGGTTCTTCCAAAAAAGTTTTTAATTTACATCAGTTTTAAAAACAATTTAGTATAAATTAATTTATTTTTGAAAGACATAAAATGGGCTAATTCATATTAATAAATCTTACACAGCTGATCTTTTCAATACAAGTTTTAGAAGCAAAATCATTTATACAATTGTTTCCCATTCTATTTTTAAGTTTCTGAAGCTAAGCTTAAAAAAATAGCTTTTTTCAACGATACTAGGCTATCAGCCCTTTTTTCATATTAAGGGAACACAAGATGGCTTAAAAAGAAAATAATATCGTATATTATTTTATTAAATATTTTAATTGTACGACTTTTCCAAATGTACAAAATTTCATAACTCTGGATACATTATGTATTATTCGAATTTTCTTTAATAATATGTCAAATCCCTATATTGAACTTAAAAAAGTTAAACTACTTTCCCTCAGTTTTTTTCAAAAAAATTAGTATCTTGAAATTTTTTTTTGATTCTTTTGTATGATATATTTGATAATTATGTGCAAGGGATCATAATTTAGATGAGTAGCTGTCTCTTTAAAAATTCACAAAATTAAATTACTTACTTATTTTGCTATTTTTCGGAGTGTACGATTGAAACTAAAATTATAAATATATAAATAACATTCATGCAAATAAACCCAGGCACTGAATCGTGAGAAACACATTTAAATAATTCAGGAAAAAAAATTAAGATTTTAAAATTTATAGATTTTAAGGATTGATCTATTTTGAAAAAATTAAAATTTGAAATAACAGATTAAAATTGTTCTCTTGATTGTATGAGTTTTTTTTCTTTCTAAAATGTTTACTTTTTGTGTTCAGATACGCTTTTTAATATAAGCATATAATAAGCACACAGAATTATATGTGTGCTTACAGTGTCCAGTTAAAATAAAGCACTTATTTTTTAGCTCTGGTGCTCCATATTCAGCGTTCTATATCTTTATCACAACTACTTACACGCCATTATTTTTGATATTTAATGTATGATACATTAAACTGCAATTTTCAATTTTTTTTCTCGAATTAAACAAGTGAAAAAAGTTGTATTTGGAGAAAAAAAAAATCACATTTTTTCCTTTTCTGATGATGGAACTTACTTTTGAATTGAAGACTAAATTTTGATTACAATATTATAAGCTGTTGTGTTAATTTATTAACAATATATTAGAAATTAATTTTATCATTTCTTTTCACTTAAAAAAACAATTAAATTCCGAATATGTGAATGAAATTACTAGCATTTACTTTTCTATAGTACTTCGAAAACTGATAATGTTGCTCACGATTATAATTATGAAAATTTATCAATAAAAAGTAACAATTTTTAATCGGAAAAATATTTTAAATATCATTTCGATTTTTAACAGTTTTAATTTGTAAGTATATTACCATTCTATATTAGATTTAAAAAATCTGTATGTGAGCGTATGTATTATTTTTTTATGCTAATTTGAATATTGTTAGAAGTTATATCCTTTTTATGAGAAATATCTTTTTAGATGGCTTCTTTTAATAAAGGTGGATTAAAAATATTTTTTCTTTAAAATTATTTTACTAATCCCTTTCTGGAGCAGATGAAATCTCTAAAATTGTACGGTGAGAATTTTATTAGCGGCAGATGGTTTTCATATATTTTGCAAAGGTAACCATGATAAATTACTTCAAGTTTAAGATATCTCTCGATTCTCCATATGTTCATTTATTTAGAGGCTTGATCCGTAAAGCAAATATATCAAATAGAAAATGGTGCGTAAAAAATGCAGTTGTTTCATTAAAATTAAGAACTCATTTACCTGTCAGTTGAATTCTTGCTGCTGAGTTTTGGTATTCCTCAGTACTGTGTGCATCAGATTTCTTTATGATAATTGCACAAGCAATTCAGTATACTATCGTGAGCTTTTGGAAAAGTTTGAAGCAGCAGATCAGCCCAAAATATATTGCATTTCGTTCGTAATCCTTCTCCATGACGAAGCAAAATCCCCCACAGTTGATGTTATATTAGAAAGTTTAAAGAAAGTTTCCTGATCTACACTCGAACATCATTTCTTCGATCTAAACTTGTCAAATTAGCTACAATTTATTTGAAGTCTTCAAAGAAGCATTCGGAAAAGAAGCAATATCATCGATTCAAGAAGTAGATGAAATTATGAGACATTGTCTATTGACACTAACGATTTATTTTTAACATACATAAATTAAAAAAATAAAAACTCCCATAACTTTAGAATAAATTGCGTATATAATTTAAGAAAGAATACATTGAAAAAAAACAGAAATACATATTTGGTAAGTAGTATTTAGAAAAAGATCTCTTAAAAGATTCTTAAAGTTTTTCTTAAATTTCAATCTGTTTGAAATGCATAGTTTAGTAATTTACGAACTT
>BMAW01047824.1:0-10492 GCA_019974015.1 Nephila pilipes
CTATTGGCTGGCTTATTATTACAAACACAATACAATCACACATACATATTGCCATTACAACCATAATGATAATTCATACATATTACACATGTCACATAATCACATACATACAAACATAATGCCAAGGCTATTGGTTGGCTACAATAACATAATCATTATTGTTACAAACATACATACACAAACATAATTAATCATTATTGGTATTACAAATTATTATATTACATTACATACGCACAGTTATACAACGATAAATACACCAAGCTATTAGGTTACACATTGGCTACGCAATACATACAAACATGCCACAACGATATTGAAACACACATATTAGCTTTTGCTAATATGCCATTACGTTGTAATAACCCCACATATTGCTGGCCATTACGGCTAACATAATCACAAAGGTTAATATTACACCATGTATAACGTTATTGCTATATGTATTATTACACATATGCACATACATATTATTATTATTACATGTACACATTGGTTGGCTATTATTGTAAGGGTTATTGCTGTTATTGCTATTATTGTTACAATATTATTGTACATATTATGGTGTTATTGCTTATTATTAATACACATATTGACATTACATACATACAAGGGAGCATATTGTTATATTAGCGATGATTAATACGATACGCGTACATTACGGTTGGCCATTGGCTGGTTGGTATCTGGCTAATAATCATTGTTACATATTATACATGGCTACACAATAATACATGTTACATACACATATTACATGCCATACACATACATAATGATTACGATTACAGCCATATTACACATTAATCACACAACGCTACACATATGTTGCCATACGATACAATGACACATGGTTATTACACTACATGAACATTATAATATTATGGTTGGTTATTATATTATTATTACATTATTGGCTGGCCACATTGCCAATATTACATACATATTGGCCATACACATACCATATTATTGTTGCTACGATTACATGACATACATACATATTGGCCATTATTACAATTCACAATAACTACACATATTGTTATGAAGAAAGAGTTATTATGTTATTAAAGTTATTACATAATATTACACAAGGCTGATATTACATATTACGTATTGGTTGTCAATATTACAAGGCTGATACGATACGGCTAATAATATTACATATTGCCCACAATCACACATTGGTTGGCTAATATTAAGGATATTATTACTTTATACGATTATTACATACAGAAATATACGATATTGAGTTGTATAATCAAGGGCTAATCATTACACATATTGTTATGTTATTACGATACAATGATATTGGCTGGCTATTGTTGGTTACAATCACATTAATCACATATACATTGGTTGCCACATTGGCTACGATTATGTTATTGGCTATTATTCATTGGTCTGGCTATTGCTGAATATTCATTAACTGTTGACATGGCTGTTATTATTATATGATGTTACGACACATGGCTGGTCATTCACAGATGAATTATTAATATTATTAATAAGTTGGTTGATATACTGGCTGGTCATTATATTATTGGCTGGCCACGCTGGCCAAACATATTACAATCATACATGGCTGCTGGTTGGCTGGCCATTGCCATTATACCGACAACGGCTGGCTGGCCACACAAACATGGTTATTGCCGCGTTGGTTGACAGCTGGCTGGCTGGCTACGTAATTACAATCACATGCTATTATTACGCAAACATGGCGTTGATAATATTATTTATGTTATACATACATGTATTAGCGCTTATTATTATTATTGGCTATTATTACAAAATTGTTAATATACATATTAATTCACACATAATAAACATATTATTGTTATTACGTAATCATAATCACATACAAATATTATTAAACATACGCATTGATAATAGATAATCACAATATTATTACAAACATATTATTATTATTACGATTACGGTTGGGATACTATGTTATGGGAGGTATTTATTATTATCTATTATTATTATTAATTTTTATTACGATATTATGGTTATTGTTTATTTGATATTGAATGTATTATTCATATTATTGATATTTATTATTATCTTTATTATTATTATTAATATTATTATTGACATGTTATCATATTATTATTGATACATTGGAGCAATATATTTATTATGGTGCCATTCACAAGTATACATGATTGCTGACATGCTTATTTATGGCTGACATATTACAAGCAAATATTATTACGCCATCCACATGCAGGAGGCTGCCATTGATATAATATTATTACATATTATTATGCTGTTTGATATTATTCATGCCATACATAAACATATTATTAATCGTTATTACAGACAAACATACATATAAAATTATTGGCTATTAATATATTATTAACTATTGGTTATTAATATTATTATTAATTCAATATTATTGGCTTAATACCATACTAATATAAAGTTCACATTACATACAAAATATATCAGTTCATGGTTAATATGGTATGAAATATAATACATTCACATTACAGGAGAATGTTGTCAAATATTAATTCATATTAATATGATGAGAAAACATATGAACCATCCACTCATATTATTATGAGATAAATTATTATATTAATTGGTTGATATTGCTGTTCGATATATTATTGACATCCTAATCATTGGTTAGTTGGCAAGTGTTATAAATTACATATATCCAATACATACATGAACATATTACATCCATCCATCATATTATTATTATTAAATGATATTAAATATATTGTATTATTATATTATATACAGACCATAATATACATAAATATATAAGGCTATTATTAACGTATATGGACATGTTCCATACAGAAGGTATACATGTATGTCCATTATTGGCAAACAAGGAAGGCTTATATTAAGTATTCACATATTACAAATTATTATTATTATTATCCATATTAAAATTATACATTCATGACAAACATTTATTACGGAAGCGATATTATCTCAATATTAGTTATTACAAAACAGTATTTATTGATCCATCCACCACATATTAGCGATATTGAAAAACTGAAGCTGTATTAATATTAATATTGGTTATTAGACATCCATGAGAGCTGATATAAATTGCTGCAAGGAAGGCATGAGAGACAGAGAAACATATTACGGCACATTATCCGTATTAGTACATAAAACATACAATGTTGCTGCTGGTTGAACGCTATTATTGCTGTGCCTATACGTTATTATATTAATCATTATGATATTATTATAAAATTATGGCTGGCTACGCGCTGACATGAAAGATACATAACAAGTAGAAGTACAAGCAAATTACATAATATTACTAATCGCATACATGCCACACAAACATCCATCCATCCATCCAATCATACGCAAAAAGTGCGTCGAAAAAGTGCGAGCGCAGAACCCAATACAAAAAGGGGCATACTGTATTAAAGATGGGTTTTTTTGGATTCAAAAACAAAGCAGATTTTTCGAATATGACATTTAATTAGACCATACATTATTGTACAGAATTTACAAATTGAAAATAGAACTATCGGTCATACATATTAAGGAGCTATCAGATTGAAAGTCCTTCTCTGTTGGCCACTCCCTTCTGTCTGCCGGTACTCGTGTAAACCCCTTGGAAAGAGGTCACAAAGTAGAGCTCCAGTTAGTGGTGTCATCTTGTGTTGGAAGGCGTATCAAAATGTAAACATCCTACATATATATATATATATATTATGTATATTGATGTTCGAAATAAAGGAAATTTGTATATTTTGTCGAATTTTAAGAAAATAATTGAACGAAATGAAAAAATACTGCTTCGAAACAAAGATGAAAATCGTGTACGTCAAATACGTAAGCTTATACGTGTGTGGTGGTGGAGTTAGTCGAAAAACAGGATTTATAAGCCAACATTTGCATTTCATTCTCTAGCACATAACGCCGAATTTCTTGGCGTTTTTTGACACCAATCGCTTAACTTAAAATTCAAACAGTAAAGCTAAGTAACCACTAACTCTTGTTGATGGATGAGGTGAATAATTAGGGGTAGGCTAGAAGCAGGCGAGTCTCATATTCAGATTTGCAGATAATTCTATTTAATGCCCAGTGACGTGTCTAACTTATGGAAGCAATTTAAGGATACCGGATCAGACAACAAAAAGCCTGGGAAAGATCGTCCAAGACCCTTGACGGTCAGACAAGATCAGAAAAAGGTTTTTTTTGTATTATATCAACCCTATATACAAACCAATTTGCTTCACATATGTCCAGTAGTTATAGAGATAATTGACCGAATTGATAAATTATCTTAATTTTATATATATATATATATATATATATATATATATATATATATATATATATATATAATGCAGAAACGTTTTCCTTAATGCACAATAACTCACATATTAATTCCTTATATGCAAAGGAATTACAAGATTTACTATTTCATCTTCAGTCTTTAATATTGACTTATTCTTTATATAATTATTTCAAACGTTGACATCATATTTTTATCTTTTTCTTTATATTTATTTCTTTTTGTAACAAATATATTTGAAATACAGTTTTTTTTTTACCAATTTTGGAAAAAGTAACTTTCTTAAAAATGTATTATTATTGTTTTCTTTATTAAATAGTTTTCTTTCAGTTAATTGACTCACTCAATATTTAGGTTATCCAAACTTAAAAAAATAATAACTGCTTATTTTGAGTATTTAATTAATTTCAATACTAATCAATAGTAAGTTTTACCCTGCAGAATCAAATAAGGCAAGCGTGTAAAAATAATGTCAGCATACTATTTAATATAACTTGATATTAATTTCTAGACACTTTAAAAAAATGTATAATAAGATCTTACATTCAGTTTATTTTATTCCGAAATTATGTTCTTCTTCGTAGTAATTTCATAATTTTGTTTCAGAGCATAAAAAATGCTTATAACTATTGAAAACTGAATTAAAACACATATTGAAGCACACAGTTGATAAAGAATATGCATTTTTACCATTTTCTTTTTGCCGAGATATTGTGAAACATAATCTAAATATTTGTCTTCATTACCTTTCAATATGCAGTGTCAGCAAACAATTTCCAAGTAATATTTTAAATAAATTCAAAGAAAATAGGCTGACAATAGTTTCAGAAAGAATACGCAAAATATGAGCAAATGGACATCGAAAGCAAAATTGAAAACAACATTTCCAGATCCACAAATAAAAGGAGAAATGTGATGGAAAAGAGAATTGACACTATGAAGTCGAAATAACGAAAACCGGCATTGCACCGGAATGTCTTTGATATCCATATGATATATATTAATATAAAAACAAAAATTGACTTTCTAGCTGCGAAATAGTGATGAAGAAGCAACAAATGGAAAAGAAAATTCATTTTTCTTAACGTATTTAATTCATCTACTAGTGTGGAAAAGAGGATAGACATTCCAGCGTTAAAATAATGATGACCAAGCATTTAATAGAAAAGGTGATCCGTCTTCCTTGTCAATAAGTTACGTTTTTAAAACCTTACATTTGTACGCAGAACGAGAAACTTGGTGGAAATACGAGAAAAAATTGAATTAAGTAATTCTTGGTTCTTCGCATAAGTAAAATTATTTGCATTCTTGGAAAAATACGAGAACTCGTATTTATATTATATGATATGCACGAAAGTGGATAAAAAAAACTGCCAGTTAAAAATATTTTAGTTCAACGGTTTTTTTTTTTTTTTTTTTTTTGAATCCCGATGCGTAAAATGTTTGAATAGTATTGGATTTATTTTAAGGAGAATCATTCAGCTGGAATCACATTCCAAAAGAAGATGAAATAGAATTTTTTCAAAGAAGAGAATTGGAACTGTTTCTCTGAAACTCGGAGGATCGAAATAGGAAGGATTTGGAGCAACATAAGCGTATTATAAACTGAAATTGTGTGCTAACATAAAAAGATTACCAAATGTCTTTTTTTTAGTATTTATAAAGAATACATATCAAAGGATGTGTTTTGGCAAAGAAAGATTTCGTTTTAAAAGTAGTGTTTGATCAGGGTGAAAGGGAGATATCATTAAAATAACGTTGAAACAAACCCATAGTCTTTGCAACTCTTTCAATATTCATGTTTATAGACACTGAATAGATTTTGCTTTAAGGAACTTTTTTCAAATGGTTTCAGATGCTTTATTCTCTCCAGTTAAATACGTTGAAAGTATTCTTTCGCTTACCTAAATTCTTTAGGCATCTATAAATGTAATGATACACCATAAAATTAATTTGTTTGTAGGGAAAATAAGATTTTCCTTCACTCCTTAGTATTCTTTCATTCAGGATATGATACTTCGGATTGAAAATTCATTCGATTAAGTTGTGGTATATTTCTAACAACAAAAATTTATTTTTATGGCAATGGCTTATATAACTAAAATGTATGAAAGTGAAACTATATAGAAGCTAGTCGTTGCAAAGTAAATATAACACAGCTACAAAGTTCCTTCATGTGGAAACTCCTACATTAATGAGAGAATTCAACGCGACTATTTGAATAAATAAGAAAAAGTAATTAAGGCGTAATTAGAATTGAAATAGTTCGAGTATTAAGTTTGATTTAAATACACAAGAAACAAAATAAATTATAAATTTAGGAAAATTATTTGTAATTGTAAGATATACGATTAGCAGGTATTCATCATTAGCAGTAAAATTTATATTAATTTTATTATTTTTCTTAAATCTAGCCTCTTATTTATGCTTTTAGATCAATTCATTTCAATGGTTCTTTACGCATGTTAATATTATACATTTATTTTCTTTAGTATTCAAAAAAGTCCTTATATTTAAAATATTTTGCTTGAAAGTCAAAATACTTTAAAACTTAAATTTTAAATTGTTCTGTAATAGATAATACTTCAGCGCATACCTATTCTGATCAGTTATTTAAGCCTTTTGCAACCGAAAATGTGTTTGAAAAGTTATTTTCAAAGTAGCAATGCAAAGTTTAGTTTTTTCTTCTTTCCTGAAGATGCACTGTGAAATTCTTTAATTACATTAAAATGCGGTAAACATTTGTTAGAGTATTCTCTTAAGTTTCAAATCAAGTGAAGCAGCTAATATATGCATTAAGAAGTAGCAACACCTTTCATACACACACACCAGAACTTAAAAGTTTATTAATATATCTTTTAAAAAAATATGCATGATATAAACTTATATCATAAGCATTCAAGAATAATTCTTTAGACAAAAAAAAAAGGATTTCAATATTTTACGTCTAATGTTTTAAGTTTTTTAAAAAAAATCTACAAAATCCTCTTTAAAAAATAACATAAATACCACTAATTTCTAAAAATACGACTCCTTCCCTCTTTCACTAAAATTTCGAAATTTAAACTTTCATAACAATTAAACATTCCTATGAATCATTATATCACTCATGATGACTTATGGAGTTTAGTTTAAATATCATACACAGTTAAACAATCTTTGAAATTTTAAAATTTTCATTTTCTTCCACTTTCCTAAGTGGATATTTTAATATAAAAATAATTATATAAATAATATATAAGAATCACTTTTCTTTTAATACAGAAAATGTGAACTTATTCTAAATTTTAAATGTTCCTACGTTAAGAAAATATATCTTACTTTCAGAATTTGCAAATACGGACTGCATCTGAATACCTTATCCAGTTATGTAGTTTTAATTTAGATCACTGTCATGGTCACGAGCGACATTGTTTTGGTCGAGTCGTGAATATTCTAAAGACCCATTGTATAGTATGGTTGAGACAGATTAAATCTATTGAGGCTCAATGTTCTCTCTTTGGCTAAGTATGGAAGTTTTGAGAGTGGTTTCCCATCCCACTCTCAAGATGTCGTCTACGTCACTTGACTGAGGGTTAAAATTACCGCGAGTAAGTCCGTCGTCAATAGCCCTTGTAATGCTTCTCAATGCGATGTTAATGATGCAATCAAATACGTATCCTTAAGGTAACAGTACACCTTTATAAAAATTTTGAATTAACATAAATTTTGAATTTAAATACATATTTTAAACTTGATGGGGCTTCACAATTAGAAAGGCACACTAGAAAAGTTTCATTAATGTATATTTTTTCCGTCAAAAGGCCATTTTATACAGATGTAAACAAAATTTAAGACTTTCTGCAAAACATGGTAACACTTAAGAAAATAATTGTATTGACATTTTGCAATTTGAATAATGCAAAACGTAACGTTATGTAGGCAAAAGATTATTGCTTTGATAAAATAGCATTTACTTAGGAATATATAATTCTTCAAGTTCTAAACACTGAAATGTTCTTTAAAATTCATAGTAATTTTCCCTTTATAGAAATATAATAAACTTTAACTCTATATAATATCTCAAGAATAGTTTACTCTATATTTCAATTTTAATTAAGTATTTATTACATTTTCAGATATAGTGTTCTGTAGTCATACGGAATGTCGTTTTTTGAGCCTTTCAGAGAAATTCAATATCAAGAAATATTAAAATAGTTGTAAAATTTAGCTTCTAAATGAGTTAGGAACCAAATTCCAACAGATTTTTGAATATAAATTATTGAATTTCAGTAGGAGATTAAAATTTAAAAATATCAATATCTTGATAAAAAAAATTGCGCTTTGAAGGTGTACTTTCACCTTAAGTCTTTTTTCACATAAAGAATAAAATTACCAGAAAATATAAAACATTTTTCTCTTTAAACATTACTTAAATGCTTAATGTTTTGAAATAACACACATACACACATAAACATATATATATGCACCTCTAATCAATAGCATAAGTTATTCATGTTATACTAAAGTCTTTTTTTTTTTTTTTGCTTCATACCAATTTTTTTCTAATTTTGATAGAACAATTTAAAGATTTATCAAAATAATTTTAAATTATCATCATACAGCTTTTTTAATTATACAAAAATTCAAACAACTGTATAACAAAATATTTCACTAGCTATTAACATGCATATACAAAGAATACAAATTGGTGATTCCCCCCATGCCTCGAGGTAACTTGCGTATCAAAATGCGTTTCTAGTGCATGACAATGCTATTCTCGACAAGAGATTGCTATATATACATCTCATTGGCAACGTGTACTCCTTTTACTATAAATGTGTGTGGGGGGGGCACTATCAATTGAAATTCTCCAATAACTTTAGTCAGAATAAGGATTGAAAGTTTAACATTATTTTAGATCATAAGTCGAGCTCCAATGCTAAGTCGATATCTTCTACGTAAAATGGTCCTTCTTATGGTCTTAAAAATCTGGTAAATAAAACAAATTGATAATTGTTTCGATTTATTTTGAATTTTTTTTTTTTTTTTTTGCCTGCTCAAACTTAACAAAATTAATTATTCTTAATAATTTTGTACTCAGTGAATAAATGAATTTTCTGGGTAACAAAAAAATAACTAAGTCATAACAAAGTACAAATTTTCTTGTAATCATCATTTTTCAGCTTTCGATTGATTAATTGAATATTTATTGACTTCGCACTTAGAAGCAGCCCAAGGGCTGAGTGACTGATTTCGAAATTTTGAGATGTCAAATGATGAGGACAACACATGAGATAGCACTTCGCTCTCCAAACTTTCACACCACACTTACATGATGACATGAGACCTCAATAGAATTAACATGCATCAGCCCCCTACATGTTAATTCTTGAGTGATATTGGAGTTGAGCCCATGATTCGATGGAAACAACGATATCTCGAGTCCGCAATCTTGACCATTAGGCTCCCGTGGCCTATTCTAGTTTCAATGGAAGAGTGATTTTATAATAATTAACAAAAACAAATATGAAATTTGTTGATGATTATTAACCTACACAGTATCTGGGGCAAAAACTATAATAGAAAATGAGGTAAACACTTTCAATATTAAGACGTATTTTTTTTCCATTTTTGTATTCATAATTTATTACTAAACGGTAAATTTTGAGGCCCTGAAATAAACGAGGACCTACTTTTTAATCTATTATCAACCACAAAAAGAAAATTTGAATTTTAGTTTTTTTTTAATTTTAATTTTAACAATGAAATAAAAATTATATTTACAAATGAAAAAAAAACATACATTTTGGTAGAAATTATGTTTAAATAATTGTTTCAGTTTCATTAGTACAATTCAGATAAATATTATTTATTTTTTGGGTTTGATACAAGAAGCAAGTTTAACTATATAACGTTGAAATGCTCTAAAATTTCTTTCGCAATAATTAAAATGTTCCCTACTAAAATTTAATGTGAAATGATAAACAGTTTACATAAAAAGGAAAGTATATTGAAACAATTTGTTACAATTCTCCATAATGCTTCTTTTGCTTAGATAGATACATTCCTTTTAAATTTCTAAAAGGATATTAATCCGGTAACTCATTATAATTCACAGCGCAAATGTCGGGATAAATTATCGAGAGATTGAGATAATTCTGCGATTTATTCTTAAGCTCCGTTAAGAATCTTAATTGGATGATACTAATAGAATTTCTAATTGAATTC
>BMAW01047836.1:0-68022 GCA_019974015.1 Nephila pilipes
AAATATAGTGAAAGAAAGGAAACACATTCCATCACGTTACGTAATTTCAAAATATTATCTATGGAATAAAGATGAAGATGAAATCTTGTTTTATAAACTTCTGGTGTAAAAGAGCTACAATATAACATTTCTGAAATAAAATATATTTGCTTTAAAGTTTGTATGCGTGGTTTTTGATGGTTTTATTTCGGACGTATTCCCTTAATATTGAAGGACACACAGAACAAGCATTCTCAATACACATTCTGAATTAAAAATATTATTAAATATTTGCATAAATTCCTATGATTGTGAAGCCAGCATTTGAATACTATATTTTTATTTTAATTCTTATCCGGTACTTTTTGTATTATATTATGTTAAATTCTGGAGAAAATAAACCAAAAATGCAAATGTTTTTAACTTTGAACGCCATTGTAGAAGGTTTTAGTAGTAAAATTTAAAACATAAAGGAATTTTTCTATTTTTGTTCTGTGTTTAATCGAGTTTAAAGACTAATGAATGAAATTGGATACTTAAAAAGTAAAGAAAAAAAAAGAATCTTCCGTTAATTACGTTGAATTTTCGAAGAAGTTAAAATTAACTTGTTACTTAAGGCAATGGTAAAACATTATGATTAATTTTGAAAAACGTAGTCGATATCAAGCAAACTTTTAAACAAGCTTAAAGTTTGGCGAGAAATGAGGCGGAATTGAAGAAATCTTCTTAAAAGTTTTTATTTATTTATTTTGGAAATATCTAAGAATTTGGAGATGTTATTTAATGTTTAATAAGTAAACGTATTCATGTTTTCTTAAAGTCTAAGTTAAATGAATTTTTTAATCAATGATTTTATGAACCCAGACAATAAAAAACTATTACTATTCAATTTTGTCGATAATTTTCTCTTCAGTATCTTTCATTGGTATTATGATCGAATGTTCATTTTTTAGCTGGTATCAAGACAGCAAGAATAATACAATTCGATAAACTAGATTTTAAAAAACAATATCTAATACTAGTAATTGAATGTTATTTAAAATGGAATTTTTATATATTTTTATTGTCTCTGGCTTAAAATGATAATTTCTAAAAATATGACAAACTTAGTTTTGATTCTGAAACACTAGGTTATGAAAAATATGTACATAAATGTACCATGTATGCAAATTATGTTTACAGCTCTGTGCATTTCAAAAAATTCAATTTAATTATTAATTATCAATTTATTTATTCAATTTGTTCATTTAGTTTATATCACCCCATGCAAGTATTACTAAACATTTTTAAAATATTACAATACAGAGTTCGACAGACTGTTGTAAAATACCCACTAATAAAGTGCAAGAAAATTTACATGAGAATTTATTTTTCTCAATAATACAATTTGCGACTTTCTATACAGCAAACTTGTTAGTTTTTCTTCCTTAAAGCTGAATAAACAAGGTGCGTCTTAAAAGTTCCTAGAAAATAACAGACGCAACGGAATCCTAATATCCAGTGGAGATAAAAAAAAATTACCGAATCGAAATGCAGTGGTCTATTTAAATTCCTTGCAAAACTATGTACTCAATTACTGTCATTTTTTTCAAGGCTGTATTAGCTCATGTAACAAAATGTGACAAATACTTTCAACCTCTACAAAAATATTTGTTTCGCAACTGTAAGTGATTGATAATAAATTTTAATTTCCGATTCACGAACATAAGTTACAAGCCCTCCATGTAGTGAACTAATGCACGTTAAAACTGGTCGAATCCCAAGTCCTCTAATCCACGTGGTGTGGAAGTTTAGAAAGGGAGGTGCCAGATCAGGTGTCGTCCTCGTCACTTGACCAAAGTTTAAAATGAGTCGTCTGTCGATGATATTCATCTCCGTGCTATGTTTGTAAACAATTACACATTCGATAACTTATATGTATTTTAAATAGCTAAACTATGTATTTAAAAGATGAATGTTTTTTTTTATAAGCTTTATTCTTTATAATATTTAAAGTAATGTGGGTATTAATTGTGCATACCATAATTGTTTGTAAAAAGTTTTTGTTTCATGATGTAAAATAAGAATAATTTAGCAACGAAAAAACATCTCGCGTTAAGAATTAATATGAAATTTAAATACGGAAAAATGTCAAAAAAATATTTCAGACACGCCTGTGAAATTCAGAGAATCAGTCAAATCAAAGTAAAATAATTTTAAAATAATACTAATAACTGATCTACCTAATATTATAATATTTCGATTCTTCCCCTATTTCTAAAATAAAAAAAAAGGATTTTAAATGATGTTTAAGTTTCTGACAACGACTTAAGTGAAACATTTGAATTATCACCCTTATCGTACTAACTTCCCACCGTACTGTGAAAACTCCGCGCATCGACAGATTAAAGGAGCATTGGACTCGTAACACGCCAGAGTTTTAAAGGTTTTTTTTTTTTCCTACTCGCATTGTATGTCTGGGTCAAAAGTTTAGAAGCTTTTTTTTTTCACATTTTAAAGCGCTGAATGGATATGTAATTTTCTATATTCGATTGTTTTAGTTGACAATAAGATAATTTAATAGAAATTAATAAAAACTAATTGATTAAAACTAATTATTTAAATAATTAAATTTTACGCTAAGGTTTTCGCCACGTCGCGAAATGGTCAAAAAACTCCATCGGCAAGGTAGAAGGGTCATTGTTTAAGCTATCTTTTGTTAACTAGTGACAACTCTGTAAATCTATATTTTCCTTTATAAGAGAAGCGCTACAGAGAAGCATCAGCTCATGTTCGTAACATAGCTCCCCAACATCAAGATAGGCGAATGTTACTGAAAATGAATGTGACTGACAGGCGAATGTTACTTAAAATTTATGATATAGAAAAATTATTTTACACAAAGTGTGAAATTCGAAAGAAAACCCATGTTTAAAAAACTCGTTTCTTAGCGGATTTATTTCTTATCTGAAGAACTGGTTGATTGTTTATTAGCGTTACACATAGAAGTCTCACGAGAGTTATTGGCAAAGGACATCGTAATTTTTGCCTCGGTCAAATGACGAGGATGATACCTGAGCTGGCAACTGTCTCTTAAAACTTCCACACCAGGTCAAGAGAAGAATTGAAGCCTCAACAGATTTAACTTGCATCAACCCCACTACACGGCAAGTATTTAGTGCCATCAGGACTCTTATTTGGGTTTTAACGAAACCATGTCGGCCTCGAGTTCGAGATCATGGCCACTAGGCTACTACTGTCATTTTATTCTGAAAGAGATATTTTTATAATGAGGTTTATGAAAGCCTTAGTATAGTTTCAGAGAATGGAAATACTCAGTCTCACTTTTTTAATTTTTGCAATAAAATAGGGGGAAAAATAAAAATTTCGATACAAGCTCATAGAGACTATATTTCTCTAAAAACTATTTGTTAAGAGTCCCGAAAAATACCAATTTCAACCTTCTGTAGAAAGTACAATAAAAATATTCTTCCTTATTGTGCCACTTTTTAATCCGAAAACTCAGTTATAGAACATAAGCTTTATGATAATTTTAATTTGTTGAAGTCTTAAAAATTTAATTCGTCTTGAATTCTATAAAAATAGTCATGTTTCATTGAAAAAGAATTTTTATGTGTTATTTTAAGGTTAGAAATTTGATGATTAGCTAAATTTGAATTTATTGAAAAAGTTATTGAGTATACAGTTAAATCAGTAAAGATGTCTGTAATCACTCATAAATCCATCGTTATATCCTGAAGTCAAAAATTATAAATATGGCTTGATTATCTCAAATCTGTCCTGTAATCTTAAGTGGATCAATGTATTGCGACACCCTTTCCATATTTCCTTTAGTTAAATCCATCAGGGCCCAAAGTTCTCATGTTGACGTGGTGTGGAAGTTAAAAGAGATGTAGCTCAGTAGTCGTCCTTGTCACTTGACCGCAGTTCAAAATTACGTGGTCCACCGCCAATAGCCTTTGTGTTGCTTCCAGTACGACGATATTAAAACCTTACCAAAATTCATATTTCCTTCATTTGAAACCTTTAATAAAGTTTAAAATTGACCAGTGAAACAGTTTATGAGATATTCAATACTTTTTAGATGTAAAATAAGAAAATCATTCAGATAATTGAAACAACTTAGAGAAGAAAAAATTAGAATACGAGTATTTTATACAAAATTTAAAAAAAAACTCTTATTTTTTTTTAATATAATGTTAATGTGATTCCTTATTAATGTCATAGTTAAAATAAGGTGACCAATATTTTTTCAATGAAAAGAAGGATGAAAAATTTACACCATAATTAATCAAACATTTTACTCATTCAAATAATAATACATTAATTATGCTTATACCCTTTTTAATTATTTATTAAATCGAGTATTTTTCCTTTGAATGAATATTTTTTGTCAATATATCATTTTCTAACAATATATTGGAAATTTCATTGCAAGAAATATCCTTTAAATTGAGTTATACGGTAAATGCTGCAGCTAGAGTATCAACATTCAATTTTGTTTTCTCACTTGTCTAAAAATCATTACCAATGAAAAAAAAAAACAACTTTCAATTGCTGCATTAGTTCTAGGGCAGCACAAGTAATTCAACAAGAATAACTAATTTTTCATATGGAATGTGTTTATTTTTAAATTGTTAAATATTTTCACCCATCTTTTATTGATTTCAACATAATGATTATCCCAAATTGTTCTAATTTATCAGAATTTAACTATACATTCCGCCTTCTAATTTCTTCAAACGGATAATTGTCATCGATTTTGACATCAGGTATTTCTTTCTATAAAAACTCAACACAATTTTTAATATCTGCCCAATTTACTTGCGATGAAGCCAAAAAAACACCATTGAAAACTGCTATTCCATGTGATATTTATTTCTGACATTCTTCGACATTAGAAAAATGTTTGATAAAAATTCAACAATTCTTTGGTAAACTGTTCCTATAAGTCCGTATTTGATCCATATAGGTTTGACAGCTTTTTATTATTAATGGAATAAAGTTTTCTTCAAATCGTGATTTATATTGAAGATCAAGATCGTTCAAAATAGTTAAGACTAACTTCTGTACCTGAAATATGTTCATCTTCAATCTTTTGAATCGTTCTGTACGAAATAGATGCATGATTATGTACAAAATTCATAATTGAAAAACAGATTCCAGAATTTTTGGGTATTTGTTTAAACTTTAAAAATGAACGGAGAGGCTCACATAATTGTAAAATATTTGAGCCTCTCTGTTCTAGTTAAAGTGAGTCATCTAACTTTTGAATATCCTAAAAGTGTTTTGAATTCAACATTTGCGTAACAGTTTGACGCGGCATCTCTGAAAGCAGATTAGTTTCGAAATATCAAAAAGGAGGATAGGAAGGAAGACACTTTTAGAGGAAGGAAAGAACCTACAAAAGGAGGACGATGGGTTACCTTAGCTAAAATGACCTTAAAGGCTATTAGCAACGGATATCGTTAATGTGAACCTCTGTTAAGTGACTAGAACGACACTTGAACTAACTCCTCCTTCGCGCATTTGCTTGTTCAAAAAGACTATTTTTTCTACATCACGTAAACGGAAGAATTTAGTATCTGGATCAGGTTTAACATGCACAAGCACGACAGTGATGCCGAATTTTAGTGGCATCAGGGTTCGAGAATACAACTCGACGAAAACAATGCCGTCCGCAAGACCTTGACAACTGGGCCACCGCTGTCACTAATTTACCATATACTATATACTCATAGATATTTGATAAGTTTTGGGAGTTTGTTAGAAAGGAAACTCATTTGAAGGACCGAGAATTCTCATTAAGTGATTTATTATAAATTAATAATAAATAATGAAAATTTAAATTAACTTAATGTATTTCATTTGAACACGTACTAACGTTCGTGTTCAGCACGTTTGTGCACATTGTGTCGAAATATTATAACAAAGGATGCTACTTATCTGGGTAATTCAACACAAGCATTCATGTTGAATCACTGGATCTGACTCAAGTGGACTACTCAAGTGGATCTGTGTCAAATATGCACTCTCAGTATATTGCCTCACAAATACTCGAATGAATATAGTGCTCCTATGAATATCCCCAAGTCATCTATATCCTTCCTTCTCTATATTCATTACATTTCTTATTTAATAAAGTTATATTCGATCACCTAGTGGTTTTCGTCGAGTCATGGGTTTGAGTCCTGATGCCTCTAAAGATCCGTTAAGTAGAGAAAAAAAAGGAACGTTAAATATGTTCGGGGTTACAAATCCTCCCACTGGCGTGGATTAGGAATTTGTAGGGGGAGGTGACAATTCAGATGTCCTCGTCGTCACCTGACCCAGGTTCAGAATTAGAAGGTCCATCGCCAAGAGCCTTCTTCTTGCTTATGAGTACGATATTAATAAGCAATTACACTTTATATTAAGACTTCATGGTTATTTCGCAAGGCGAGTTCCTCATACCAAACATAACATAAAAAAAGCCCTCAGGTTATTAAAAGAGAAATGCGAATGAGAGTCCGTTTTTTCAAAACAATCGATATTACTTCCGATTTTATTATTAGGAATGATAAAAATATCGGAATATCTTCCCATTAAAGACACAATAATTTAAAATTTAATCTGAACAGTAATAAATTAAGATAAAGCACATTCATACGTCTTTCTTTAATTTTTTATTTGTAATTTTCTGTAATGATTATTTATGGTGTTTAAATATTTTAGATCGATTAATCACTCTTATAAAATCCAAAAAACAGAAGTAAAGCATGTTTTTGAAATATCTTGAACATACAAAAAAGTTAATGATTGTATGTAATATATTTTTCCAGTAAATAAAAAATAATTAGCGCATTACTTTAAGAAAAGATTAATAATTTTATTTCTATAAAGGAAAAAAAAAACAATTCTTTCCCTACAATTTATAATGAAGTATAAGTTTCTCATTCCTATTCCTCGAAAATTTTCAAAATCAACATTTATTTTATAAATTTACATTACATACGAGCTTATTTTGAATCCCACTCATTGTTTGCTGATACCGTTTGACCAGTTTTTTTCAATTAACTATTAGAAATTAATTTTAAATATGTACTATGCAAATATGAATTATTTAAAATTACAACTAGAATATTTTCCTGATATAGAAAAATTAAATAATATATGAGCTTCCCACATTTTCATTTGAAACCCCAATTGTCAACAGAAAATATAATATTTTGCTAATAAAATACGAGAAGTTCTCTATTATAAATTATAAATAATTCAGTAAAATAAATGTAAGAAGAGAAAGGTAAATTTTTAGATAAATTTCATTTGTTTTCCCCATTTCTGAATAGAATGAAGGTATAATTGAGAGTGGTTGAAAATCTAGTATGTTACTTAGATTAATTATAATCCATCGTCTCTCTCTCTCTCTCTCTATTTACACTTAAATTATATTTTAACATTATGCATTTATAACCATCTAGCAATGAAGAGTTTATCTAACTTTCATTTCTCACTTTCACTAAATAATCTTCATTTTGTAAAATTTTATCTATTTTAAGAATTGTGATATTTATACAAATATTTCTTAAACTTTTTATGATGCGGTTTCAGTTTATATTCAATTAAAAATAACTGAAACTGGATACAAATTTTGTCCATCCCCATACTCTGTGCCTTAACCTACTTTTGATGAGTTTAATTCGAAAAATCATAATAAAATCATATTGAAAACTAAAGGAATGGTAAAAAAGAAAATATAAGAGCATTTTAAATATAATCTATTCTATTCAACTGAAAAAAATTTATTATGTTCATATATTTTTAAGAACTGTTACAAAACATTAATATAATTACGCTATTTGATCACAAAGTCTTAAAAATTAATTATTGAGTTAAATTCCTTTTAATTTGGGATTCTGTATGACCCTTAGAGGTTTGTTCCGGATGGTGTTATCATTCGTCACATGTTCGATTGAAACCAAAATCTTTAAGGTATAAAAAGTTATTTTATATTGTAGTTGAAGTAAGGGACGGGGGGTAATATTTATCTATCACTATTCCCGTTCGAAAGAATGTAATTAATTTTTATTTTTAATATTTGTTCGAAATTCTTTAAATTAGTGTCTTCCAATTTTTTCCTCAAGTGATCCGGTTGTTTTAAGGACTTTTGTTGTAACCCATTAAAAACATTATAGCTTATTGTGAGATTTTATAAGTAAAATAAAAAGCTATTTAAGATTTAATATAATTTTCATGCTCATAAATAATTAAACATATGGAATTATTACAAAATTCAGAAAAAAAATATTTTAATGCAATAAAATCATTAAGGCTCCCAACTACCAACTAATTTGATTTCTTGGGTGTAAAGTTAATCCAATGGAATTTCAACTTTCATTCTTATATCTTTAATATTAAACCTATTTAAATGCAATAGAGTGCATCTGAAAGAGCAAAAATTCACGAAGGATTTTGTAAAATTACTTTATCCCTCCAAATTTTAAAAATATTTTTTACTCTTGTTTTAATTATTCGTTTATAAGTTTTCTCGTCTTTGAAAGTATTTTAAAATATTTTTTTAAAATCGGCGGAAAAAATGTAATTTTGCAGGAGGCTTCGTTATTTTTTGATCTTTCAGATGCACTCCATTGCATTCAAATAGATCAAATAGTAAAGATTTGAGACTCCATAGGATTATCATTAAGCTGACAAAATCAAAATGGACGGTAGACGGGAGCCTTAATGAGAATTGCGAAGTTGTTTCTTACTAAGTGTACTCGCATACTCTTTATGTTTTTTGAGGAAAAGATGTTTTCTTCGTTCTCAGATCCTTTTCGATTTTTAATCTGCATCTGTATTTATTTTTTGGGAAAGTCGGTGAAGAAAATTTAGTTTCCCCTTAAAGGTAATTTTAAAAAGTATTTGAAATTTCACAGCGTTTTCTTCAAAAAGTAAGTACTCTAGACGACACTAAGCTAAGTATTCATTAACGATCTTATTTTTTGCAAATGTTTTCAAGTGATGTATCACAGGATTGTTCAATTATACTTTTAACAACGAAATCCGACAAATCTGTCTTGGATTCTACGTTAAATGTAAATGTGTTTCTTATCAATTGTCTGTTATTATTGATGATTAAAGTATTTCTTATATATAGTCTCCAAGCCTAGTAAATACACCATAAAAGCAAATAAAATCTTATGATTAATCTCATATAGTAATCAACTTATATTATACTCATTCTACAATTCTGTTAGCTTTATAAAAGTTTTGTAATTGCCGGGTTCCATGTGACGTGACTACTAATTAATTTTTTTTCTACATTCTTCTCTTAAACTTTTAAAACAGTTGCAACAGTTCCTTCTGAGGTCAAGTTGTGACGTTGCGCTTTTCACTTCACTAACTTCGGGGACATTTTGGTAATTTGAACTGCCTAAAATTATAAATTCCTTCTCAATCAAGATGAAACGTGATTAGGTTGTTAGGATGAAGATAAGAAATACAGTAAGCTAAATTAAAGATAGTGATAACCAAGCGAATTAGAATTAAAAGGAAATAGAAGGTAGATAGAGGATAAGGACAAACACGGTATGTAGATTGGAGAATCGTCGCAATGAATAGTTCAGATTCAAAGTAGAGGAAAGTCACTCCTGATTAAAATGGTAGGAGTTGAATTTGCTAAAATCAAGATATGATTGTATCGAAATGACTTTATTACTTGAACACATATTACGATAAACCATGATAAAAAGGATTCGAGGGAGAGCGATTTTATGTATATATATTCTCTGATATATATTAAAATGAATTGACCTGCTCTTATGTATCTTCAAATGGGGTTTTAAACTTACTGACTATTTATTTGGAATTTACTATGCTGTAGAGTTAAATAATGAAGAAAGTTTGTCGCAATGTTTATATCAGTGAAAAAAAAATACCTCAACGATATTGCGCATCACTTTATGATTTATGATATTATGAAGCGAAAGACGATTCAACCTTTAATGAATCGTCTTTCCCATATGGAGTTGATACTCACCATTTGAGAAACTGTACTTTAAATTATTTAAACACCAAATTTTTTCCCTCTTTCTTTCCACCGAATACGTTTCACCAAAACACATGGTTTAATGAACATAATTTCGAGTACTTTATCAATTTATTTCTTTACTTCATTTTTCATTCTCGTTTACACTATTCAACAATTTGTGAGTTAGCAAAAGAAAAGAATATTTACATCTGGAATTCCAACTACTTTTTGTTGAGGAAATATTTATCTAAAACAGAATATACACTCATGGACAAAAAAAATTAGAGCTCAAAGAAATAATTGAGGGATCGTAACGAAACTTGGCATGAAGGTACATGTTAGGGGGATATGCAAATGATTAGAAATGCAGCGTGATTGCGCATTACGTATAGTCGGTAGAAGGCGTTTAACGTCGTTCTCCGTTGAGTATAAAACAGGTAACCAAAGCTTGTTTGAGTATGCTGAATCGTTTACAAAGGAAGAGCTGAGGTAAACATGCCATTACGCTGTTTTCGAAACAATATGAGCAGCTGTCGCAGTTTGAGAGGGGGAAAATCATCGGCATGATGGAAGCTGGGTGGGCAGCTAGGCGAGTAGCTGGTCAATTCGGCCGCTCTGATTGTGTTGAGAGGAGGTGTTGGGACCAGTGGAACCGAGAGAGACGTGTCATTTACACGAAGACCAGGCTAAGGACGCCCTCGACAGACCAGTCATCGAGAAGACCGCCGCATCGCAAGTATAGCCAACTGCTTCATCAGCCGCCATCCAGGCACAGGTAGCACCTTCACTAGGGGCCCCTGTGTCTCCTCAAACCATACGAAGGGGCCTGGCTGAAGGACATTTCGGATCGCGGCGCCCATTACGTGTGCTGACCTAGACGCCCACCCATCGACGCCTCTGTTTGGAGTGGGGACGCGCACGAGGAAACTGGACTGCAGCGGAATGGAACCAGGTCGTCTATAGCGGCGAATCCAGATTCAATCTCAGCAGTGATGACAATCGTGTTCGGGTGTGCAGACCCCGTGGTGAATGCCTCAATCCTGCCTTTGCTTTACAGCGATACACCGCTCCCACAGCTGGAGTGATGGTATGGGGTGCCATTGCCTACAATACACGGTCACCCCTAGTATTGATCTGTGGCACCATGACAGCCCAGTGGTATGTCCATGACATCCTGCAACCATATGTGTTGCCACTCATGCAACGGCTTCCAGGAGCCACTTTTCAACAAGACAATGCTCGGCCTCACACGGCAAGGGTGTCACAAGACTGTCTCCGCACTGTTACTACCCTTCCTTTGCCAGCCTGATCCCCAGATATGTCTGCATTAGAGCATATCTGGGATCATTTGGGACAGCGAGTTGGCGATCCCACGAGTTTGAATGAACTAGAGGCTAAGTTTCAGTAAATATGGAACGAAATGTCTCAAGACATCATACAGAACTTGTATACCTCAATGCCCGATCGTATCGCATCGTGCATTTGCGCTACAGGGGGTTCAACAGGGTATTAAATCCCCCGTTCATTTGCGTTTTTCTCTGAAATAAATGATCCCTGTTCTTTGATTTTCTAATCATTTACTTATATCATAGTCATTACGTAGGTAAAATTTTGTTTTATTTTGACGACTCCTTCTTGGTGAGCTAATTTTTTGTCCATGAGTATATTTTAGTATTCATTTCGAATTTTCACAAATCCTATAGTATAGGTGGACGTGAAAGCATATTATCCGAGGTTACAAATTCGTGGCATAGGTTGTTTTGTCGCGTCGTGGTTTCGAGTCTTGAAATACGTTAAATCTGTTTAGGCTCCGATTCCTCCGTGCCGATGTTAGAAGTTTAAAGAAGAAGGTTCTATCTCAAATGTAGTTCTAATCACTTGACGGAAGTTGAGAATTACGTGGTCTGTTGACAATAGCCTTCGTGTTGTTTATCAGTGCCCCGATAATGAGAAAATCATAAAGCTACTGATACAAATGTCAGTAAACGTTTAAGTCTGGTGGTTGAAACTGACCTGAGGAGATAATTAAGGGGTATTTAAAGGTCATAAATATAATTTTTCATGTAAGACTAATGTATAATATTTGATGAGACTACCCCCAGCCCCACGCACAAAAACTTATATTAACTATATAATTTTCAAATGAAGGAAATAAATCTAATTTTAAATTAAAATCTTTGGTTTAATTCAGTGACTTTTCCTAGCTAATGATCTCCAATTTTTCTGAGCAAATTCGATTTCCTATGAATTAATTAGCTGTTATAGCGAGCGTTTATGGACAGATAATGTATAGAAAAAAAGCATAATATTTCCCGATGACTCTGATTAAGTTTCATAGCTGGGGTCTTAGTGCAATGAACATCAAATTTGTTTGAGAGAGCAGGAACTCTATTACTTCTAAATATTCACACATTCATCTCTTTCCTTAATTATTCGTCAAGCATTTAATCTAGCTGCATCTCTTTCAGAAAAATGAAAGTTAAAATATTATCTTGGAATCTTCAAGAAATTGATCTTCACCGCCACAATGCGAAATCTGATCTTCAATTGTATCTTATTTCAGAGAAATAATTTTCAGTTAAAAACCATTTCTTAAATTGTATACATTATTATTTTCGTTTCCAAAATATAAATAAATTGAAATTATTGATTAGGATGCATTTCTTAATTTTTTTTTCTTGTATTAAAGATAAATGTGTGTGTGAAACTAGTTGAAAATTTCAGGATATATTATTAAAAATACACACAGAAATTTAATTTTCAAAACTCTAGTAATACTACGTGAAAATTAAATTTCAAACATTTTTTTTCGAATATAATCAGACATTTTTAAAATCGTCACGTGACATTTGTTATGCGGAATGAGCTCAATAAATTATTGTGGTAATTTAACATTTTATTCTTATTAAAAAATGAAATTACGGAATGTACTGTTTCTTATTTAAATAAAACATACAATAACACAATACTAATGTAGCTAAATGACATATATTAATTGGTTACATTATTAATTGGCTGGAATTCTATGTTTTTTTTAATAAAAGGGAAGTAGTGAATGTTTTATAGATTTTATGCATTATTTCTCAGTAAAAAGGAAGCACGTATGAAACCAAAGAAGAAACAAAATTCAATTTTCAAAAAAAAAAGTAAGGAAAAAGGGAGGGGATAAAAACCTTTTTAGGGACACAGGAAAAAAAAAACAAAGATGATAAAAGTTAAATGGCTGCGGAAGAAAAATTCTTCCTCAGTTTTAGTTTTAAAAACTAACAAAATTTAATTATAGAAAATTAAATTATAGTTTTTTAAGTACCTTCATTGACATTGGGTGATGGAGTGGCTAATTGCAGTTTCCCCCCTTACCCTCCCTTTTTTCTTTACATATAAATTCAATTTTGAAAAAAAAAAAAAAAAAAAAGTTGGGCATGCTTTCTAGTTTATTTAAATTATTCGAAAATTTTTTGGAACTTTGTATTCACTTCAGCCATTTACCGTAATTAAACAAAATATTTTTACACATTTCTATTAAATTATGTGATTCAAATTTTTGAATAGAGGTTTTGATTTAATACTAACGTTAGCATGTTAAGTTTATGTTATAAAAATTATAATATAATAAATAGACAGAAATCACACTAAATAAGTAAGATACACAGTTACTCACACACGTGTATATATATATATATATATATATATATATATATATATATATATATAATACAATTTTGATTGCTTGCTAAATAAAGCTTAGATAACACACAAGAGACGGTAGTGACGGATCTCGTAATTTTGAATCTCGGTCAAGTGACGAGAATGATCTCAGGGCAGGTGTACCTCTCTCTCCACGTTTTTACTCCAGATCAATAAAAGGACGTGGAGCCTTGATAGATCTCTACCTACATCAACTTGATTTTTTGGAGGATCTTTGGTGGAATCAGAACTTGCACCCATAACTTGACGAAAGGAACGCTGGCAGCGACCTCAAGACCATTACTATTCCGCTACCGTGGTCTGCGCAACTTTTTCAGCAATTTACGTGACTCTCAAATTCGAAGAATCATTAACTTTTCTAAGCCTTTCTTCCCTTACAAAACTCTCTTTTAATCAAAACACCATTATTTCTAGATTAATATGCACTGGTAATATAATAAAATTCTCAACTCATCAGACCTTTTTCCGCTTTTACAAGCATTTTTATATCAAATTTAGTTACATTCGACACTAAATGATTTACTTGTGTATTAGAAGAATAATGTAAATCATGTAAAATATTTTTAAATGTAAAATTCATTTTATTAAATAACGTGAAATATGTGTTAATTTCATACAAAATAGCATTAATTAATGAGACGTTGTTCTGCGAACGGAATTAATGTATTTTTTAAAAAAAATCCTAAGAAACATAAAGAACGAGAAAGAATAAAGTAAATGCAAGTACAATTTATTAATTTATTTAGTTATTTCTAGAACATTTAAAAAACAAAAAATCTAAATGACAAAAATATAGATGAGATTTGTCAACCGTACATGTACAATTATAAAGTTATAGCTACATGTATATGATCATTTATACTATTCTACAAATTTTAATTTTATGTGCTTAATAAAGCGATACTATTTGAATAAATTTCGTTGAATTCGATTCAAAAATTGTTTTTTTTTTCCATCTCGTTAAAAATACTTTCAATTGTAAGAAAAATTTCCTACATACCTCATTTGGAAATTTCTTATTTTACTTACAATGACACATTTAGTATATTCATTAAATAACATTATTTAACATAAAGCACAGATCTAGGTTCCAGATAACTCTATTCCGCCTAAGGAACTCAATCTTAGAGGAAGTGTGTCCGACCGCCCAAGAAAACCATCATGTCCAGACTAAATGGCATCCGAGTCTAAATGGCGGGGAAAAGAAGCTCTACCATAGTATTCCAAAACAGCGGGATGCACTTTTTCGAGAGGAGAGCAACGCTGCGAAGTTCGCAAGCACCGAATGCGCTTGTCTACTAATCGACAGTTCCCGTGTTCAAATCACAGCGATAATAACGTCGGAAGTTTTATGTTAAAATTTTATAAAATTGTTCTTAGTTTTTCATTATAATTTCTAAAACGATTCAAATTATTCTTTGCATTTTCAGAGAAGTGTTCTGGAATATTCCAATGTGATATATAAAAGCATGGAGTCTCAGTTTGAGAGAGTTTTCCGCGAAGTGTGTAGTTGCTTTCAGTTTGTTAATAAACCTTATTATTCGGATATCATTGGTATCTGCAATTCAATCACAGCTTAACTATTTATACAACAATGTTTTGCGCATTATAAAATGGAGCTATTTTTTTGTACCCATTGAACATAAATATTTCCTCACAAATAATCACAAATCTTAAGGCCTCAGTAGTCTAGTGGTCAAGGTAGCGGACTCGCGGCCAGCGGCTTTCGTCAATTCGTGGGAGTCAAGCTCAGATGCCGACCGGTATGTAGAATGACTCATGCTTGTCAAATTTGTCAAGGTCCCAAGTCCTTCTGGTGGTGTGGAAGTTTGGAGAGGTGTCCTCGTCACTGGACCGATGTTTGAAATTATGAGGTTCTTCACTAGTAGCCCTTGTGTTGCGTCTCAGAGAGACATTTATAAACAATAACGTAAGAATTGAGCAAGGCTTGTTTAAAAGTTATGCAAAATATTATAAAATATACTAAAAGCTATAAAATTTAATTTTTTTAAATATTCTTAAATTATAACTGTGTGTAGAATGTTATTTTTCTAAATATACTGCAAATGTCACATGTGATAAAATGTACTTAAAAGTAAGTACATAACTTAGAAATAATAAAATGCACTGTTGGTCATTAAAATTGCAACACCAAGAAGGAATGAATTGACGAAGGTCAAATTCACATGAAAGGAAGAAGAGGTTAGGATATGCAAAGGAATAGTCCTTCAGCGCATTTAGATGAAACAGGAGGGAGAAACGGCATCTGATGCACTGTGTAAAAGAAAAGTTGTATTGTGGATTTCTCATTCGGAAAGCGCTTTGTTAGGTCGGAGTTTGTTTAGAATTTCATGTTATGCCTCGAGTAAGACGAAAATATGCTCACCAGCAAGTGGTGGAATTCAATAGAGGAATGATCATTGCATATCTAGAGTGTGTATTAACAATCCGTGATGTTTCCCGTCGCCCTGTTCAAATTCCAACCACTGCCATGCGAATATGGGATGAATTAGTTGCTGTGAGTCATACTGAACGGAATACAGGATTTCCACACAATCCCATTATTAACACTCGAAAAGACAGACATAGTGTGAGGTCGACCCTGCCAAAACCATACAACCATATTAGGGACCATGAATCAGGAAATGGACATATTCGCAGCCCGCCCAGTGTCCGCTCGTACGATGAGACGACGTTTGCAGCAGCGTGGATTGTCAGCACGGTGACCATTATTTCGATTTACCTCAGCAATAAAGCATAGAGAGACACGGCGACTATGGTACGCAAAAGACAAAACTGGATACAGGAATGGCTCAATGTTTTGCATGTCCCGGTTTTGCATGCTGTATTCTGATGGCCATATACGTGTCTAGGGGTCCGATGAGACCGCTCTTCGCCTGCTTGAATTCGATATGGGCATAGGGGCCATGCACATAGTGTGATGATTTGGGTAGGCATTGGGTACACGACACGCATATCTCTAGTTCTGATCGACCGTAATTTGAATCCAGGTCGGTACATTTCTGACATCTTACGTCTAGTGTTTGTGCCCTATCTTTGATGTCTACCAAACGCCAACTTCCAACAAGATAATGCCTGGTTATAGGTTGCACGTCGTGTTCTGACCTTCCCCGATACACAGGGTATTCGATTATTGCCCTGGACTGGATGGTCTCCAGATCTGTCATCCATTGAAAAGATCTTGTCATAGATTGCTGAGAGACTGGTTCGCCACCTTTATCCAGCTAATACTGTTAAAGAAGTGTAGCAGCATTAAATGAGTTGCCCGTTTCTGTCATCCAAGCCCAGTTCAATTCCCTGCCTAAATGGGGTAAAAACCGTTTTAGCTGCGGAAGGGTATTATTTCTGTTACATTCGTACCCCTGTTAGCCCCCAAACTGCTTGAAAACGTATTCATTTTGTCTGCCCGACATACTGCTTACGTACAATAAATATTTTTTATGTAATTGCTGACCTTCATGGTGTTGCAATTGTAATGGGCAGAAGCGTATAACAGAATTATTTTTATCGATTTCTCTTAAATAGTTATTGATATTTATCAATACTATTCATCTTTTTTCTTTAAACCTGCTCCCAACTATGACTTTTAAGCCATTCGATTCCCAATTAGATGTAGATGTGTCCACAGGTAGATTGTGGAGTTCGGAGAGTTCTTCAGGTGGGCGTGGTATGTAAGCAATTTGACATAATGTGCTGTATTGTAATAGGTTTTAACATCAGGAGTTAAAACCGATACGATGGAGGTGTGTTTGTTGGTAGTTGTGCTTTTGTAAGGCGGAAGCACTTGACAACCTCATCACTTTCTAAGGGCAGTGGACCATGCCATCTCCTTCGCGATAAGGTACTCCTGTCTTTTTCCTTCTTTCAAATCTTAGGGTTTTACCTGAAGATCTGTTAACGGTTGTAGTTATTTGCTTATATGCAGTTCTGATTGTCAATGAAATCTCGAGTTATATGGACTTGACCCCACGCCTCGACATGACATCGGCTGTTTCATTATATGGGGCTTCCACATGACTAGAATCCCATTGTAACCTTACGTCTCAAGCACTGGTGATGAGCTCTGTCAATTCAGTGCGGCACTGGACAGTCCGAATGCTCATTGATAAATTAACTTCTTGGAAGCTTATTTAAAAATGTGACTTTTCTTTCATTAGCATTTACACAAAAATACAATTCTCTTTAATAAAATATGACTCTCACTCAACATAATTTAAAAGATTGAGGATTACTTAAACTTGGCTCAACAAATACTAATTTTTCCTTAATGTTGTCTCTAAGTCACGTCTTAAGGTTTACCATTCAAAAATTTAATATCTAATATAGATATTTTTTAAAATTCTTTATTGATATTGAGAATCCTTAATTCAAAATTGACCCTCCATTCACAATCGAATGGCTGTTAAATGCCAACTACATTAATTGAGGGAAAACAAACGCATGATACAAGTATCAGAGAGCATTATGTGTATATTCTTTATTACTGTATTTCAGATTCCTTCACTGTGAGGTGGTACATATAGTAGTGAGAATGTGAGGCATAGCTCAGGGGCCAGATATGTCTATGCTGAGACAAAGGATGTGTAAATGTGTTCTAAACATTTGGAAAAAAGTTAAAAATTAGTTGATAAGAATTAGAGTTAAAAATAAAGATGACTCTCGTTAGGGCATCTCGGAACGTGTCACACGTGTTTACCAAAAACAGTAAAATCTATAGGAAAAGAATAAGGTCGCTATTTTGCCTCGGGTGAGAGATGTTCCTACTTGCTTGAAGAAGAAAATACCCTGAGGGTGGATACATGTACCAAGGATGAGTCAAAAGAAATTGAGAATTCCTGTTCAAATTTCAAAGTAAAAATATTTTTAAGTAAAATAAAACATCGTTTATGAAAACAGATTTAGAAAAGAAATTAATCACAATATTTTTAAAAAAATAATATTTATATTTCCATTCTCTACTTTCATATCGGCACAATGTTATCTTTTTGTGTGAATTTCGCTACATATATTTTAAGGAACTTATCATTTTCATTCATGATGTTAGACACAAATGTCATATTCGTTGCAATTTAAATAGTGAATTCTAGTGCATCGAGAAATTTTGAAACACGAAATACTAATGATTCTATAACAAATAATTATTTCAGACTTTGTTCGTAAACTGCATTTTTTAGGTTCAGCTTTTCCAATTTAATTTTTTTAAAAAATGAAGCTCAGTTTCTTTTAACCCCAACGTAACTGAATTTTCGTTTAAAAATATTTTTCAATGTATTTAAGTACTATATTTAAAACATATATTAAGAGAAAAATAATCATAATATTTTTATAATATATATTTACAAAACCCCTATGTCTTTATTATATTTTCAAATTTTCATATTGAAATGTTAATACAAACAATACAGTGGTCTCTAAAATTTAAGCAATAAATTGAACACTGGTTACTGAAAAAGTATGTAATCAATTTTTGTGAAACTTGGTGAATGGGCGAAACTTGGTGGTGACTGAACGAAATTTGGTTATTATACCACGGATAATTTAAGAGGGTAAGAAATTTTTGTTCATAGTATTTACATTTCTTGATAATAAGAAGTGTGTAAAATATCCAAAAAATTAACATACAAATTAAATACAAAGAAATTTCTCAATAGTGAGTACGATCAACCCAAACAGCAATACACGGTTGACAACGATGTCTCATCTTATGTATGATATTATGAGTGAGCTGCTAGGCGGACAATGCCCATTGATTACGTAAGGCAGTTCTAAACAGAGATTGAGTAGCCAGCAGTACGCCTTCAGACAGCGTAACCCTACATGTTTAATGAGATTATGTCGGGACAGAATGCTGGCCATTCGATATGGACTATAATATTTTCTTAAATAAATTAGTGCACGAGACGAGCAGTGTGAGGGCTGGTATTATATGTTTGCAAATAAAAGGAATCGTCAATCACACCAACATACGAATGAACAATAGAATTCAGTTTGTAGTCTCTGAACATTAGAGTATTGAGAATTCTATATGGCAAAAGATACAAGTTTGTACTTTTGTATAATGATGATCCTTCTCTACAAGAGCACTACCACCTGCATAGGTGCCTCTTTTCCGCATGTTAGACGGAAGACATCGTTTGTTTCTCCCGTTTTATGAAACATCGGTAATCTCTGTGTAAAGTAAAGCTACAATCATCTGGGAACAGAACAGACTTCATAAAATGTATATATATTTCATGAAATGCTTAGTAACTAATTGCACAATAGAAACATTTTAATTTAAGAAAATTAATTGCGTGACATTAATAAATTTTGAATCCCTGTGTTTATTACTGACCTAGAAATCCCTCTTAAGATTTGAAGCATTCAATGAATTACTTTTTAAAATAATTCAAATTCAAAAGTATGCGTGTTCATTTTTAACAATCATCCTCGAGTAAAATATATTCTAAAGTAATTAGCCAGAAGGTATCTCCATTAAAAGCAAATGACAGGAAAAGAAACTTGAGCCAAATTGCATTAATTTTGAAAGATAAAAGTCTGCTTTAAAAATGTGAATTATAGTACTTTAAGTTGAAAAGAGATTGATCAAAGCTTCATTTTTTTTCTTCTTTTCTGTATTATTTTTAAAAATTCAAGCTTGCAAACAAAATGATCCATCAGTTTTCCTCTTCTTTTATGAATTGTTTACAAAATTAAATTAATTGCTTAAGAAAACTGCAATCTTGTGGATTAATATGCAACTTTATGATATCAATCATGCGAATTAGAAAAATTTTGGATTATAGAACATTGCCTTCGTGCCTCTTTGAGATATCGGCAAATTCATACATTAATCTTTCTTTTTACGTTCTGCAGTTTGTATCAATATTAAGTATGTATATTAGGTATAGTCTATTGTTTTATTTGTTGATTGTTTTATTGTCGTCGCACTTTTGAAGCAACACGAGGGACACGATCTTCCGAATACACCCAAAAAAATGCGATACAAACGCCTTGACCGGCACCGGGTTATAGAATGAGCCGAAATGTTGAAAGCGGGGTTGAAGAATATTTTAATGTTGCTCGCAATCTATAGCAAAATTTAGTATTAATCGGATAAATATTGATGGATAATAACAATTTTGGATAAGGGATAGCTAAGCGCTTATACGAAAAGTAAGCCATAAAGTAAACATATAGGGGAACCAGTGTAATTCAGCTAAGTTAATCCAGCCTTGTTTTAGGGTAAAACATAATGCATACAAAATACTTAAAATCCATGTATTAAGATTTACTTGACAACACAATTACGATACTCTGAAACTTTTAAAAGGAATAAAAGAATCATGTAAAAATGTTCCAAAAAGAAAGTGTCTTTACCATCAACAAAAGTTTTCCACCGTAGAAACATTCATAAATACTCCTGCTCTTGGGAGTTTTATTTTATCGTTACTCTTAACCATTTTTACGAAAAGGTTTCTTTTTGTTAAAAGATTTGCATCTGTGTTTGTCTAAGAAACGAACAACGCAGTCTTTTGCGAGGTCAAAGTACAATAATAACAAATGACAGCACAATCTTCTGAAAAGCTTTTCGTATTTAGTACAGAAGGTAGAGAATGCTTCTCCTCTTGATTCTGCATTATTTGAAGAAAATAATAGACCATTACATATGCTTTGAACAAAATTCTAACTTCAAAAATGAAGAAAGAACATAAAAAGATCTTAAATCTGCTTTTGTTCCTTTATTTATTATAGACAATTTGTTCATTACATAATAAAAAGTCGTAAAAAATGTTTATACCTCTTTTCATTATTATCTTTTAAGCTTTTTCTTGAATTTATCTGAATATTCTTATATATTTGAAACCTTTTATAATAAGAATCCTTCACAAAAAAATTTAAAATTGTAAACAAGCACATTACAAGTTTTTGTTCAACAGAGAATATATTTTCCTCTAAATATCAAAATAGATGAATAATTATTTATTGATAAAAACACTAAATAAAAAAGAATGATTTGAGATTTATATTATGGATGAGGAATAACTAAGCATTGATGCTAATTTGATAAAGATAAGTTTCCCATAATTTCCTTTTTGTAGCCAATTATTACCAACAATTATCAATGTACCAAGTATTGGAAAAGAAATAAAAAAAATATGGGTAAAAATTTAAACTCTATTAAAAAAACTATTGCAGTTTCAATATAAGGGAACATAGGTTTAAAATTTACTTTTCAAATATTTAATGTTATATTTAAAATAGAAATTAGAATTTGCAAGTTATTAAAAATATTATTTATTTATTACCGATAAATCACTAATTACCTAAAAACCGGTGAATAAAGGTAATTTTGTGAGAACCTATTTAGGTATATTTTTCCAATTTGACTATTATATATGCATTTTTCATTTAAGTCATCCATTCTAAACACATTAATGTGACAAATCATGTCACTTAATAAAAGTACTCATTTTACTAGTATTATTGAATGTCAGAGTAGGAATAATTATAAAAGCAAAGATGCATAAACAGTTACGTAATATAAGGAATTAATAATACTATTTGAAATTTATCGGCTTGTAAAATTACTACACGCAAGGCATGTGAAAAGAAAAATCTCGCTTTTCATTATAAATCGAGTAAGATCTCTCTCTCTGGAAGTAATATTTTTATTTTGTACAAGAATTATGAGGGTTGTAATGAAGTTGAAAGAATGAAAAATGTGTAGCTATTATAGTGCTATCTTACATCTTTAAATATTTACTATAATTTTAGTTTCCATTTCAGATTATGATCCTTATATTTAAAATTTCTAACACACCTTTTTAGCTGGTAATAGGGCCAAGGAGGTAATTAGATCTCTTTTCCCAGTTGGTCTCGATAATAAATTTCTATTAAGTTTCACTTCTTTAAAATTCTGTGATTCATTCATCAACCATAAGCGATTTGAGAGAACTAACAGCGACAGTCTTCAATAACGACGACAGAAGTTAAAAGTCCCTAATAACCATTGCAAAGGGAAATCCCTTTTAATGTCGTTTATAATCGCACTGCATAAAGGCTATCGGATAAATTTTTTTTGTATCAAATCATTGTAGGATCGAACGCCGGCTCAAGATCAACTGTCCTTCTCAGCCCTGGAATAAAAAACACATATCCACCGAATTGGTGACCTATGACTTGAACACTAGATGACAGTACAGTATCTACTAGTTGCATGTACCCTAGAAGCTCAGACTTTCATCGATGTCTTTAATTAAAACAACTTGATATTAATCAATATGTGATAGATCACCTACGGTGCGCGCGTCCTTTAAATACTCAACTGAACTAGAGATATCTGAATACGTCAAATAAAAACTGTTCAAAAATGAACAGGGAGGTGATGTACATCAATTGCAAGAATGTTTGTTAAAATATTCTTCTCTTAAATATGGCTCAGAATGTTTCTCTTCGTATCATTACGATGATACTGGAGGGAGAGTAAATGGCGGTTTTTAACAACAACAGTGGAAGTTAAAACACGTTTATAACTTGCCTGAGTGGAAATCCCTTTCGACCTAGTTAATAAGAGCAATGCAAAGAAATGACCTGACAAATTTTCTTCAGACCCAAAGATTAAAGATTCAAAACGCCACCGGTACTTATAGTTAATTGACCTTTTCCCTTCCGTCCCAGGGTAGAAAACATAGCTACTACTGAAAACTCCTCACATGCTATTGAATAACATTAAAAACCCTAACAGAATTAACAGTGCATTTCATTTTTCCGTTTCATAAACTATCCAAAGAAAGATAACTTATCAGTTCAAAACAAAAACTGGAAGTCTTGTAAACATGATAACCTCGTCTTTAGGAAAGGATTCTTATCACTTCCTAGTTAGATAGTAGTAGGCAGTGTGTCTAGGATAATATAATTTAATGAGCGTAACGTATGAAGAATAATTTGATTTTGGGTAATAAATTGTGTTCTTAAAGTTACTTTAAGTTTCATTTTGCATTAAACGTAACCAGCTTTTTCGAACCCAACAATGCTGTAGGTATAAAATCTTGCATTTTATTTTTGCCTTTAAAGAATTAATAAGAATTCAGATACATGTCAGGTTGAGTCGAGTTTCAACAGTTTTCACATTTAAATCTAGAATTATTAAGCGACGCTTAAACTTTATCTGGAATTTTACGGCATATGTATATTCGTGTTTACGCATAATTGTACTAATAAGTTATTGGAAGTACATGCAATGGGATTGCAAAATTCTGAGCATCAGAACTAACTCCTTAATTAATGACATCACGCTCTATTAGGGAGAGTTAAGAATACTTACTAATACGATGTACGCTAAGCACGAAAATTAGTTGGACATCTATTTTAACCCCCACTTTAGTCGCAAAGGGACCATTGCTTCATTTTCTAATTAACTTTTAATGATGTCAGCGTCAGATATTTCCTGAAACATTGGGAAATAAGTATAGTGTCTGAAATTGAGGAAGTCGTTTGTTATTTGTAATTATATATACAATCCTGTTTAGACTAAATTTATCTCGAGAAAGCTTGTGTGTATGAATAACAATACTCATAAAAACAATATCAACATTTAAAAGAATCATTTTGAAAAAATCATCAAATGCAGTGTAGGAATAACAAAAAAATTTATGGTTAAGGTAAAGGCTGGATGTATAAAAAATGAATCACTTGTTCGAATCTTCTCGAAAATTATAGAATAATAACTCGTACAGAATAATAGATTGTTGTTGACTCTCAAATTCTGTTGAGATTCATCAAAGACTTCATTAAAACTCCGAGGGAGTTAAAAAAGAGAAATATAATTTCATTCGACATTCTTTTTGCTCGAACGTGGCTCAGAATAGCATAGTGAATGTTTTGCGAAGATCTGAATGACCGTTAACGTTATATTTAAATACAACGAGAGGATTGATGGTTACGGACCACCTAATTTTCAATCTTCATAAAACGGCTAGGATAACAAGGAAGACATTTAACCTCACTCTTCTAACTTTCGCAAATCGCCTACATGAGGACTTCGAACCATGACATTTTTAAGGTGCATCAGCCCTCACCTCATGCCATGTCTTTAGTGACATAAGAGCTCGAATCCTCTACACAACAGAAACAACTCCGATCGTATGTTCGCGACCATATAAATTCGGCTACCTTGTCTCCCTAATACTAAGCTCCTCAGGTGGAAATTTGGAGAATTTGGAAACACTTTCGCTCCAGATTAGCATTTCGTGAGAGTGTTAGAGTTTTAAAACATGTGTTAAAAGTATTTATGCACAATTTGACGTATCTATGAAGAAGATATTAATATCTGACACAATGTTTCATCTCTCAGTCCAGAAAATACAAAATTAAATTGTAACATTGAATTTTGATGTAATTTAATATTCTTATATTGGTGATAAACACAACACATGAAGCAAAAGTTAATACGGCAAAATAGAGATTAAAATAATTTGTAACGATCTATTCTAGTCTCCTATTTATGCTCATTAATTTTATCAGCACTTGAAACATAATTACTAGGCTTCAAGAATATTTTACTGTTCAGCACACTGTATATAACTTATACAATATGAGGACTTGAGCAGGGGGCGGCAAAGGGATCCATATCGACCCCTGGGGTTCGATATAGTATATAATTAGGCGTCGATACGATCTAAGGCGTCGATTAGGGGTCGATGAATGGATACCAATGCTATTCAATCGCATATTTAGGAACAGCAACGCAGTATGTACAATTTTTGTTTGGAATCCAATTTGTTATTACAATATAGTATGTAAAGTTTTTATAACAGATTATAACTTATTTAATTTCGCATTCCTGTATATTTTTTTAAAATACTTATTTATCTTTTTCTACCATTCAATGTATGCGTATTTCGTGGTTAGTTCTCATTCTCGGAATAGTGAGAAATGATTCTTGCATCGTTTTGTCACAAGATGGCTCAAATTAGAATAGAACCTCTTAAATCACGACTGTTTGATAAGCTTTGCGAGGAAAATCAAATCAATTATATCAAAAAATCAAACTAAACATATCAAGCCAATTGTAATTACACACAGAAGTACGATAGCTCTCAAGAGGTGCACGTTTACAAAAACTTGTTGAATTCTTTAAACAGTGACAGAATTTCTTACTGAAATCAATCCAGCCATAAGTGCCTAAATGTATAAATAATAAAAACATTTCTTATTTGGCCAATGTATTTTACAAGTTCAATGATATTCGAACACCGCACTAAGGAAAAGATATTACATTAATTCAAGCAATTATTTTAAGCTTTCAAGATAAATTACACTTGTTTAAGTATTCATCGTCTAGTGAAGATTTTCAATACTTTGAAAATTTACCGCAATTTGGTATAGTCGACGTAGAATTGGAAATACATACAAATCTTCTCCAAAAATTAAGCGATAATTTTAAATTACACTTTGGAGTTATTAAAAATATAGGTACCCGAGAATGGACAATCACGGTACTTTCTGCTCAAGTTGAAAATAACAGCATTCATTTTCAAAATGAAGTCATTGAATAATTAATTGACCTTAAAGCAAAGATGGTTTTAATACTTTATCTGTGAGTAATATTAAATATTACACAAAAATATCCAAAACTTGTAATACAATTCCCTTTCTAATTGCATTCCCAAGCTTATGTATCGTTGAATCTGGATTCAGTGATATTAATTCTATTTTAACAAAGAAGAGAAATATGGAGCTCCGATACGAAATAAGACTGAAATTAACAAATTTCAAACTAAATATTGCTGACCTAACCAAGAGTTTCAATCATATTCTTCTTATTGATTTATATAAAAGTTTGATTTAGTCAAAATCAAAAGAGAAAAAAAAACTTAACTGTTTCTTAAATGATTTAATTTATTTAAGATTTAGATAAGTGTTTTTCTTTTGTCATCATTTTTATAGAGGGGTCGATAAGAGAATTTTAAAATTTTTGGGGGTCGATGATGAAAAAAGTTTGACGATCCCTGACTTATAGCCTCGACAGGCTTATCGTGCAATAGCCTGCGTTACGCGGTATTTGCATCAGTTCTCGAACCCACAACAAAAAGGAGATAGTTCACGACCATGACCATTAGGATACCATAGCTATATGGCTTGTCCAGAAGAACTGTTGTATATAGTGTCTTAGCAGCCGTTTCTGAACATACGTAGAACTTCTCAACAGATTCGAATGAAACTATGGTACATAAGTTATTGAGGCTATTTTTTACTTCATGTTGCAAATTTATCATATTCATAATGGAAAAAAATATTTACCTAGAAGTTAATGGGAAAAAAAAAACTCCTTAAATTAATTTCTCTCGAGTCGTAAGCATCAATACAAATTTTGTCTAGTTACGATGAAAAATTACGAATGTTAATAATGTTTTCTTCTTTTTTGAGAGGTCATAGTAGCCTAGTAATCATCGTCGCAGACTCGCGGTCCTTGTTGTTTCCGTTGAGTCGTGAGTTCAAGCCCTGACGACACTAGAAACCTTCATTGTAGGTCATGGTATATCTGGAAGAGATAATCTGGTAAGATGCATGGTAAGCATGTACCTTAAGCCATGCATGGTAAATATGGTTGAAGTCCTAAGCTGTCTCACCGGTATGGTGTGAAAGCTTAGAGAGGGATGTGTCGAGCAGCTCAGGTGTCGTTCTCGTAATACCTGACCGAGGTTCCCACCCCATAGCCCGTACTGGAAATTCATATCCACCCCATATTAAATGATTATGAAATAATGTTTCAACTAATTTCCACAAACAAATCATGAGTGCGGAAATGACTTTTTCAGTAAGCAATTTTTTATAATGAATACTGATTCAAAAGGGTGCCGTAAGGCTCCTAGAATAATGCTGTGCTTTGTGGATCATGTATACTACGATTTCTTCTACTAGAGGCTTGTAACGCAACTCTGTGTTAGTTGAGTAAGAATGTTTAGTCTGTCCGTCGCGATTTTCTTTTGCTGCAGCTATTTTGCATTTTCCTCGTTTCCTAGGAATTCAGATAAGAAAGTGTCAACACCCGCCTGTGATATTTATTGCTAAGGTAAGAATTCGTAAGGTTTGAAAACTGCTTTCATAGATGAAGCTTTAGAAAAAAAATCAAGTTTACGAAAGGGTGTCTGGTTTGAAAATTGGAAATGTCAATTGCTGATAAACCTCATTCTGAAAGTCCGCCAAATGCTCGATCAGGCTAAAATATCTGCAAGGAGTACTTTTAAATAAGGTCCGTTTTTTAATAAGAAGAAAAATGCTGTAAATTTCATTAACACATTTTTTTCCAAGTCCTACTAGTTATCTAGATAATACCTATTTTGTTCAAACATTTGTCACACCCCTCAGCACATTTATAGAACTCAGACGTCAAAATATAATCTTCCGTCTGTGAGGAAGTCCAATCTATGACTGCAGGTTTCACTTCGTCGTTTGCCACCAAGAAACTCCTTTAATTACCGAAACTAGTGCAAATCACTGGGTGCATGCTCTGGACTATAACGGTGAATGATGCAGTTGTTCCTAACCAAAAGACATGAATGAACTTACATTGTTCAGAAACATTCCCACCTATTATTTAATTGTACTGTTCTTCATAGCATTATCATCGTAAACTACACAAATCTGATGAGAATTCGGAGGATTGATTCAATTTTCTTATATAGTATACTGCCCCACCTTCTGTACACAACGATACCCAAGATAAGCTGCAATTGGCGTCTAAATACACACAAAGCATGCTGAGAAGGCGCACTGCATCGACTGAGCGTTTTTCTCATTCTTATTCACAAAAGGGACGTATTCAAAAAGTAATCTCGTAAAAAATACGTCACCTTCTGCTTGAAGACCGTCGATGGACCATAATACCGCATGGTTGAGTTATCTGGATTATTATGGTTCAGAGAATTTTTTAATCGATATCAGAAGGATGTCTGCCACATTTCCGTCTTGGGTTCTGACTGACCATTAAAATTCATTCCGCCAGTGTTATGCCAAGAATAATATGGCTTCCTTCTCTAAACGTTCCTGACTTGGCTCCGTGTAACTTCTTGTTTCCACGCATGAAAATATATTATGTATAATAGAAAATACTTTGAAGGTGATAGGATTGTTTCGCAAAAAAAATAAAGTACATAATTTTTAATAGTTAATTCAGTTATTTTCCGGGAGAGGATATATTGGTATTTATTAATGTGACGTTAGTGGATACATGATACATGCAATTACAAATTTTAATACGTAACTGAATGTTTTAAGATGTATATTTGGAATTGAAATTTTTTTAACGTACATAAATTCTTTCCTTAAAAAATTCAGAATTATTTTGAGCATTAATCTTCATTGTTTCCTGAGCCATGAAGGATCTCTAAAACAAGTTTTTAGATTCCCGTACATTATTTTCTTCTTTTTTCTTTTAAGAAACTTTAAAAAATATTCAGACTTTTAAGGCAGATGTATGAGGTGGTCGTTAATTTTAATTAAAAACTATTTCTCTTATTATTAAAAGAGAAGGCTATTTTTAATCTTGCAAATCGTTAGTGGAAAACCTTTTTTTTACTTGATGTTGTCTTAAATATAAAGCAGGAAAATGGAATAAATTTTCTACATAACGATCATGAAGTATAAATTATTGCTTTTATAATAAGAAATATCGTTTGGTAAGTAATATATTTAAGTTAAAAAACAGCCCTTTTAAAATAAAACTGAAAAGAAATATTAATTAAAGAAAACTTATTTCTACAAAAGTATGATATTAAAGAGAAATCATTTTTAAAATTCATTCATTAACATGTTCTAAATTACTAATAATCCTTTTAATTCAAATTTTGTTTTTTCTTTTATCATTCTCAATGTAATTTAGAAAAATCAAAATATTTTCTTGTAGCATTTCGATGTTGAAAGAAACGTTTTATTTAGTTTTTTATTTTATTCTACTCGGTGTTTTTATCGTAAATAATTCAAAGCAATATAAGTTCTATTTTTCAAAAGGAAAAACTTTAAATAATTACCTTATGTGGTTTACATTTTGTGGTTTATTTTCATTCTACATGTACTTTTTTCGATTAAATGTTTTGTAACACATACAGTGAATGAGTTCAAGCTGGGGGTTGCCACATCTTGCTATACCGAGCCAAACCACGTGTATCTCTAATCCAAACGTAAGAAATATGAAAAGAAAGAAAACCAGTCGATGAGAAAGTGTACCGATGAGAGAGAAGGTTCGCTAAAGTATCCCAGAGACGCTTCACACGTGATTACCAAGGGCGTTAAATCTCATGGGAAAAAAAGATCACTTGAGTATCTCAGTTTCATGATACTAATTTTTTGTACCAATGTAACGAAGGTAAGCTCTTGAGGTGTATACCCCGTACAACAGAGCCTGAAATAGGATATATGTCTATCATAATTTAAAAGAATACTTACATTGTGTATTTATATTTAACTGTAATCAAGAAATGTACATAACATTATTATCATTTTTGTTCAATGTTCGAAATTTATACTAATATACAAAGAGCTTCAGTTGAGCACGTTATCTAGTTTATCGTATGCGGGTAGTATAAAAAGTAACTATTTTAAAGGACAGGTGGCGATCCAGTGGGGAAGTTGATGTTAACATTTCTTGACGCCATCCCTTAACTGGCCTTCTTAGGAGTTTATATTCTTTAAGTAGGTACATCACGAACTCGAGGTATCCCAATGAAATATTTTCCCATGGGATACAGGGTGTTTTATTCTCACGGAGGACGTATCTCCGGAATAACCTCACGATACTGCTTCCAATTTCCGCTTTTCTTGTCAACCATTTCTTGCTTTTTTTAAAAAATGGTTAAAAAAAGACATTTTACGCAGCCCTTTTTCCTTACGTCTTCAACGCAGTTACACTTTGTTTGGTAATCTGGCTCTTGCACCATTGAACTCAACTGTAATTCATTTACTCATTTATTTGTAAATTGGCGTAAAAACAAAATTGATGCTGATTCATAAGTTAAGTTTTATTTGCTGTCGCAAGGAATAGACACCATCGATAAGAACCGGAATCCTCATTATATAAATTGACAAAATAGTAATGAAAAATAGTGGGTTTCTTCCGAGAAATCCGCTCCAAAGGAAGCGAAGCCAGTTTCATCATCCAGCAAAGTCATGACGAAGAGGTTTTAGGCGTCCTACTCACCTAATAATGGGCATCTTAGATGAAAGGAAATGATTCCCACAAATAGTAACATTTGAATTACACCATTTCCTTTTCCCATTCCAAGCAAGGTACTTTCTCTGAATCACACTCTTTTGTACTTGTCGGTAATTTGCTTCCTTACTTTACGGGTATCAGTTTCAATATTTACAAAAATGACAAAATCATTTTGCTTCTACAAATTATGAGAAAATTTTAGTTAATTTGAAAGGAGAACCATAAAAATTACAGATTAATGATATATGAGTCAACAGAAGATACATGATTTATTTAACAACTTTTCAAATGCAAAATTGAGATTTATTTATATTTGTCAAGTATATTTATTCATTTGATTGTATGTGTAACAAATTAAAGTATCTAAAGTGCTGTAATATCTATAAGCCGCCATATCTTTTAATTATATATTTAGAAGAAAAAAAACTTTATTCATTAAATCTGAACACAAGTAAAGTATGTTTTTACGGGGTAAAAACTTCATTTGCAAACAAACAATTATTTAAAATTTAAATATTTTTCAGAATATTTAAATATTTTGAAATTTCTATTAATTCTACAAATGTTAATGTTTTTAACACTAGAATTATATACGGAACCCGTTCAGTTTGAAGAGGTTCCGTAAATTATAATTAAGTCATTTTTATTGATATAATGTAGTAAACATATATATGCATTCCTTTTATCTAAAAAAAGACTTAACTTTTCTTTCGTGTATATGTCATATAATTATTTTAAAGAAATACCAACAAAATGGTGAGTTATTTATTTTACCATGAATTGTATCATTTGTTGGGGAATTACAAAAAAAAAAAAAAAAAAAAAATGAAATGAGATGTGTAAGGAAAACAAATACAAAATAGCTAAAAGTTGTTAAGTATGTAAATAAGCTCTTTTTGAAATATTTGTTTCCGAAAAGAGCATACGGACGATAATTTCAACAGTTGAATTTGCACAGAAAAGGTGAAAAAAAGTTTGGAAATTTAGAGTGGCTGGATGTTTATTTATAAATAATCATAGCAAAGCGAGTGGTTATTTCAAAAATAAATTTTGTAAATACAGAAGATGAGTTTATTTACCAACCAAAAAAATTGAATATTTCAATGTAGTTTGTAGAAAGAATTATTTTTGCTCTGTCTTATTTATAATGGTGTTTTCAAGAATATTTTTCATCCCATAAACATTTTGGGAATTTTATATGACAATATTTGATTTGAGATATTCTTGTAAATAAACAACAAATTATCTAAATTAGCATTACTATGTAGAAATGTAATGGATAAGAGTGTTAGCCGGATGAAATGGGCTTATAAGATCCATGTATCAAGTGTTGACATAAATGTAAGAAGTAAAATATGCATGATATAATGTCCTTTGTAAGATAAGTATGTTTTAAAATATTTCCATTAAGTATAACAAATTGGTATGAGGATAATGGGCTTTCAAAATATAGTGTTTTTGTAAAAAAAAGACAGTGATCTACGAATTTAAGGCAAAAGCATTTACAATAAACTAGATTTTTATTTGCCCATCAAAAAGATGGACTTCAGTTAAAATAAGTATACAATCGATACACGTAAATCTAGTGTTAAATAATATTATATCAATATCTTAGAAGTGTTTCTTACAATTCTGTGCGTGTATATAGCTATTCTTGAGATATTCAATTTTATATTTTTTTCTATCAGACACTACTAAGTCAAATTTTTAATTGGGGATTTTTCTTTTAAAATCTAGCAATTCTTCTGTAGCCTTATTCCATTGACATAATTATTTAACATATGCAAAACATTCAGAAAATATAAAAACATTATATCGGTTACAATAACAAATCTTAGCATTTTAAGTGCATAACCTTCAGAAAATATGAAAACATTATATCGGTTACAAAAACAAATCTTAGCATTTTAAGTGCATAACCTTCATGAGAAATGAAGAGCTCTGAAAAAGCAGTTTATAGTTTTAAAAGCCAATTAAATGACTTAGAACACTTTTAAAAATAATTTAAATAACTTCCGAAATTAGACTGCTAAAGCTATGAAATTTTGTACATATGCTCAGAAAAGTGATACAATTAAATAAGTTAGTATTACCGATATTTTCGTCATGTTTAAGGCATAATGACCTCTTATCCTAATTAAGTAATTTCCAAACTATAACTTCATAATTACATAATACTTTTTCATAATACAGTTTATTATGTCTTTATTTCATTGTATTTTTTTTGTCTATATAAATGTCATTGAATGAATTTATCAGGATTCATACTAAAATATATCGGTATACATACCTGAATTCTAAATTCATTATATTTCTATTATTGCTATTTTCTCTCTTATAAGGCTTAAGTTTCAACAAAGAACGAATTTTTAAACATATTTAGAAGAAATTAACTAGATATTTTTTTTACTTCATAATATCGAATCAAATGCCCTATATCTCAACTCAAGGTAAAATGTTTGAAACAATATTGAAAAGTAGCAACAGTATAAAAGTAAATATCAAATAAAATTGATAGTAATTAACATACAAATTAAAAGAGGTAAAGAAAAATTAATTTAATACAATACCAAAAGATTATTCTTCTTTTTCCTCACGAAACAAAGCAAAAATATTCTCAATTTCCCCAACTAAGATATTTATGCAGAAATATATTTTATGAAAGTAAGATAAATATAAAAAAATCTCATCTCATTTTAATTAGCTACTTCAGAAATGTCTTCCTCAAAAAGTAATAAAAACTCTGGAGAGGATTAAATTAAAATGATAATTCTTCCCTGACCAAAGCCTTCTGTGTCAAAATGTTCAAGAATTTCGTATATTTGAGTCAATTTTAGAATGACATTTGTTAACTTTTAATTAATTTTAATTCTATTTTAACAGAGCCATTTACATAAGAGTTATTTTTAGAATCTAAAACGTCCAGCTCTTCTGTATTATTAAAAAAAACTATGCGCAGTAGGAAATGGGATAATTTCTTAGAAATCCACGAATATACTTTTTTCTGTATAAACATGATTTACATCGAAATTAACGCATCTTGGTTTCTTTCAGTAAAATTTTGAAAAATATATATTACTACGACAAATAAAAAAGGATGAGCAATATGATGTATAGAAATATAAGAACCTGGTTTAGTGTGGATATCTTTTTAAAAGAAAATATTTAAATAAATATCCTGGTAGTTTACAGAATACTTACATTATATTTTAGACTTTCATTTCACAGTTTAAAGAATTTTAAACCCCAGATTCGATCGAAATACAGCAAATAGTATTTAGATCAATTTAAGTAAAATTATCTATCCGCACACCCTTCAAAGTGTCGGGTTTTCAGTTTAAAAAATCTGTAAATGTGTAAATTTTGTACTGGTATTTTTTCTAACCAAAGAAAGGTACTGTATTGTTTCATGAAGCTGAGATTGAAGTAATACGCAAAATGGCGAAGATATAGCCCTTCAAAAGATCAGAAAATGCTGAGAGAAATGTATACCTCTAGATGGTGACTAAGTAGAAAAGTATTAAGAATAACAAATAAGATTTAAGGTTTATATAAATTATTTCAGTAATAATTAAAACTTTACATTATGGCTGTTTACTACAATCTGCGAAATTCTAAAACCACACAAATTAACGTTAATTGGCTGTAATTTACAAGTACATTCACAAAAGGAACAACATTTTAAAAATAATATAATTATACCGTTTTTAAAAGAAAAAAGGTTTAAGAATATCTATTTTTGTCGATAGATGGCAATATTAAGGCAAGGTGGTGTTACCATTGGTTGCTGCCATCTGTTGGACAAATATGTCGCTGATTCATTGGTTAGTTTTGATATGGCAGCAATTGGTTATCAAATCAAAATTTGTTTACTGCCATGTCGATTTGTTACAATAGATGAGGCCTGGACTTGTCATTATACACTGAAAACCTAGAGACAATAAAAATGATGGTGTGCTTTCGAGGAATCTAATCCGTAGAAGACAAAGACGATCTCATCCTTACATTAAAGTGATGGTAAATATATTTTGAGATGCACTTATACATATACTTCTTAGTAAAAAAAAATTACGAACAATACTACTGCTAGTTACTTCATTCCTATTTCTCATTCCTAACATCTCATTTCACTTTCTTAATGAGGGTATTTTTTGAACTGCTCTTGTACGAGTAAATTAATTCATTAACTAATTCATTATTTTTAACAAAAGCAAAATTCATTAGTTTTATCGTATATTTTAGCAGATAAGACGAATAATAAAAAAGGCCCCTAAAATCCCGGGTTGTTTTACAGGAAAAATGAAAAAAAAAAAAAAGAAATTGAGATATAAATTATATAAATTAAATCCATTATAAAATAAAACAAATCACTCACCGATGTATTCATCATCTGAGACGAATAGCTCCTCAAATATATCCACACTTTAGTTGTGAAAAAGCGGACCAATTTTTAGCAATGGTAAGATGACCAATTTTTTTACAATGAAAAATAGCAAGAAAAAAATTTAACAAAAAATACACCGTAGATAAATCAAACATATTATTAATTCAAGCTAATGTACTCTAATTACACTTACACCCATTTTAATTATTTAATCAAACGAGCTTTTTTTCCATTAAATGAATATTTTTTGTCAATTTAATATTTTCTAACATTATATTGGAAATTTCGGAGCAAGAAATATCCTTCATATCGAATTTCATGGTAAGTGCTGCAGCTAGAGTATCAACATTCAATCTTAATTTTTCACTTGTCCAAAAATCGTTACCATTTGAAAAAATTCTTTCAACTGCTGCATTATTTCCAGGATAGCAAAATGTAAATTCAAGAAGAATAACGAAATTTTCCTATAAAATGAGTTTATTTTTGAAATGGTTAAATATTTCCACCTATTTCTTTCATCAATTTCAACTTATTGATTTTCCCATTGTTCTAATTAATCAGAATTGAAATAACCATTCAGTCTTCTAATTTCTTCAAACAGACAATTTTCATCGATTTTTATATCAGGCGTTTCTTACGATATAAACGCAACACTATTTTCAATATCTACCTAATTTTCTTGCGATAAAGTAAAAAAATAAAAAATAAATAAAAAAAATAAAAAAAAAACACCATTGAAAATTATTATCTCCTATGATATTTGTTTCAGACCATACTTTTTACAATGTGAGGTGAAAATTTTGCCCTTCTTTGGTAAACTTTTCCTTTATGTCCCGATTTGGTTCATGTAAGTTTGACAGCTTTCTTTTAATTATTAAAGGAATAATTTTTTTTTTCAAATCATGATTTGAAGGACAAAATTGATCAATATGAAACTAACTTCTGTAGCTGAAATATGTTAAACTTCAATCTTCTGAATCGCTTTGGGGAAGATAGATGGCTGATTACATACAAAATACATTGATATCTCCGATAATTCATAATTGCTAAAAGATTCAAGAATTTTTGGACGTTTGTCTAAACCTTAAAAAGTGAAAGGAGAGGATCAAATAATTGTGGAATACCTTCTGTGGTAGGTGTTAGAGCGAGCTAATTTCTGAATATCCTAAGTTTTTTGTATGCAACATTTGCGTAACTGTTTGGTGCAGATCTCTAAATTCAGAGATTAACAGATTAGTTTTAAAATATCGAAAAGGACAAATCAAATACCGAAAGGACTTTTCGAGAAAGGACAGAACCTATAAAAGGAGGACTACCCTCCCTAAAGAAAGATGATTTATCATCTTACATATGGGTCCCATTCTGTACATAGCAAGTTCATGAGTGAAAACTCATGATTTTCTGGTCAATATCTTATGCTAATTTCTGGGAAATTTTAGTTTTCTGTCGTATATCAAATTTTTTCTGCTTATGATACCAATTGCACCAATTTTCTGTTGCTTTAATTTTTTTGTCTTGTTCTGGATTGATCCGTGTCCACTTAAATGCAAAAGCTTTAATTATATTACTTGTAACATTGTTATGATTCTGCCTCTGTTCTTGTATCCATTCTGTAACGTTATTTTCTAAATCTGACCTTTTCCTCTCCTAATAGAACATTTTTTCATTGACATTTTTAATAATGTCTTCATTCTTTCTCAAATTTCTTATTACATTCTCTGTTACATCAAACCCCTTCTTTGTTTGATTCTTTTGTTTGTTTTATGACTTGAAGCTTTCTTCACTTTTCCTTCTTTTCGTTTGTTACATGAATAAACCAATACCTTGCAAATTTTACACTGATTTACAGTACAAATTGTTTTGAACACGCGATACAATCTACAATGAAACTTGTTAGACGTACAAAGCGAGTTCGTGATTCGGCACGTGTTTTTATAGGTAACTGTTGCCAGATGACAGAAAATAAAATTTGTTTCAGTTGTTCATCGTCTATCTAAACTAAATTTATATATCGTTGTTGGTTTCGGGGTCATCTTATGGGACATATATCAGCTAAAACTATAAGACTGACGAAAATTCATACCTCGGCTTATATGAAGGTTGTCTTATCTGCGGAAATATACGGTAAACATTTTTTTCCCATTTATAGTAAATGTTTTACTAACATTGTCCTTAGAAGCAACACGAAGACTGTTGACAACGGACTTCTTCACTTTTAACCTCTCTCAAATGACGAGGATGAGGACATGAGCTGGAGCTTCAATCTCCTAGTTTCCACAAATCGACAACGGGAGGACTTACAACTTCGAAAGATTTAACGTGCTTCAGACACACTGTATGGCGAGTCTTCAGTGAAATAAGGGCTCGAACCCATAAAAAAACGCATGCCTGGAGCTCACAACCATGACCACTAAGCTCCCGCTGCTATTTAGAATTTTCTATTTAGTAGTACTTCAATATTATATAAGCGAGTTCTTGATTTCTTGAAATGTTTACAGTTTGAAAGCAAAATTTAAGGATTAGCAATGAGATTATATCTGTAAAAGTAAAACTATAAGTGAAATAAAAAATACGTTGTCTTAACTGAATTTAATTCAGCTAAAATTTTGAAATACGCTTTAAACTTTTCAAAAAAACTTCTGATTCTTAAGAATATATTTAATGATAAATCTTAAAAGTTTCAGCACGGTGTACTGTATTGCAGACTATTAATAAAGATGACTTGTTTTCAGAACATCACATTTATTTGCGCACATCTTTTCAAACATAAATTATGCATACAATTTCCACAAGCACAATTTATCAACTTTCGTTTTTACATCTTTGAACCTAACTAAATTCTATTTTTTATGTCCGTTGCCAATAAATTTTCTCAAAAAACAAAAATATGATCTGGTGTTGCCAATAGTATTATTATATTTCTTTGTAACAACTTTAAAACATTTAAAAAATATATCTTAATAAAGAATATTGAAAAATGTATCACTTTAAGTTTAAATCGTTTGCTTTTAAAAGTTGAATAAATAATATTTTAAAAAAGTATCACATTAAGATTAAATCGTTGTTTTTAAAACTTGAATATATCACAACGGTAACTTGTCAAATATTTAAGAAAAATTTCAAAATTTTCTGTTGAAAGTTTCTTATATTAAACAAGCTCTGTCTTTAAATCTGTTATTTCCTTCTCCGCTGTCATCAAATACAAATTTCAGAAATGAAAATTCGCATCGTGCTTTCGCGTTTAGAAGGATTACAAATTACGAATAGTTAAGCCATAACTCTTGTCCATAATTTGTGACCTCAGGCTCATATGAGAGCTTTGAAATAATAACGAGCAGCTTAAAGTGGTAATGACAACTTTGACTGGTTACCATTTCATTCCAAAATTTAGATGTGAATGTGTGGTTCACATTCCATTCAAATTTTAACGAGTTTCGCTTTCAGTTATCATCCTCAAGATGTTTGAAGTTACATTTCCTTCCTTAATATCAAAATGTCATTTAAATTAAATGTCACATTTTATATAATAAAGTTCTGAAAAAAAATTACGACATTATAGAATTTCCTAAATTAGATGAATTTATAAAACTTTTTATACAGAAATATGCTCGTTCAAAACACTTCTATTACAATAAGAAACTTAAGAATCCTTGAAATATGTATCGTCTCTTATTAATACCCTTTACGAGTAAAAGTAAAATAGTTTGAATCATTTGACTTAACCACTCATAGCGGCTCATAAAACTTCAAATCTAGGTTCACAAAATAGTTATCTTTTGTATTCCTGAACTTGTTAGATAGCAGAAATTGTGGATAAAATTTCTGTAAAAAGCATTTATTGGCCTAAAATTAAAGTAAATGCACACATAATTAAAAAACGATATCATTATTCGTTTAATGTTGGTATTTTTCATACAAGATGTTATAAATAGTGAACTTATTTTCCATAGCTTGACGTTTTATTCAATGAGTGAACGATTCATGTAAATAGATAGAGTGTCAAATAATAGACACTTTAGTGAAGCATTTGGAGGAAATTTCACATCAATTTGCAAAAAAGAAAAAAAAAATCAAAATCTTTTCGAAATCATCACCAGAAAATCTATGAAAATCTGAAGAGCTTCCGAATTCCCTTAGCAATTATTCATAGTTCATGTGGACAAAATTTCGACAGTCAATACTAATATTGTAAGAGCCATCCATTTTCGGTTGTCAAACAATTTTAATAAAATACCTAAATATTCCATTTCATTTATATTAACATTAGTTTAAAATAAATTAATTTACTCTGGATAAAAATATAAGAAAGATTTAAGAACCTTTTCTTTTTAAATTGAAAGAATAGAACATCATCAGTTCATCTAAATATCTCAGAACTATTATAATCCAAAAGTTTATCTTCATGAAAATATTAATAAATATTGGCTAAATAATTAATAGCAAGCCTACCTTGTGGTAATTTAAATATATATATATATATATGTGTGTGTGTGTGTGTGTGTGTATATATATATATATATATATATATATACATATGCGTGCGATTGAAAATAAATATTTATAGATTGGATTATTCATATTTTATTCGAAATATAAATGCGACATTTCGAGATATCAGATAAAAAAAAGACAAGAGCTTTTGAGAACATAGGACATGTCTTGAAAAGGATTCGAGTATAATTTTTTGATTGTAAATAAGTACAGTTAAGGAGGTGGGTTTTGGAGTAAGTTTATCATATATCTTAATACTCATGTGTGAATTTATTTCTACATGAAGAAGGTGTAAGCTATCGAACAGATCACCGTTAAATGAGCATGTAAATGTGAAAGCAGACGAATGTAAATTTTTCTTAAAATGACAGACACACTTGAGCAACATTACTAGGGTAAATTGCTTTTGCATTCCATGTCAATTCCAAATGAAAGGAACTAGATTTGAGCTCAGAGTGAGAGCGAAACACAAATTACATGTCATCTGAATTGAAGCGTTTCAGAGTAGCTTCCGACAGCAGCAGAATCACTGGTATAAGTGTGCGAAAGACTTAAGAGACATCCTTAAAGGTTTAGCATTGATTGTTTATTAAAGTTATACCTTTAAGAGCAACACGCACTCACGCAATCTATTGGTGACAAACGATGTAATTTTGAACCTGTGTTAAAAAATGATATGGAGGACACCTGGCTAGCATCTATTCTCCAATCTTTCACACCACGCAAGCGGAAGTACTTACAGCCTCGTCAAATTTAACTTGCATCAACCATGCTAAATGACGGATCTTTAGAAGCATCGATTACTCAACTCAAAGGAAACAACGCAGACTGCAAACTCGCGACCATAACAGGTGAGCTCTACCGCTGCCCTACTTTGAAAGAGACTAGTATAAATTTGTTGCATCTGAAAAATAGCGGGGGGATTCGGGTGGGGAATGTCGGATACTTATATACCTCGTATTAAATTACATGTAGGTAAAAGTATTATATTTATTTGAAGCATTTCCAGTATATAATGATAAAATAGTAATGTTGAGAGGTTGGGTAAATAGTATTGATTTTCTTGAATAATTTGTAGAAAGATTCGCATTATTCTCATAAACGCTGAAATCTGTGAACAGTTGCTTATAGTCACTCAGAGAAAGAGAGAGAATCACAATATAATCAATGTGCTGTTTATTTCCTCTTTCTACCACTTAGTATTTGTTCCAGCTTCTCTCAGCTTTTCATAAATTTATACAAACATTTCGAAGCAAAGGATAACAGATCAAAATACCAAAGCATTGCCAAAATTCCTTTGGAAAAAAAATTAGTGACATTCATATTAAGCAGTGTCTAGATATGATTTAACGAAGAAGAGGTATGTATTCATACCATTCCTTTTTCGTAAAACCATGGAAAACAATTATTTTTATCGTGTGATTTTTTAGTAGTAAGCGGAATTTTAATAAAATTATATTACAAAGAAATTATTCTTATTTTGCTAAACACATTCTAAAATCCTACTTACTTAATTCAATTAAGACTACAAATATATACTGGGAACATTTTGAAAATTACTCATATTTAATGAAGTAATCAATAAAACTACAATTTGAATCATTTTAATAACAATCTACTTATAATGAGAAGTCACTCACTCTCTCTCAGACACACGCAAACACACATGTATGTTTGAGTAATTTATATTTCAAAATATTTCACTGAATTGTGAAGACATGGTGCAGAGAGCGAGTTCTTATCAATAAATCAAATAAAATGGATCATTAAATATAACTTGAAACATAAGAGTTTGAATAGAAATAAAAATGTTTTACATTCTGTAGCTTTGATTCATTCCTCTGATTTCAAAACTGCTGTTTATAAAAATTTCTTTTTATACGTAATTGCAATTATATAAAAATATTTAAATACAATAAAATTGCATTCATTTTTATTTTTGTTCGTTTTTTCCCTTTCTTTTAAATAACAAACTATTTTAGTGTAACAAAATATAGCAATGAAATACGGAAAAAAATATTTTAACCCTTAACTGAAAGAGATTTAAAAAAGGAAAAAAAAAGAAGACCACTTCACTTTTTTTTGCAAGAAATATTAAGAATAATACAGAGTATTCAAATCAAATTATTTGTCTTTCTAATGCTCTCTAAAATATCTGAAGAATTCTAGGAAATACATTTTTATTTTCTGTTACATTATGTTTACAGAACAAGCCTTTTTCCGATGACACTGACGTTTAATTGTATGAATCCTCCTTGCATCATCATTTTTTAACCAATTACAGGTCTTTATTGTTGGACGACATAGTTAGTAGAACCCTTTTGTCTATGTCCATAAAGTTCTAAGAAATGGCAAGAACAAACTTCGTACCCATTATCCGAAAAACTTTTGTACTTGCGAAAAAAAGAGAAGATGAAAATGTCCTGCCGCCGTAAAGATGACAAAAAATGTCACCTCCTTTTTTCGTTCAACATTTCACTCATGATAAAACAAATACCAAAGACATACCGTTGGGTTTAATTCTTGGAATCGGAGGCTTAAGAACGATGGACATATTTTCTTGACGGCTTTCACAATTCTTTATTTTTCCGAATGTTTCAGCTACAAAGAACTTTCATGTTTATTCCTCAGAAGCAATTATATAAATATGGATTCCCTACAACACTTCGCTCACAAAGAAAGGGAATTTTGCTATTAGTACTTTTTATTTGTTATTTTTTGCTACAATCATTTAAATGCTTATAAACGAAGTACTGGAACATATTTTAAAATATAACTTCGTTATGACATAATGTCTCCAAAACACTCCTATATTTATTTGATAAATTAGGATTCATAATGTTATTTTTTTATTCTGAAATTTAAAAAAAAAAAATACATTTTTTCGTCGTTATTTTAGTTTTTTCTCTTTCCAGGCATATAACTGAAAATTATTAATAAGTTTATTTAAGAGTACCTAATTTATTAAGAAATTTATCGTAAATTAGATATTCCTAAATATCTATACCTGGTATTGTAAAATATTTTATTAAAACTATTTTACAGTATCAGAATATATTCAAATTATTACAAGCATTATCTTTCGTTTTAATGTAGATATTTTTAATTTTATTATTTTGTCTAAAATATTACTATTAGATTGCTACTAAATGTCATTTACCGCTTTTTCTCTTCATATAATCAGATTGTCTTATAACATCCTCGAAAAAAAGGCTTGTTTCACATCTCAACCCAATCACTTCCATTAAAATGAACGTATTTCTTTAAAATATTGCTTGATGAATTTATTTTTCTTATAAATCTTTTGGTATTGGAATTAATCATTTTTGTATAAATAAATTATTTGCTATAACTGCTCCTGTTCACAAATTTGTTAAATAGAACTGGTGTATAACAATTATTCCCAACTTTGAATTCTGTTTTGAGTTCTGTAGTGTTATTTTTTATTCGTATTTTATTGTTTTATTGCAGTAGACTTCAAACAATAACATAAGCAATTGGGTTAACTTGATGCTGTAATTTTTATTTTGCAAATAATTTATTAAATTTTGAGAACAACTTCATATGGAAGATATGTGTCCCTTTATAGATTTTCTTCGTACAAATATTTTAAGGTTTCCCTCTACCTCAATTTTTTTCCTCCTCTCTCTAAAAATAATATTAATTCCAAAATAATTAAAGAACATATATTTGTATTCCAACATTTACTTATTATTAATCCATTTTTGTTCGAACTAAAAGCATTAAATCTGCATTTTCCCTTAAAAGTATAAATAAAAATAAAAAATGAAATTTAGCTCATAAGTCTACAGTTCAAATTATTCATCTGATAAAAGAATTAAATTGTTTTTTTTCTTTTAAATATAACTTTAAAATTAAAATATCGTCCTCCTTACATTTAAAAAGCAACGTGATTGCATTCATCATTTATTTTGCATTCCATTTTTAACAAGAATTACAAAATGACAGCAGCAGTGTTTTTTGAAGTGACAAAACACATACCATAATCTTAATCACAGAATTTTAATATGAATTGCTATTGCAAATATACGAAATGAAAAAACAAATATGATATAAATAGAGTATTTAACATTTATTTATCACCTACTAAAAAGTTATTTAAACGTGTTATATTTTAGTCTTACAAAAGCAAGATTTATGAAAAATTCTATTTTCGAAACGATGCTTTATTAGCGTTTAATATTTCGTCAAATTATTTATTCAAACTGAATTCTCATGCTGACTTAAAGATAATGTATTTTAAATATATTAGATCTCTTTTAACGAAAACCGTGTTTGCGGAAAAAACATAAATTTTCAAACCAATACCACTTACCAATGGAACAAAGCAGAAACTAGACACTTTTACCATTTAATTTTCATATATATTTACATTAAATCTCATATTCTCATATAAATTTTAGATGTCTTAAATGTGATTAAAAAATGATTTTCATCATGGACATATGAAGTGCAACACTGATCCAAATTTACAAATGTATGTTATTTAGTAGACACATTTTCAGTTTTGAAATTATACATACCTTTTAAAAATTTAGGGAGGTTTTTTTATTTAATTCAATTATATAGAAAACTGTAAAATTTTAAGAAAAATACAACTAAAATTCATGTAAAATTATTTTTGCTAATACTTGCTGTACAGCCCATAAACAAACTGAATTCGAATATGTGTATGAACATTTCAAATTAATATGACGAATGTTCACTACGAAATCCTAGGCGTGATATTATTAATTTTTTTTCAAGAAAAATAAAGTAAAGGGGAGAGGGAACAGTACATACCTTCTCCCTCTCTCAAAGAAATTTTTTGAATAACGCATATTTTGCCTTCAAGTACATCATTTTTGTCCTTATGGGGCTTGAAAATTAGAAAACAAACACCGAAAAAAATTATTGTTAGTTTAAATTTTTCTGTTAAAAGGACATTCCATTCAAATGTAAGCAAAATTTAAGATTTTCGGCAAAACATAGTAACTCAAATAAAATTAAAAAATATTGCAGAACTTTTATGAATTGAACAAAACGGAATATAAGCGTATCTAGGGGATTGACTACTACGAATATTTTGATAATACTCGTCCATCCGCGCTGAGTATGTCAAACATGATCAACATTCTTATCTGTGGTGAAAGAGGAGGGGCACCCCATTTCTTAAATGGCCTTCAGTGATTGAACAACATTGATGAAAAAACTTATGACACTTGCGCAATAACAATCCCCCCTCCCGTTTCATTTCAGCATTTCAGGTAAAATATAGGATTTCGTGTTAGCAAGCTACTCTGATGACGATATTTCAAAATCCGATACACGCAATCAACGCTTCATAAAACACTAGTTTAAACTTTAGCTGACAATAGCAGAAATGATTGATAGATAACCGAGTGTTTTCTTTAGTAGTGTAGCCATCATCAAAGATATAAATTTTTCTTCAAGTGCACATATGATTGACGGTCGAAAATAATTCCAGGGACATTTCTAACATATTATGTATATCAAAAAACAACAAATGTCGTAATCTGAATAATTAATGTCTTTATAGTTTCAGATATATTTCTATTATTTTCGTGATTGCTTTGAAATAAACAGGCATACTAATAATAATATTCAAATACGACGATGATAAATACATACACAAATAAAAAATTTAAAGTGAAGTGAATTACGATCCCAGTGTCTTACAACCAGAGTGCATTTAGACAACCCGGTGGAATATGAAATTGTTAACCAAGAGACTGCGCTGTTGCTTTTTTTTTTTGTCACATTTTCACTTAATTCTAACCTTGCCCTCAAGGAATTCTGTCGGAGAATGCCAAAGGTGGTTATCGACAAAAGGTCTTAAAATACTCTTTCCCGTCGTCATCAGAATGAAAGTGATGTATCTTACAAGGCATGTTTTTGGGAAATCGCTAGGTACAAGTTCCGATGCAATGAGTCATCGATATTTTGACTACATCCCTATCGCGTTGTCCTCATTTATATTTCTTAGCACATAAATGAATTTTGAAAACAATACATATATATATATACATATGTAGCTTATCTCAACATATTTTATTAGGGTAAAAAAATAGAATTAGTATAGCCATGAAGGCGTTTCAATGAAGTCTTCATAAGCACAATAATATATTTGAAAGCCGCAGTAACTCATAATAAAGTTTCAGACTTTTGCTATCTTTCAAAAAATAAGTGAAAGAGTGATGGAGTGATGGTGTGAAGTTTAATGGCGCAGGAGACAGACACGGATATGCTGCGTCAAACAAGGTATAAATGTGATCTAGACCAGACCTGTCCAACCCAAAAAACTTAGCGGGCCATTTTGGAAACACGTTTATTCTGGCGTGCCGCATTATATATATATATATATATTTGTGTGTGTGTGTTTGTTTGTGTGCGTGCAAGTGATGAATTCGGTTCTGATTCAAATACTCACGTTAAAAACAACTATAACTTTCCCCTTCTCAGTCGAGGGAAGCGACTAATCCTCCTGACCCTCATTAAAAAAATAAATAACATTCTGTTATAAATTAAGGGAAATTACATTTTATTCAATTAAATATATTTACACGAATTTAAATTAAAAAAATTGTCCTGCATTTACACTATAACGTTGCCACTAAATTATTAGCAATCAAAAGAAACCGAACAGTCAGTCTGTCTGGAACAATTCGCTTCTACTTCAGATGTTATTAGACTTGCTTCAGACAGACTGGCTGCTGCTATTTCGCATGTTCCGCACTTAAAATTAATTTCCTACGTCTAATATATACTCACGCTCTTCAGTAGGTTTGCTGGAATAACATTGTATAGCCCAATTGTACCAGATGGCCCGTGTGCTTTTTTAAACGAGCTTCGTAATTGTTTCTGATCAATATTAGAGAAGTAAAATTGTGATAATAGTTGAGTCAGGTAGTGAGATATTTCTATGGTATTATACGAATGACTTATGGTAGAAATGTATTTTAAGAATTTTACGTACAGTAAGACTTTAAATCAAATGACCCATCTCCGCGTTCCACATGTTGATACTTGGCGGGTCCCGGGTTGGCCAAGCCTGATCTAGACACTTGAAGCAATGGAACAAAAATATAAAAATCTGTTCACAGGAAACAATATCGAAAATAGAGTTAGATCTCTGGAGTATCCCAGGGGCCCCTCACCTTTATTAACCAAGGAAAGTAAATCCCATGGGGATGGAGAAGATCAAACTGAATATTTTCCATGCTTTCCTAATGAATTTAAGCCCTTAAAGGCAAGGTTGAATGGAACACAGCTTTCGTTTCCATTCCAATATAATGAAACATACATGCTTGTTTTGACGTATGGTGCAATAATATCCCATACAAGCGTATTTTTTCTTAATATTTTCCGTACAATCGCTCATAATCGTAAGGAAGATATAAAGCTTCTGTCAAATAGTCCCTTCTTTCAATAAACTTTGAATTAATTATCAGAAAGGTCATAGTAAAACTCCACTTAGGTACACCAGAATAGACTTCATAATTGTAGTATTTTCTGGTGTACCTATGTGAAGTTTTACTATGTTTTTTTTACTTTATTATTAGAAATACTAATGATAAACTTATGTTCCATTCGAATTTTCTAAAAATTAAACTTTGTTACGTAAAATACGCTATAATGAAAAATAAAACCTTTGTTAAATATGCTTAAAGCAAACTTATACAACAAAAACAATCTGAAAAGTTTGAAGGCATTTAATTATTATTTATTCCAAATAAATACCAAATTAATTTAGAATAGTTATGAATCGTGTATTATTAATTATTGTTGCACAAATATGATTACGAAAATATTCCAGTTCAAAGATAAATCATTACAAGTATTAGCGATAATAATCCTAACAATGCAAGCATTTTTTATCATTTTTATTATGCGTACTAATGAAAGTATTCCAAACACCCAGCTAAATGAGAAACTTTTATTCAAAACAAAACAAATGGTAATCAAACACTAATATTTCAAATATTAAGCTACTTTAATGCATTTATTTTTACTAAAGATAAATGTTGTCGAACTAAAGCATGTCTCAGTGTTCAACTAATTTTTATCTCAGTAATATTTTTAATTTCAGTTTTACTTATGCTTACGCTTTCTCACCCTAAATAACATTATCATCAATCCGTATTATTTTTTCTTGCAGATTTAAAATGTTAAAGGTTCAAACAGTTATAAATAATTTGGTTAAGAATCAAAATTTTGTAATATTCGTATTATAACTTTATCATAAAATTATTTTTGGGTCCTGTGTTCTAATGTTTATTCAGAAAGAAAAATCCCCGCACTGAAGAGAAATGTTTTTCTTTTTTTTACTTTTTGTAATAGAATTTTTGTAGTAGTTTTTTTTTTTTTTTTTTAAATACTTTTTGTAGTAGGTCAAAATTATAACATATACGAGCACTTGGATGTCTACATATTTCTTGACCTCGGGTTCTAACTAGGATATTTGAAGTAATAAATATATTGTAATTAAAAAAAAATTATAATAAAAACTTAACAAAAATAAAGTAAAATTTTTTTGGTTATAAATTTTGAATAAGTGACTGAAACATTCGATGGAATGTATCTTTAAATGAGGCAATGGCATTATCATGCAACACTTACTTTTATAACATAGGGGAAAAAAATAAGTGTAGACTCTCTGGTGGAAATGGCCAGAAAATTTGGTATTGGTGATGGGTCGCTGATTGTAACGTTTAAGGAAGAAGCTCCGGGATTGTTGCCCGATAGAGATTGGCGCGCACAAAAACTATCTTGTTCCATTCCTCTTGTTTAATCTTGTTCGCATTCCTTATAATTATTTTGTTAAAATGTAAATAAATGTAACGAAAAATCGTGTCCTTTAGACGCCGGGACTTCACATTGTCTTCTGAAAATTTATATATAACTTGATATTAAATCCTTTATTTTCAAAAATTTGAAATATCGCTAAGAATTTGATTGTTTTTATTTGATTATCAGTGTGATAGCTTTTAACATTGACTGCATTCATTAGAAATTCGACTGATATTTAATGCCTTGACATGGAAATAGATTGTACTCTGATACCAACATACCTATTACAGGAAATATGTTTTAGAAATAGTAATGAAAGATAATTATGAGACACCCAAGTATTATTTCAGCCTTTCACTAAAGAAACTACACCCGGGATTGGCACCACATATCAAATTTTTTCTCAGATGCCACACGTGGCATGCAAAAGAAACCAATATAAAAAAAAAGATAGTACGCATTATTTTAAAATAAATCTGTATTATAAACAAGTATACATTTTACAATGGCATTGTCTTTCCAAGCTATCATTAGTATAATTCATATCACAAGATTACCTTTTCAATGCAAAATAAAATATTAATTTCGAAACCAAGATAATTTATAGCTAGTTTCTGATCATCACTTCAAGCCAATACCAATAGAAATACCCTATATTCAGTGCAAAATAATTCGGTGAATGATCAATTAGAAGAAAATTTTCCAACCTGATTGGCACATTGGTGATTGAACCACATCAAGCGCTGGCGCGTGTTTGGCAGTCAATGTATTAACGCTAACAAAAATGTTTGTTAAGCGGGACATGCTCGTATATTTGTGTTGAACATTACACATAAATCCTTCATATAAATCATTTGTAATTGAAAAGTCATAATATTAAAAAATAATTGTTATTATAACTGAACTATTTTAATATTATATACTACTAAGAATATTTTGTCTCTAAATTACATCGTGACCGCAGCAGCCTAGTAGTCATAGTCACGGACACGCTGCCGGCATTATTTTCGTCCAATCGTGGGTTCGAACCTTAAAGACGTGCCGTGTAGCTAGGCTAACGTACGTTAAATCTAGTAGACATCTGTAGTCCTCCGTAAGCGTGGATTAGGAGTTCGGAGAGGATGGTGCCAGCTTTGGTGCTGTCTTCGTTACTTGACCGAGGTTCGTTGCCAATATCCCTCGTGTTGCTCCTCCGTGCGCCGTTAATAAACAACCACATTACACCACTCTATATTGCGACAAATTTTACGAAATTACATTTTTCATGTACTTGAAGAAACAACATAAAGTGAATGGAATTTAAAAAAAAAATGAATGAAATTTTAGAAAAATGCACAAATGATATATAATCTTCTGCTAACCATTATTTTTAACTAGGTGTGTTTTGACTGAGTTACAAATACTTTTTTTTTATTATATTTCAGAGGAATGCTAATCATTCTAGGATAGCACATGCGGCGATTACGAATTAAGTGATTGATATTGAGCTTCTCTCTCTCTGATTAATTGATTATTTTAAAACTATTAATTCAGAGATTAACTGTGTTTAATAAGGCCAAGTGAATCGCAAAGTAGAAGAGAAGAAGCTTGATGTCACAAATGAGAGCAAGCTGAATGAATAACAATATACCCAATAAGAAGGTCATCATCTGGTGCATTCATTAAATTTATGAAAACGAATAGAATTAAAGTAAAAAAGTTATATAACTGAAATTGACAAACCTGAGGGATTCGATATGTGGTACCTCGATGCAATATTGAGATTCTGAGTAGCTTTAAATACAGTTAATTAAATAAGCAGCATATCTAAATGTTGGTGTTTGTATATCACTTGGTGTTGAGTGTCCAAATATCATGTGAGTGACTGTGCCAAACTTGGTGAGGATCTAATTTAAACGTATATCCACGAGGGATACAGGGTTACCTCAAAAAGAAAGAAAGCGCCCTTTCCTCCCAAATGAGCTGATAACATTCTTAAGCATAAAGTTTACAATGACCCTCTTAGGGTATTTTAACTCTTAATTCAAAGAATTTAAGAAAGTCAATCCCAAATTAAAACTTGCTGCTTCATGATTGTGAGGACCACGTATCATCATTATCACACCATTTTGTTGCGTTTCCTGTTAAGTTGTGACTCGTGTGGTGATCGGGTGGAAAAGAATAGTCCCACTGCGGATCATGCATATTCTATGAGGCGAGTAAAATGGGTCCTGGGTAACCTGCAGTTTAACAATATGTTATATCAAGTAATCTCGGGGGCTTGCCTTCTTTACGGAGGCCCGGACATCATAACTACGAAACACTGTTGAGATCATTTTATTACCCATGGGGTTTATTGTAAATAAACACTGGTGACGCTCCCCCTGGGTACCCAGACCACAGTTACAAATTGTTTCATGCAGCATAGTCGTATCTGGCTCTTGCGTCATTAAACTTCACATTTACTCACTCGTTTCAGTCAAGTTCTGTGCGAATCACTATTCATAGTTATCATTATCAAGTAGCTTTTTCTTTGCTGAGCATATATATTTGCTGGTATTTTTTTTTCAATACTAACTGTTATCATTATTTATTAATAATGATAACAGTAAATATTGCTAAATGATAACAGTATATATTAATAAATATAATTTTATTAATGTCGTTTTCATTCTTAGCTCTTCGATTCCTAGGTTTTTTTTTTCAATTTGGCGAAAAGATTGAAAATTTATAATTGAAATCTTAACGACCGCTTTTGATCGCAATTTCAAAATATTACCAGTGGGTAACAATATCGCATTAAAAACAATGTAACAACTAGTGTAATAGTTAACGCAATATATTTATTGATGAATCTTTCGTTATATATGTTTTATAGTATGATTTTATAAGACTTGATCATATTACTGAAATATATTTTCAAATAATTCTTTTGTTACATTTGTGAGTACATTGTACTTTGATAATTATTCCAGCCATATCTGCTTAGTAAGTATTATAATAGAAATTTTTCTCTAATATAATAGCTTTATTGTAGTGAAAATATCTTGCACTAACTAGAAATATGTTAAAATGTCAAAAGTTATTAGAAAAATAAAGTTATCGAAACAATAGTAATTAAAATAGTATTTTAAGAATAACAACTGTAATTAAATTTTTGATTTCCATATGTTAGGTATTAAAAAAAATTAAACCTTCAGGAATGAATTCCGTTTCCATCCCAGATAAGTTTACTCTTTTGGAGCAATATTTAACGAAACATTCTCATTGAATTTATTGAGCACACATAGATTTCAAAGATAATTTAACACTATTTCAACATAGGTTTCGAAATTAATCCAGATGCATTTGTTCTGAAATGAAAGAAAGTCGAGAAATGTACTTAATTTTATCTTCTTTCTAAAAAGTTTTTTTTGTTCTGTTTTAGACTAAATCTCATGTTAAAAGATTATGTGCAAAACAGGGAGCTATGTGGTTCATGAATGATTTATTAAACTGGAAATATTTTAAACATTATATAATAACAGAAACCCAATTGAGATAGTAACAATTAGGGTTACGGCGAAAGAGCTACAATGGCTAAGTTATACCAAACATTTGTTCAGACTGTAATCGATGCAGAAAAATGATGAAAGAAAAAGACTGGTAAACAAGAAGGAGTGTCGAAAATATAGAAGGATCGCTAGGGTACCTTAGAGACACATCACACGTTTCGTCAAGGGAAGAAAATATCACAAGGGTATCTCAGGGTCATAATTCTTGACCTTATCAAAAGATGGTAAGTCCCTGAGGGGAGTAAAATACATAGAATGAATACAATGATAACTTTCTTTGAAGTAATGGGGTGAAGTTATTGTTTCTTTTAATTCTTATAAAATCTGTGGAAAGAATAAAAATATTGTTTTGTCTTATTTCCCCTTAAACATTATACAAAGTTATGATTTATTTCATTAAACATCTTTTAAATAATCATATTTTATTTTTATTTACCTATAAAAAGTTTTTTCACAATTCTACTCATGTTGAATTGCATTACGTTATTTACATCTTAACCAAATCAAGCAAATGAATTCCTTTATTATAGAAAATGACATAGTTAGTAGAAACTTCGTTATAGAGACCCATAAAGTTCTATGGAGTGCTGTGTAACAAAAGCCTTTACTACCATTGGGAGAAAAATTTATTTACGAGAATAAAGCTAAAGTCCTATTCTCGTCAATATGATAAGAAATAGCCCCTATTGTTGTATCTTTTTTTTCCTAAAAAGCAAATTGCTGAAAACACTTAGATAATACGTATGAAGGATTACGCACATCTTTTCATGAAGCTTTATAGAAATTTCTGATATACCAAAGCTGCAGTTACAAGTATGAGGACAATGCAATCACACTTATACTGCTACAGTGTTAAGTTATTTTCCAAGAATCTCATCGTTAAATAAGAAAGTATAAACTCAAAGTTTCATTTTTTTGATGACGTTGCAATCCTTTAATGGAAATGAAATAATGTGTCGTAATTATTTGAATTGAAAATATAAGTTTTGAATAGGTTTTTACATGTGAAAAATATTGATAAATACACTTAAGTAATTATTTGTTTATTAAGTTTTGTTACTGCATCAAAAAAAAAAAACTTTTTTGCATATTATTTTGCTCTTATAATAATTTCTGTCTAAGCAAAATGTAGTTTCATTTGTACTTTTAAGTTCTACTAATTTGTTTTTCAAAAGAGTTTTGACAATGCTGTAAGATTTTCTCACTTATAAAAATGTGATATTTGTGTTTTCATCTTCCTGTTTCTTTATTATTTTTAGTATAGAAATACTTTTTGAAACCAAATTTTATATTTGGAATTCATTTAATATTTTTATTACTTCCAAGTTATTTATTTCATCCTAAATCTTTCTTTCCTTTCGCTCTATTTAAATTTGAATAGTTATATTAAGATATATTTTTATATTCCATTTTATAGTTTATATTTAAGAGTATTGTTTTCTGTAAAAATTATAAGGTTTTCTATAATAACGACTCAAATATCTTTACCTAGTAAAGTAATTCAGATTTTATTTTATTACTTATTGAAATTATCACGAGACCAAGTTATCATTAATGAAAGATGATGTTAAATAAAAATTGTATGTTTAACATGTATGTATTCCCTTTATAGTATAATTCCCTTAAATATCTTGCATGTATGTATTTCCTTTAAATATCTTTCTTCAGTTTATGAAAAATGACAAATGAAATTTTATGTTATTTGAAGTTTATTATTATGTTTTATGAAATTTATGAAGTTTTGTTATTTTGTTTTATGTTTTTTTATGTTATTTAAGTTATTTAAAACAGTAATACTGTTAATTTATTTTAAATTATTGATCTTAGATTTCTATGAGAAAAAAACCCGAGTTTGAGAATAATATTAAAATAATATTTAAAATATTTAAAACTTTCAAATCTAATGACAAACGAAAACAATTTTTAACCGATAAACAAAAACGTTCTTTTTTTGTTTATTTTATTACAAAATTCTTTTCATATCAAATAATTGATTTTTTTGAACATCTGCCTTACTCCATTGTGAAAAAGTCAATGAATACAAGGTTTTTTAATTGTACTCCGAGGATTAAATAACCATTTTTACAAATACTCTAACCTCAAAGCCGATTTATAAGCGTTAAGTAAGGGAGATATATAAGGAGATATGAGTATTTATTTTAAAACCAAATAACGCAATCAACTGAGGATTATTAAGTAACAACAAGAATTCAGTGCAGGGTTAGAGATTTAAGCTATATGTATAGGGAAGTTAATATCTATTCTGCTTTCTTTTACATGGTTTTTATTTTGGCTTCTTGTGTCTTTCTAAATATTAAGAAAAATACAATTATTTTTTTTAAAAATTACTGTTGTTTAATATTTCGCGTTTTTTTTCATTTATATAATTTATTTTTATGAGATAATTCTTATGAATTCAATATTGATTTCGAATAATTTGAATAATAAATAAATAAAATAGGGCTTATACGACGTGGTATCGTAAAGTTTGAATGATTACTAAGACATAACCGAGATATCTGATTAATTGAGAATTATTCTGCCTATCGATTTATCCTTATTTATGTACTGATGTAATTTACAGATATTAATCATGATTAGTTTGGTTTTGGGAACCCGTAGATTGAAGTAACACATGGTATCGAATTCAATCTGTTAAGTTCTACAATGACGGCCTTCGAAAGGTGAATGGAGAAGTGCGTAAATTTGAAAAGATGACTATGTAGAGAAGTCTTATAAAATAATAAATTAAAAATAAGTTTCTATCTCGATTATTTTTTAGAAATAATTAATACTTTACTATACCCCTGGAATATAATTATTATTCTTCGATAAATTGGATTACTTCAATCTACGGGGTCCTAAAGTCCAACAATTTAACAATAAGAGCTACAATTTACAACAGTATATACTTAAGAATAAATTAATAAGTATGTAAGAATAAATTTTATCTATATATCTCAGTAATTTCTATGTAGCAATTAAAATTTTGCGATTCACCTTTGTTATACATTTCATGAATTTCGATTTAAATATTTTTCATTTCATCTTATGGATTTCAAACTCTCAGTTTAAATGTAACAAAGTAATGCAAGGCTATACGTAAACAAAATGTCTTTTTACGTAAATGAAAACTAAAATAATGATATCTTGCAATCAAGAATTTGATAGGTTAGAAATTTACCCAACGTCTAAAATATATTCCATCTTAAATTCCCATTAGTTGCAATTGTGGTTTGTGATATTCTTACTACACAAAGAAGTGCAATTGATACCTTCCGCTCGGAACATTTATCTGTTTTTCCGACAGCATGTATGAACTCCGATATACAGAAAATTAGAAAATATGGTCACTTTCATGTTTTTCTTGTTTGTACAAACAATTTTTAGCAAAGAACTTTGACTCGCTGATGGAAATATCATGACATGACGGAATAAAATGCCACAACAAATTAAATTACCAAAATAGTAGTTAAGAGACTATAGGGAGATGAAACCCAATCTCTTGTAGTATTTTGCTGGAGAACTGAAAAGGACGTCATGTTGTTCATTTCAATAAGAATTTCATTAATCTTCCACAGCTTTGAAATTGAGAAGATAGTTTATCAATATAAGGATAATTAAACATTTAAAAATAATCACTACTTGCGGAAAAAATTAGAAAAATAAAACTCAAATGCTTTTAGAATTCTAAAATTAAAGTTGATGGCAATGAAAAGTACCCTAGTGAAAACTAGATAAAAAAAATAGGTTATTCTACATTATAACAAGGATTTATATGCTTCATATTGTTTTGGATAGTAATTTAGTTTTGATTTTCATGTCTATTTAAGCTTATCATACACATCGAATATTATATAAAAGAAATAACATATACTGAATAATTTCTCTAATGATGATCTGGAATTAATTCAGTTCCATTCGGATGTCTTTGTAGACATCGTAATCATTACCGAATCAACAACTCAGATGCCTATGAGATATCATGGCTTCTTTTGATCCTTGCATACTAACCGCCAATAATGTGAATCAGCAGTAGTGGATTAATGGTCAAGTGTGATAAATCAAAAAACCAAACTATACCAAACTATCGAAAATACTTTTTTACCTCATTTCAGTTACATGTGGCCGCGGCAGCCTATTGGTCATGGTCGTGGAATCGCGAACATAATTAAAAATTCAATTAAAATCTATGTATTTTTTTTTCTTTTTTTTTTGTAATTTATATGAAAGTTATATAATGTATAAATCATCATTATTATTTTGAACATATGTATGAAAGTTCATACTAATATGATTAATATTTCCGGAGAAATATCTACCTCGTAAGAGAGCTAAATATTTTTTTTTTCAGAAAAATGAAGTTAAAAATTAAAAAAATAGCAAAAAAGCAACAACCTTAGATAAAAAAGATTTAATTTTTTACTAATAATTCTAACAGTTTTGGCAATATATATCCCTACAATGTCTTACCACCAAAATATTCAGAAGAGATGGTAGTCTAATATATATGTTTTTCAAAAAAATAAAAATAATAAAACATTTTTTTATTGATTGTTTAGTAATGTCGCACTTATACGCATCACGATGGCTTTTGGAAACGAACCTCGTAATTTTCGAAAATTTGAGTTTGAGAGTCCTCAGACAACTTAAGGAATTTAAAAATATGGGTGCATTAATATAATTGAACAACGTCACATATATCAGAATCATTAATAATATTACACCTAAAAATAAAGGCCTTAATAGCGATTATTTGAATGCTAGTTAACTAGATAAACGTGTCTAGTTAAAATATTGTTTGAATGCTATTAGTATAAAGCAATTAATTTAAACAAATATTATAAAAAACAAAACAAAATTAGTTACAGCTATTTCATTTAGAAATAGAAGATTATATTAGTGAAGATTATATTATAATAGAGAAGCAAGCGACGCTTTTAATTCTTATTTTTAGATTATATAGTTCCGTTATTATTCATATTTCAAAGATGAAACCGGAATTTTTTGCGGAACAAAATAGGTTTCTTTCTAACGCAAGCATAATAATACCACATCTAATTTAATTTTATAGAAATTGTATTTCGAAATAATTATATATGATTAATATTTCCTTTTAATATATTCGTAATTTAATTTGTTTTTGTTAAAATTCTATTCAAAGTATATTTGATATAAATGACAATTTCAATTAATGAACAGCAAAGTTAATGGTTTCTCAATCCATTATAAAAATTTTAGTATTTTATTCGTGTAATGAAATTCTGAAATGATCAAAATATATTTTAATAATAATAATACGAAAAGGATTATTAAAAAAAAATCCTTTTTATTCTGGTTATAACATAATGGATTAATAATTGCCGACTCGAAATTTTTGTTCTTCGTATTCATTAAAGGACAATTTATCTAAATTGGAAATTTCTAATAACAGAATTTTGTTTTGCGTTGTTTAAATGTGGATTACTTGACGTACGCATTTAAGTGTTATGAAAAAAATGAATTATACATTCAAATATAGAAATGATATTGGTTTTAGCGAAGTTTTTTTTTTATTTCTTATTAACGCATCACACTAGAAGCAACACGAGGGCTATTGGCGACGGACCTCGTAATTTTGTACCTCGATCAAGCACCTCAGCTGGCATTCTCCTCTCCTAACTTCCACACCACGCCAAAGAGAACTGATGTTGTATACATGATATTAAATAACCCAATGTTATGTTTTAACATTTCTGAGAATGAGCCTTAAAATTAATATTTGAAAAAACAAATATATAGAGTGTTTTTTTTCTACCTTCATAAATTATTTGAATAATTATTATACTCTTTCTAAAGATCGCATGTACATTAATATGATTGTAAAACGGAAGAATACGAGAATTTCAGAGTCATATTACATATTTGTATTACATCAAATGATAATTCCTGATAGGTCAATTGAAGTTCGTTTCAAACATACTTGAACCATTTTGCATCTTTCTGCAGAAATGTAATTTTAACAACGTTCTAATTTTATACCCAAAATTTCTAAATATAGTATTAACTGCGTCAGAGTTTTAATGGTATAATTAAAGCATAATTATAGTCTGTTGCGACTGTAAGTGCGGACAGTAATATAAGACATTGAATTCATACACATTTAGAAAATAGAGGAATTCAAACCACTTACTTCACTTAAATAAATCATTGCCCCCGGTTCTAAAGGGCGCATTAACAATAACTGCAAATTGAGTAAAGGGTAGATACGATAATAGTTTGGATCTGAAAATTGGAAGTGGTGTTGGTGTACTAAATCTGCATCACGATTTCTGCTTTACTATAAGTAACTTCTATCTCAGAAGTTTTCTTAAGCGTTGTGAAACTAGTTTCTACAAATTTGAAGAATGTCGTTTGAATCAAACGGTCATTTTGATGCTTAAAGTTTCTGCAATTATGGTAAATATTTAAGCTATGCTACCCCTTTTTATTGCTTATGTGAAATTATGTGATTAGATTCAAAGTTATAATTTCAGCTATTTAATGACAATTGCAAGATGTTAGTTTCGGAAAATTTGAAATGTGTAGGGATATATATAACAGCACTGTTTCAAAATATTTTTGATTATACAGAATATAGTTCTGGTACTTAAATACGTTAGAAAATATTTAAATGATTTTAGGGGTTCTCAGAACTATTTTCCGTTTATGAGAAATTATATTTTTCAATCCATTATAGTTGACTAATGTAACAAAGAAGAAAATTCAAAATTTCCCCATATAATATTGATATATATTCACATTAATTCTCCTTTTGTAAAGTAATTTTAAAGAAATCTGAAAAAGCTAAAACGAAATATAAATTGGGCATTTTTTTCCAGTGAAAATCGATATTTTACAGCACGTAGGATTATGAAACATAACGGTGGTCAAAATGTACAAATTTCATGTTACACAAAAAATGATAAGTTTTGAAAATATTAAAAGCTTTATAAACATTTAGGGGAAAAAACCATTTTTTTAATTACAATTATTTAGAAAATTTTGAAATTAAAAAAAAAAGTTCACTTAAAAGTCATGTAAGATATTTTCTTTAAATTCTTTGTCTAATAATTGATGTATAAGTCAGAATAGAATTGTCTTATTTTGAACATGTATAAGAAATTGAAATTAATATGATTAATAGTTTCAAAGAAATCCTTATTATAAACTAATATATTTAATTTTGAGAAAAACGAAGTTAAATCTGAAAAATAATTTGAGGTTTCTATTGTGTTTTTTCTCGACAGCTCTACAAGTTTTGGTACTATTGTTAAACATCTGATAACAAACTGTTCAGAATAAAATGAATCTTTAACATATGTTTTTCTTTTCTTTAAAAATTTGAAACTTTTGAAACTTAAGACTTTTGTATCACAAGATACCTTGATACTACAAAACTCGATATTATATGAAACATGTTCACTGTGTGGTTTCCTGGAATTGGTGCCTAATCTCAGGAGCACTTTCTTTCACTTTCTAGGTATTGCAATTTTTATGACATAACGCTTTAAAAAGACTCGGTACCTTCTAACCTTTTTTTCGTGATTACGCATTTAAAATCAATTTTTTAGCATGTTGCGCAGCGTTTCTATTAATGTTAATGATTGCAGTTGAGAATTTATTATTGATACACTTCTTTTTTCTAAAAAAAGTAATTAAAAAAAAACTTTGAATCTTTTAAATTCTATTTCATCTCTATTTTTCAATCTTTCACTTGAAACACTTTTGTAATATTCTCAAGGATGTTTTAAGGTACTTTGAAGATCAATTTTATAATATTTCTCTTAGATTTCAAGGAAAAATAAGACATTGATATGGTTTCTAAAATTCAGCAAAAATTGGAAATACTCTTCATTTTTTTTCTTTTTTTAATATTTATTTTATTCTTAAAAGGTATCTGTGGGTTTTTTACATGTATTATATGCCCTATGCAGAAAAAAAAGCATGGAAGTATATATGTGTTGAAAGGGCAGCATTTTAAATGCAATAATATATTTAAAATAATTGAAAAAACATTTCAACGTTTATAAACTCTAAAAAACAATTACTATCATACTTTAACTAACCAAAGGCTCCCGCCTACCATCCATGTTGATTTTATAAACGTAATGCTAATCTACTGTTCTAGAATATATAGTATTTTAATTATTCGATTGCAAAAATGTGCATTTGAAAAAGGAAAAGAAAAGGAAGGTTTTGTTGCGTAATTCCCTCCGATTTCTGAAAATATTTTACCCCAATTTTAATTAATTTTTTATGGTTTTTTTTTTTTTAAATAAATATCATAAATTGTTTTTTTTTTTTTTTTTTCTTTTTTTGAAAACTGGGGAGAAAATGTGAATTCACATGAAGCTTTGTTTTTTTTCTTCTTTTCCGATGCACTTTTTTGCATACGAATATGTAAAATAATAAAGAAGTGCGGACGGTAGTAGAATTTCCTTAAGATTAGCATTATGTTCACTAAATCAAAACGGCCGGGGAACTGAAGTCTTAAAATTTCAATTTAAAACATTAGCAATATATTTTAATTAGAAGTAAGTATAATTTCATATGGTACACGTAAGTATTCCTAATAATTTTTATTACTTTTTAGAGTATTAATTGCCTGGGACTGAAAGAAAATTGATGGGAAATGTAAAAATGATATACAATAACAAAACCAGTTAATTTTTTGGCTTCGTATACTATTAAAATACTTTTTTTCTATGAAAATAAATTATTAATAAGAACACTAATGATAAAGTTATTAATAGAAAATAATTAGAATTAGCTCGATAATTACGCTACAAACAAAACACGACAAATCAGTTATTGTTATTATGAAAATTGTACGCGCTAAAAACAAAAGTAAATACAAAATTTGCGTGTGCAATATTAAAATTCATTAAGTAAATTAATATCATTAAAAAAATTAGAAACCTGATACTTTATATAATGTTCTAAAAATTCTGTTACATATTCATTTTTGTAAATATTTTTTTTTATTAAGATGACCTTTTCTAAAAGTATATGATGAAATTTAAAATTCCGTAATTAAAGCTTTTGAACAATGTTATAACTTGACATAATTATTCTAACTTGAAATACTCTACTTTTAAATAAGATTTTTAAAATTATGAAATGAAATAAGATACTCAAGAATCATTTTATGGATAACTTTAAAACCGTATTAAAAATTCAGTTTATTAATTTGCTTGCTAGTAGTAACTACAAGCCAGCAATCACGACTTCTAAGATGATTTCGATAGATTTTATCATATTGTACTATGATTAAGTATAAAAAATATGCCCGCCATAGCTTAGTGGGTTTAAGTGAGGATGCTATTAAAGACCTGCAGTGTAACGAGGCTGATTCAAGTTAAACCTTGGCCAAGATCCAGACTATTCTCAATATTTGGTATGGACGTTTGGAAAAGGAGGGTCTAGCTGAGGTGACGTCCTCGGCACTTGATGTAAGTTCAAAATTAAGAAGTTCGTCACCAATAGCCCTCGTGTTCTTTCTAAGTGCAAAACATTTATTCAGTCATTCATATAAAAATGAAAATAACAAAAGTTGAGTACAAAAATATTTATGTGATATTAAAATAAAATCTTTTTGAAACGTAATATTCTATTTAAAGAACTCAGCAATAAGGGAAGTTGATACCAGCCAGAGTTTTTAGTTACATTCAATACCAAACCAAAAATATATCTTAAAAATATCAACACTTTCTTATTGTACTATGCCTATGGATAGAAATGGGCGGACGCACTAGCCTGGTGATCATAGTCACAAATTCGACTTCTCGATCAGAAACCCGATCCCAATAAAGATCAGTTGTGGCTCCCAAATCCTCCCTTTGGCGTGTTGTTGGAGTTAGGAGAGGAAGATGACAGCACAAGTAAAGTCCTCGTTCCTTGGCCGAGACTCAGAATTACGAGATCTGTCAACAGTAACCTTCGCGTTATATCTAAGTGTGACAATACGGGAATCAATCGATAAATATTGGATAGAACCGGAAATGACCGCCATGGACATTGATATCGTTTTGGATTTTGGAATAAAACATTTTAACATATAAATTTTGAAAATAAGTAGTCGGCTGATAAATCTGTATATTAATGAAAACAAAAGCTCGTGTGTTGGATAATAAATAAATAAATGAAAGATGATTTGTTGCGTTGATGTAGTAAAATATATTTGCATTTCCGATCTCATACAAAATATATTTTAAACATTCAAAAAATATTTTAAAGTATTATTCTTTTTATCTTACTCTACATAATAAGAACATTTAACAATTTTTTTTGGTCTCAAAGCACACATTGAAACATTTAAAAAGCAAAAACCAATTTTCTATCAAATTAGTTGTGTTTACCAATAAAAATTATTCTTCTAATGGCATCAACATAATATTGTACGAAACTACTTTCAGTCGTCATTTTTTCGATCAATTCCATACGTTTATGAATAGAAGGCGTAGTTAAACGAATCTTTTTCTCCCATTTCATAAAGTTTTATGAATGGCGTGGGACAACAGCTTCAGTCTAATTATAATTGGAAAAAAAAAGTTATGTATACAACAAAAGAAGGGGCTCTATTTTTGTCGGATGTGAGAAACAAATATTTTTTTTTCATTTTCTCTATCCTTTTACTCACCAGAAAAATACTTAACACTAACTATTAGGAAAAATTTTTGAAGTTACACATTAAAAATAGAGAACTGTTTATCTAGTACATTTTGTACAAATTGTTCTTTTAAGTATTCGTCAGAGCTGTTACATAGTTTTACTTCGCTATTCTTATTTGAGCAAATTAGAAATAAGTTTTTTTATTTGAATAAACTATTTTTATCACACTTATTAATTGCATTATATAAAAATATCTTTTTTGTTTCTTATGTATAAATATGTAAGTATATTGAGTACAAAAAATACAAAAATGTTCGAAAAATACTTAAAATACACTTCTAATTAAAATAGTTAAAATCCTTTTTAAGTGTGAATAATTTTTAAGCAATTAAATGACAGATATAAATATTCACATATACTTTATACATGAATGAATTAATTTTTTTCGTATAAAATTCATAAATACAGAATAAAAAATTATACAAAATACGAGGGCTATTGGCGATGGCCCTCATAATCTTGATCCATGGTGAAATGGCATGAATGACATCTCCCTCTCTAAACATCCCTTCCACGACAACGGGAGGATATGGAACCTAGACAGATTTAACGTACATCAGCCCCGATATAAAGCGGGTCTTCAGTGGTATAAAGGTCGAGTCCACGATCCGCCGGCCACGAATTCGCGGCTTTACGGCGTTGGCTACCACAGCTACGAAAAATTAGGATTAAGACGCAGATTGATCCATCTGCATTCTTTTAAGAATGAACATAATGCTTTTTATATATATATATATATATATATTGTATCGGTGTTTAATAATAGTGAATAAATGTTCAAAAAGTAGTTCCAGTATTGAAAAATTACATATATTGAAAACGTTATTTAGATTAAATGCGATAACATTTTCCGAATTGAGATTATTTTATTAAATGCCTACTTCAGGACAAATCTAAATTAATGTAGTATTTACAACTCCAGATAAATAATTAAAGAACTCTATTAAGCTAAAAGGTGCGAATATTGAATGATATGTCTCATAAGATACAGAACAACAATTACTGATTTGATTGTTTTTTGTGGGATATAGAGCAAAAAAGGTTATAATTTCTACAATGGATATTATCCTCAAAACAGAGATTATTGATATTGTGACATATTCAATTTTTAAAAACAAACGATTGTGATACTTTTTTAAGATTTTATTTGTCCAACTTATAAAGGCAGACGATTTAATTTAATGTGATACTTTTTTTAAGATTTATCTGTTCGACTTTTAAAGGCAGACGATTTAATCTAATGTGATACTTTATTTAAGACATTACCTATTCTACTTTTGAAAGCAGACGATTTAAACTTAAAGTAATACCTTTTTCAATATTCTTTATTAAGATATTTTTTTTGGCAACACCAGATCATAGTTTTGATTTTAGATAATTTACTGGCAACGGATATGGAATTTAGTATTGAGTTTGGTTCCAAGAGATAAAGACGAACTTTGAAAAAGTGGTGCTTGTGTAAAAATTGTGTCTTGAATTTATGTTTGAAAAGATGTGCGCAAATAAATGTGATGTCCTGAAAACAAGTCATTTTTATTAATAGTCTTCAATACAATACAACATGAATTATGGTAAGGTATGTTGTTTCAATTTTCAATAGTTTATTAACATCACATTCACAATCACAATTAAAACGAGAGATATTGGCTTAAACGATCAAGTTCTGAGGATAACACTTGAGCTGGCACCGCACTATCCCATATCATCCCAATGAGAGGGCCCTGAGCTTCTTTGATTTATTATGTATCAGCCTCGCTACATGATGAGTTTTTTACAGTCATTAGGAACCGAAACAGTGACTGGACGTAAACAATTCTGGTTCTGAGTTCAATTCTGGTTCTGACCATGACAGTTATGGTGGTATACGTGCATTCGAAAGACTTTCTTAGCAGACTAAGAGTTGAAATGCTTTATTTAATGGTTTAATACTGACAATTGTAGTTATAAATGGAATCCTTACATTTTAAGATGCCGAATGGTTAGAGTCGCGAGCACATGGACAGGTGGTAGTCTTGCAGTTTGTAGGTTTTCTTGTAGTTTACAATGACTCGTGGATTGATGTCCACATTTCCCTACAGAACATGGGACCTGGCCAATCGTCACAAGTTCACGTTCGACCTTGTTTTTGCCGAGCCCTGTGCTTAAGCCCTGATGTCACTAGACCCGCCGTTTAGCAGGGCTGTGTTACAAAAGCAGGTGTCGTTTAACATTACACCTATGAAGACTTTATGTCCTCCCTTTGGTGATGTGGGAATTTATGCAGATGGGGTAACAGCTCAGGTGTCATCTTTGTCACTTGATCGAGGCTCAAAATTCTATGGACTGTCGATAATAGCACTCATGTTGCTTCTAATTTCGACATTAATGAACAGTCAAATAGTAAATTTACCTACCGATTGGGTAACAGAACAATACACGTTAAAGTCTTTCAGGACTTCACGTGCATTTGTAAGTGTGATGTGGAAGTTTGGTGAGTGGGTACCAGCTTAGTTGCCATCCTTGTCACTCGATCGTGGTTAAACATTAAGAAATCCGTTCCCAATATCCCTGGTGAGATTGATTCAAGTTTATAAAAACTGTCAATAAATCGTATAAATTAACTCACTATTTTATTTTTAGAAGAAATATTTCGTTCATATTTCCATTTCTCTCTTATCTTCTTATTATTATTTATTCAAAAAGAAAATCTAAAAGTGATAAGATTTTTAAAGCTTAAGCAAAATGTATTGTTCACGTATGAAACGTAAATGCTGAACATATTTCAAACGTCGCCCTTAATTTATGCTTAAATTATTTGATTTTTGTTACTAATATGCTAGACTAAGCATTCTGGCTTGGGAACATCTGAAAAATGTTTAAAAATTACTGGTTTCCTTATATCTATAATTATAATTTAGTTCCAATATAACCGAACGAAATGAACTTTACAATTATTATTATTACACAAATTACTAATTATTATTATTGTTGAAACTGTACACATGGTATCATAATTCTTCAAATAAGGCTGGGAGCAATAAAATAATCCTCAATTAAACACAAAATATAAATAGTTATTATTACGAGTATTATTATTATTATGGTTCAAGGTAATCACTATTCATTAACCAAGGTTTGAAGCCATAGAAAAAAATCGTTAACAAAAAACAAAATATTAATTTTTATTAAATTATTGTACATAGGAGATAATCACTTTTCATATGAGCTTAGAGCAAAAAAATTGATCCATAAGAAAACATAAAATATTTATTATTATTATTATTCTAACAAGAGATCAACGTTGTTTAACCAAGGCTTAGAGCTATAGAAATAATCCATAAGAAAACAGAAAATATTAATTCTTATTGCTGAGATTATTGTACATAGGGAATCGTCACTCTACAATTAGAGTTTGAAATTGCAGAAGTGATTCATAATAAAACACAAAATAGTAATTACATATTTACATATCGAAATTCAATTATTCGGGGGTTGTTCAAATTGTACCAGTTTTGGAAGACAGATAGCATTGCTTGGGCAATTTGGTAATACTAGTGTGTGCCTCCTTCTATTGAAAGGCGCCTCATCTAATGATACTGGTTAATAGGTTAGTTCTTTTTCCAACCTTTCACTGTGAAATGAAATTTTGTTTAGTGTCACATCGTCAATTTACAAAGCGTTGTTATCGACAAAGAGAGATTTAGATTACTCATTATTCAACGAAAAGTAAGCAATAATAATAAAAAAATAGAATACTTCTTGTAAACCAGCTTCGAAAAAGGCGAAGACAGCTTCATCGGTCAAAAACATTATGTTGACGAGTTTTTGGGATATGAAAAGCATCATAGTCATACATTTCTTAGAAAAATGAAAAACTATAAATAGATAATATTACATTGAGTCATTCGATTCCCTTTCCTCGTATCACATTTCTCATTTGCCTGATGAACAACTCTCGTTTGAAATGACGCTAACAAATATTTTGCACATGCACACATACAGACACACACCCTGATTGGAACTAAAATTGCCTTTGCTTATTTAATATTATTATGTACTTGCGTTTCTTTTTCTGTTCTCGAAAAAAAAAATGTTCAAAATGAAGATTAATCACAGTACAGTAAATGCCTTTCCGAGTCCAGGCTTCACAGAAGCATTTACTATAAAAAAATACCATCTTCAAATTTCTAATGCAATTATATTTTCACAAGCAAATTGTTCTTTAAGTACAAAAGCGTTTACAATGTTAACACCAAAAATAAAAACAGATAATGTTGTCATAAGAATCAATTATAATCCATAGTAAAATAAATGCAAAAGATAAATTTTAAAGAAGACAATAGTATTCTGTTCGAATATTAAGTAAAATATTGACGATAAAATATTAAATCAAATATATCTTAGCTATGTAAATATACCTTAAACAAGCTGAACATAATTCTTATAATTGTAACAATATTTTGATTCTAACACCATGTACACTTTATTTTATGCGAATGCCTTTGTTTTTACTCTATTTTCAAAAAAAAACGACAACATATCAGCACATATTTGCGAAAGTAATTCTTTGATCAATGCAGAAAATGTTGTGCAATAAATTATTAGATGAAAAGTTTACATAAGAAGATATTACGTACTCCCTAGTTATTTCCAAATTTTTTATATTATACTAAAATTATTTAGTGTCGAAAAAAGACAGCTTTCCAAATACTCTCCCTAAAGTATAGTAATATTCTTTTAAGTTTTAGTGCACTTTTTTTTCTTTTCATTAGTTTTCAAAGAATTAAAACATCTTTTGCACGGTTCAATTTATTTATACTTACAGAATTAATTAAACTAAAATATACTTATATATATCGTAAGACTCTATTACCTAGGGAGGGGGTAAAGGATATCGTATAAATTTTCATAATATCTATATTGCGAATGAGCTTTGGGGAACAGCAAAAATATATTAGCTTAAAATTTAATACATTTATTTTGAAATATTTCTGAATCTATTATTTTTCAATGAACTTACAAGAAAAAATTATACTTTCGGAATTAAATCTGAATCAAAAAAATTTCTAAAGTTATATTTTATTCAACTACTTATTAACTGATAGAAAATTCCGCTTAAAGATAATAAGACTTCGTATTTTTCACACACAGACACAGACACACATATATATATATATAATTAAATATATATATATATATATATATATATATATATATATAT
>BMAW01047836.1:68032-78052 GCA_019974015.1 Nephila pilipes
ATATATATATATATATATATATATATATATATATATATGTATATATATGTATATAAATTTAAAGATTTACTCTATTTCTTGCTATGACTTTGAAAATTTGTTTAATTCTGTAGACTTAGAGGGTGATACAAGATTTTAAGCATGACGATATGTAAGAAAACTCACACTTTATGCTTTCCATTACAGTTCCTTCAAGACGGTTCACCGCTTGCTCTTTGCCTGTGCATTGCAAGTCGAAAATTACATGTTTAGAAGCTTTCTATCCCCCGTTTAATTTTTTTTATTTTTTCCAATGAGTTTCGACACACCTCTATGTATATGTGTGTGTCCATATATATATCTGTGTGTGTGTGTGTGTGTGTCTGTGTGTTATGATTTAAAAAGTCTCTATAATTCCATAAATATAGATGATCTAGTTAATGTATAGCTAAATTGTTAAAAAGTACTAATTTATAAAGGAATTCATTTTTGATGATAAATTTAAATCTTTAATTAATATTTTGCTTATAAACCACAGTAATTATAAAGATATAAACTACAAATAAATATATTCCACAAGATTGACTGATATATAATAAGTTGCATGGTACTTACAATTTTATGAACATGTTATATTGATAGAGATAATTTCATTATTTCTGAATATATTTATGTTCGACTTAATTTGAATTACTATTAGGATTTTTGATAAGTATAATTTATTTTTTACTCATACACATTTAAGTCTAATTCCATTTAATAATAGTAAATAAAAAATCAGAATATTTAGATATGAAATTAAAAATTATTGACTGTATAATGACTAACAATATTTAAAACTTTAGAGAAACTTTCAAGTTTCATTATTATGATATAGCATTCTGGAGTAGCAGTTTACGTTATTATATTTTACAGAAATATTATTATTAATTTATTATAAGAAATAATAATCAAATAAGGTGTTATAAACTAAAAGCACATGAATTGTAGGATGTTTTTCAATATTTGCATCAAAGTAAGCTATTCGATATATTTTATAAACTTTTAAAAATGATTAATACAAATTAAAAAAAATAGATATACATTTTGTGTTTATATATATATATATATATATATATATATATATATATATATATATATGTGTGTGTGTGTGTGTGTAAATGTAGTTTTTAAGGATATTTTACTGATAGTTTTGTTTTTTAATACTTGATTAATATTTTGATTTTGTTAAAAAATTAACTTTTATTTTGGTCAGAGGGAGACATGAAATTATTAGAACAGTTTCATATTTCAACTCTAATAGTTTTGGTGTTACTGATTTTAAAAAAAATAATATATTGCTAAAATTACTTAATTTAAAAAGATTACTTGGTTTTGGTATTTAATTAATTAAAAAAAATTGTAAAATTTTCTTATTAATTTCTTTAATTTTGTACTTTCAATCAATAAATGGATAACTTGACTGTTAAAGATGTTTTTATTGTATCATATTGAAATGAGATGAGCACAACAATTTGCTTGAGGTAAAAGTTAGTGTTAATAAAACTGTTTAAGTGTAGATTAACTGGCATAAAGTATTCTTAAGACAATGATTATCTACTTTAAAGTTAATATATTTGATATAGTTTTTAGAATTTATAATTATATTTGCTTCTAAAATTTTAATTATTCTTGGTTTATACCTTTCATGATAATGCAATTACTGAAGTTGTGTTGGTCGGATTCCTAAAACTAGATAAACAATATTTTCCTATATTGAAATTACAGTCTCCATTTAGATTTTCTAAAAGCCTTTACCCTCTTTAGATTTCCTCAGTTTTGGGTAGCTTTGTATTTAACTAGGTTGACATTTTTAATTAATGATTTATTTTTAATTTTAATCAAAACTATTTTATAATATGTATTTCCGTAAACCTATTGCTTTTTTTATTTGTAGTATTTTGTGTTCATTAGAATTTAGAATTATATTTTAATTTTATTGCATGGTTGTTTTTATAATTAATGATTTATTTTATTAATTCTGTAATATTTAAACGTATTTATTTTTAATAAATTTCTTTTATACTTTTATAGATTATTATTTATAATTTAAGATAATTTTGCGGGAATGATAAAATTATGTTTAATTGATATTAATATATATATGTTAAGAGAGAATAAAATACAACTTTTTTTTCCAATGTTAATGCAAAGGATGTTTGTCAGTTAGAAACAAGGTTATTGAATTTTATTACATGATATCTCTAAGAAAGATTATTTTAACAAATTTTGTTTATAAATACAGATGGGGGACAAAATAATACGAATACCTGTGAAATAATGGAAAATCTTTATTAATAGAGGTTTGGACCACCCTTTCAATTAAGTACAGTTTTAAGGCCACGAGGGATAGATGCATGAAAATCATAGTCAATATTTAAAGGAATATTAAGCCATTACTCATGCATAAAGCTCTCTAATTCTCCGAAAGGCTGGATGGAGGTGGAAGTCGGAAATGAAGTTTGGACTCCAAATATTCCCATAAATGTTCAATAATATTCAAGTCCGGAGACGGAGGGGGCCAGACAAGATGTTCAACTGTATCGTCATGTTCTTCGAACCTTGCTTGAAAACACCTAGCAGTGTGGATAGGGGCGTTATGGTTTTGTAAAAGCTGTCGCTCTTCAGGGAATACAGTCTGGACAAAAAGATGGACATGATCCCCTTGAATGCTTAGACAGTGATTGGATTAGATTCTCCCATGCAGAATAATAAGTGGTCCAATACCGCGCCAAGATATCACACCCCATACCATAATGGAACCACCCTTATGCTTCACAATCGGCAAGAGAAATTCAGGATTAAATGCTTCTCTGGGCGTTCTCCAGACATAAACGTGTCCGGTCATCTGAAATAGGGTGAATGGCGATTCATATGATCATATTACCTGTTGACAATGCTGTGGGGACCAGCCTTTGTGATCTCTGCACAATTGGCGTCGCTTGAAATCATTAGTTGCTGTCACCAAGTGTTTAAGAATTGCCACCCTGCTATAAATGTACGCAGCATGAAGTTACCTTTTGACAGTTTTTGTTGAAACGGGGTCCTGGAGATACTTCATTTCGAATGCTATCTCGGATAACGATTGCTTGTGCTTTCGGGCTACTATGCGCTTCAAGACTCATCTATCCCTATCAACAAGCTTTGATTTCCGGCCATTGTTGTGCTTTGAAGACGTCGTCTTACCCTCTTTCGTGTACGTTGTCATAATGGCTGATACCGTACTCCTTGATAACCCCAAAAGGTTGGCTGCTTCTGTAACCAATGCTCCACTTAAACACACTCCAACAATCATTCCTCTTTGGAATTCTAACAGGTATGACATTTCAACTTATCACAGACACTTCCATAGACGTATGCAATGCAGGTGACTGCTGTTGAGAGACTGATACATTCCTGTTCACGCTCACAAGGTGGCAGACTTCTGTTGCAGGTGGGGCGGCTGTACTGCAGGTGTGAAATACGTCATACTTTTTCACAGGTGTTCGTATTATTTTGTCCTCCATCTGTATGTCTCATATCATATGTGAATCAACTTAAAAATCTTAACAAATTTCGGAAAAATGCGTTTATGTTCACCATTGAAAGATAAATAAAGTTTGTATGATTATACAATATTAATATTTACGTGAAGAAATTATAAAACCTTCCAATAATAACCTCTAGTCTATCGTATTTAATTAAAACATACAAATACTTGAGATTCTGGTTGATGTTAACAAAAATTTGTGTGAAATATCTTTAATAAAAGTTCATTTAAGAGAGCTCTATGTGACTGGAATTTTCTCACCCTAGAAAATTCGAAAATTCTCATATGAGTGTAAATAGTTTGTGCAAGCAAGCAATTGTGTAAATTCTTTAAAAACTGCATGCAAGGTAAGTTTTAAAATTTTATATCTGATAGAATGTATTAAAGTTCTCAAACAAAGGCATTGATGTTATATCTGTTAGTGCGATACAAATGTACTAATCACATAAAAAAAGAGAAATTTAGGATAATTTCTCTTTTGATTTTGGAAATTTAAAATTATTTTAAGAGATGTATTAAAAGCTTTTCGTTATTATTTTTTTTTTCATTTACGCATTTATTTCAAATAGAAAAATACATTAAAATAAAAAACAAAATTAGTAAGTTTTAATAGAATGACAAGTGTGATAAAAAGATTTATTTTGAGGAAATTGTTTTACCCCAGTTTTATTTTATACCTATTGTTACATTTTATTCTATTACATTGAAATATAATTTACTCGGTTTCATTTAAAGTCTCGTTATATATATAAAATGAAACATATACGATGAAATAAAAAAAGTCTGCTTTGTTTCAAATATAATATAAAATAAATCTTTTTCCCTCCTTTCTTTTGAATTGTAAATTTTATCAATGTTTGTCTCTAACGCCTTAAAAGAAATAAAAGGCGAAGCACTTTTAATCCTTTCCTTTAATTATAACAATATGTTTGTGTAAAATACTTTCATATATACTTTTAAAACCTTATATACGTAGACATAATTTTAATGAATACGCGTATATTTCGAGTTCAATATTGAACATTTAAAAAAGAAGTCCATATACATATATAATACAGGTCATTTTCACAATATTGAAAAGATTTCAAAATTGTTTTCCTTAATTTGATTTTTCGATTAAAATGCTTACAACTATCTGTTTTTGTTTTATATTAGAACAAGATAGAGCTCTTATTTAAAAATATCAAAATTTCAAAAGTGATGGATAGTTAGAAGACTGCAAATGTTCTTTCCCAGCAAATGTATTCATACAAAAGGAAGGCAAAACGCTGTATTTATTCCGCTGTAATATTATTTCAGACAATTAATATCCTAAAATATTTAATTTTAAGCGAAAATGTGTATTAGATGAATTTTGCATAAGAAAATAATCTTGAAAGATCTTACCCTTAAATTATTTGAAATCCATTTATCATTAAGTAGGTTAAGTCTCAATTTTTAAAAGAAAGTTCTCCTGCTTTAAAAAGCTTTATAATCAGAGAAAATGTGTCAACTGAACCTATATATATAACTATAATATTCATTAATATTTAAAATTTTAAAAAATGTGTTAGTATAAAGTTCACATTCTTTTACCAAGCATATAAATTAACTGCAAAAGTTGTATGTGATATAATCATTTATCTTGGAGCTCTAATGAATTTAATACTATGATATTTATTATGCTTTATTATATTTTGAAACTTTACTAATTTTTATTTTAAGAAAAATGGGCAAAATACCCTTTACTTTGGAAAAGAGATAAATAAGAAATCATTTTTTCCCCCCAAAACTATGACTTTGCTTAAATTTTTGCCTTTACATACGACGATATACGTATGCATTAGTATAATGTATACCATCAGTAAAGTATATCCTTCTTTAGTAATTTAGTAAGGTAAGTAGATATAACTTATCCAGCTGATTATTTAGTTATTGAATAATTAATTAATTTAATTAATTTATTTTAAGCTGATTTTATTACTTATGCGTATGCATTTGCTTCACCATTCTGGAACCACACATTTATAGCATTTTTTTCATGCGTCTTTCGGTTCTACGATCCATTTTACTTAAACACCTCTTAAATTATTCTACAAGTTTTTGATAGGGCTAGAGTCTGGAGAGTTTCCGGATATTCAAGCTAAATAAGTTTATTTTAAAGCATGAAATTTTTCACTGGATTTGATTTGTGATATGGTACCAAGTCATGTCTACATATCTTGTCAAAGTGTTTCAAGAATGAAAGTATCTTACATTGTAACTTTTGGTCGAACTCGGATTATCATACCTTGAAAAGGAACTAAACTTCTAGTGCCATTTATGTCAAATCCTCCCCATAAAGAAGCATTTTCGGGGGGGGGGGATTTATCGTTTTAAGAGTTAACAATTTCTTTGTCTAAAGATATATGCTTTGGAACCTTACACAAATAAATTGGTTTCATCACATGAAAATACACTTTTTCTAACAATAAGAGCATCATTTATATTTTTTGTTCATTCTAAAAATATTATCTTCATTTTAGTATTCAATTATAATGTTTTCAATGGTCTTTTAGCCTTGTGGTCGAATTTTAGAAAAGTGGGGTGTACAATAGATTCACTTTAATCCAAAACCATTGGGAAAAAATCTCTTTGTTAATTTTGCTGTTTTTAATAAGAATTTTATCTGTTATTGAAGCCTTATTTCATTTTCATCCAGTTTTATATATTTTACCTCTCTTCTTTGAAAAAAATTATCCAAATTCATTGTATTTAGTAATAATTCTTTACAGTCTTAATTTGTCTACACAATTGATTCCCAACCGGTGGGTCGCGAATCCCAAAGAGAGTCACCGGTTATCAATTTAAAAAAAAACCAAACCAAAAATTAATTTTAAAATTGAAAGATAGGTGTGAATTACTAGTTATAATTATCTTGCGTTGATTAATTGAATAGGAAATGTGTCATCAATTTAAACATGTAAGTAATTTATGATGGATCCTTTTAACACAAGCGTTCCCCAGTTGGCTTTTTAATTTTGTACCCTTTTTCAGCATTAAGAACACCGGATTAGGTGACCGCATGGAACTGTTTTTCTCTTCTATCCATTCTTCTATCCATTTCTATCCAGGACCGTATCGAGCACCACCGAAAACTGGAATTCTTGTGGTTAAAGGTTTTAGGTTGGGTAGGGAAAATCCTGTTTTTGTGCATTCTCGTTCAATTGACCATTGTGAGCAAACCCCCATGTGTCTGGGAAAAGTTATTTAAATTTCATAGAATACACTTAATGACTATCAAGCTCATCTCCTGAACATATACCTTTTGAAAGAGTTTAGGCAAAGTCCATACCATGTCCTAAAAAATTTGGGTAACAGCAAAAAAAAAAAAAAAATTAAATTTAAATGTCTGGTAGCCAATGAAATTGCAACACCATGATGGAAAACAAATACAAAAAAGATATTTATTGTACGTAAAAAGTAAGGCATAAAGACAAAAAGATTAAATTTGCAAGCAGTTTGAGGGTTTACAAGGGTGCGAAATTAGTAGAAACAGCTGCCATTTATAGTAGCTAAAAAGGTCTTTACCCGGTAAGGAATGGAGTCGAACTAGGCTTGGATGACAAAGACATAGAAAGAAGATTATTCCATACTACTTCAAGTCCATGTCATAATTCATCAACCGTTTTAGTGGAGAAGGTGGTGGGACAGTTTCTTAGCAACCCATTACCAGATGTTTTCAATGGGTGACAGATCTAGAAAGCATGCAGGACAGGGCAATTATCGAATACCCTGTATACCGAGAAAGGTCAGAACACGACTTGCAACATGTGGTCTTGCATTATCTTGTTGGAAGATGGTGTTTGGCAGGCCTCGAATGTAGGGCACAACCACTGGAAGCGAAATGTCAGAAATATACCAATATGCGTTCTAATTACCGTTTGTCCGACCTAGAGATATGTTTGTCAAGCACCCAATGGTTACCCAAACCATCACACCCGATTCCTGGCCCATATACCGATATGGAATGCAAACAGGGAGCGAGTGGTGTCAACGGAACCTGCAAACACTTATAAGGCCATCAGAATATTGCACGCAGAATTGGGACTCGTCTGAAAACACGACATTGTGCCACTCCCTTATCTAGCTTTATTTTCGGCGCACCAGTTTTGCCGTTTCTCTCTATGCTGCATTGTCAAGAGAAGACGAAGTAATGGTCGCCGTGTTAACAGTCCAAGCTTCTGCAAACGTCGTCGCACCGTTAGAGCGGATATTGGGTGTGCTGTAAACATGCAAATTTCCTGACTAATGTTCCGTGATGTGATTGTGCGGTTTTTCAGAGCCGCGCTCACAATATGTTTGTCCTCTTTGTTGGATTTCGATTAGTGCGACGGGTAATATTATGGAACAATAAACTACTCTCTCGAAAGACAGAGATCCTACTTCTATCGAATTCCGACACTTGCTGGGAAGCATTTCTTCTGCTTATTCGAGATATAACACAATATTCTAAGCAAACTCCGACATCAAAAAGCGCTTTCTGAATGGAAATATACTGCACAACTTTTCGTTTATACAGTGCTCAAGATCTCATTTCTCCCTCCTTCATCGTCTAAATGCTCTGCAATACTAATAATTTGTATATCCTAATTTTTTTTCCATTTAAGTGGTTTTCATGTGTTCGTCAGATCATTCATTCCTGTTGTAGTAATTTTAGTGTCCAGCAGTGTATCAGAAATTTTGCATAGATATAACTCTGGAGATTAATGTGTTAACAATTCAGCTGTTCATTCATTGATATACAGCTTCTAATCAAATTCGATAAATACTAAACATGTCCGTAACAATCAAATTGTAAATGTAATTAAGATAACCATTAGAAAATGAACCATTGCGAAGAAACATATCAATATTTTCATTACAAGTGAAACAGTAATTAATAAATTTACTGGTATATGGAATATTCAAATTGAAAATAGTCTTATTTTTGTAACATAAGAAACATAGTTTAAAATTATTTTTTAAGCACAATTATAATGTAAACATTATTGTCTGTGAAATATTTAATAGGACGAAGTGAAAACCGTGTCTCTCTTTCTGTGTGTTGGGCTCTACCTGAGCTACGATTCCAAATCTGCTAATTCAGACATTTCGAGTACTTTATAAAATATAGGAAAAACCCTAAAATCAGATGAAAAAATATACGTTTATTATAAGAGCAATTACATAAAACAGTACATGTAAAGAATAAAAACGCGAATTAAACTTCAAATGTTCATTATACCTAGATTTGTTTCTTACGACTACGGCTGTACAGAGTTGTTTACAGAAACGAGTGCATTTAAAAGAGGTTTCACGCTGAATTGTCTCTATTGGGCTTTTCGCGCATGCGTTCTTCTTCCGTTGAAGCGTCAGTCTCATTATTTAATTTCCATGTCTGTCTGTATAAATATATATACATATATATATATATCACTTGGATCATAACTGGATCAGTAATTGGACTATTTTGGCAGCGAAAAGTGTTGATGTTGACAAAATTAACTTCCAGATACTTCCAGTTGTTGCCAAGTAATCTGGTGTCTTTTAAATCAATCGACACTGTTAGTAAAGAAAACGAAATGTAAATTTTTCAATTGAATTTTTATATTTTCTGGATATGCCCGGAATGCCACCACATAATTTTCGGTTGAAGACTGGTTCACCTATTATTTTTCTACGCAATTTGAATCCACCTCGATTATGCAATGGTACACGTTTGGTCATCAAAAATATAACCGGAAATATTCTTGAAACAACCATTTTGACTGGAAAGTTTACAAGAGAAGAAGTTCTTTTACTACGCATTCCAATAATACCGTCAGAATCTGTGATACCCTTCAAAAGGTTCCAGTTTCCAATTCCGTTACCTTTGGCCATGACCAGAAATAAGTCTCAAGGCCAAACAATGTCTATTTACAGCTTAGACATGGAAAAGCAATGTTTTTCTCATGGCCAGTTATATGTTGCATACTCATGTGTGGGAAAACCATTGAATCTATTTGTGTTAGCAAGAGACATGATTCAAAGCTAATCGGTTTGAATTAATTTAAAATTGAATATTTTTATAATTCAAAATGATGAATACAATTATTAAAAATGATAAATAATCTTCGCTACCTACCTCATTTAAAAAATTGTAATATGTTATCAGCTAAGAACTTTATAAATTACTCTTTTATTGAAAACTATACTTGAATATGAGATGGATAATATATAAAATTCAAAATTTTATGCTGATTTGTGCTTAAAATTAATTCCTCGAAAAGTTTCATCAATCACCTCTAAATTTTTACTTAAGTTTCAAATCCCAATCGCGAGGGTTTCTACATCTACTACAACGTTTTCGTTTTTATTCCTAAATAATAATTTGACTGTATTGAATAGTTTACTACGACATAGTTCTAAGAATAACATAGCCACAGAAACGCGAGGTCGGGTCTGCTAATATATATGTATATGTGTGTATATAT
>BMAW01047836.1:78452-111565 GCA_019974015.1 Nephila pilipes
TTTATGAATAAATCATTTAATAAAATTAATTTTTCTGGTGTGTTTCAAAAACACATGGCTCTATTTCCAATTAAAAATATCAGGATAAAAATAGCTTTTAAGTACAATAAAAAACTTGGTAGATCTATTTTTAATTACAATAATATTTCAGAGTCACAAACACCACAAGTATGTAAATGCAAAGATTACAAACAATATATTGATTCATTCCATCAACATGTTGTTACGGGAAACATGAACATCGTTAAAAGCGATTTATTGAGAGGTTTCTTGAATAAAGGAACTGGATTCAGGCTCATGATTACTAATAGTAACCTTGTAGTGAGAAAACAAATTACTAATGATTTTGACAATTTTATTCTTAAGGTTGCAATTAAATATGGTTTGCCAATTGAAGCATTTGATGAATTTAGGTCATGTGTTTTGAAGAAAATTCTATATTTGAATTTTAAAGTGGATACGGAAATTACAATTAAAGATCTAAAACTTGATATAGATGATTTTTGAAGGATTTTGTTGTTTGTTTTGTTTATAAATTATGCAATTATTTGCAAATTTTACTATCATAAATTATTGAGTGAACATGCAATGAATAATAATGCTTTCCAGTTATCCAAATATAGTAACAGAGAAATAAATAATCGTCTTTTGGCATTCAATAAGAAGGTGTGTTTACACATTACAAACATTAAATTTCCATATATTTTCTTAACGCCAAAATTTCACAAAAATCCTGTCAAATTTCGAAGTATTACGAATGGATACAACACCTATATCACTAAATCTGGCAAACTTCTACAATCCATTCTTCAAAAATCTATTGACAATATTGAAAATACTGCTATTATTAAAAATAGTTTTGAAATTGTCAAAAACATGAAGGAACAAGAGGTATTCTCTATGCATGGATATGATTTTGAAGACCTTTTTAACTCAATAGATATTCAAGATTTAATTAAGGTTCTTGCAATTTTATACAATAAATGTCATTTTAATCAAACAATAAAACAGGAAAAATTCAATAGTCTCATTACACTTGTATTACAAGAGAATTTTATAGTTTTTGGTCAAAATCTCCATAAACAAATTCAGGGTCTCCTTCAGGGAGGTCCAGCTAGTAATTGTCTGGCCAATTTTTATTTACATTTTTATGAATTAAAACAGATTGACAATGATTCTTACTTTCTTTTTCGTTACATAGATGATCTAATTATTTTAGGTAAAACTGAGGATTTTAAACCAAATATTTCATTTTACCCTAATTATCTCAAATTATTAAAAACTAATCTTGAATCAAATACAGTAGAATTTTTAGATCTTGATTTGCAAATAGTTGACAATAGACTTATTAGTAATATTTTTGATAAAAGAGAGAGATTCGAATTCCATGTAATTAAAATACCTTTTTGGAACAGTAATCTACACAGATCCATTTATAGGAATATTTTATTGGGCTTTTTATTACGTAATAAGAAATTAACCACACATAAAATAGACAAGTTTAATAGCATTAAAAAATTCTTCAACAAATGTTTGGATCATGATTATCCAATAAATTTCTTAAGTACTTATATACATCACAAATATATTAAACATCTTTGCGAATCGTGATCCAATTTCAAATCCACCACACAACAATAGGTCCACAAAGTCGGCTTGTTAGTGGTCTAGCCGTGAAGAATTTATTTATTTATTTATTTACATTTACACAGCTCACATTTTTACTCACTCTCTGGACCGTTATACTCCTTTACCATACAACTTATTACCAACCAATTGTTTGCATCCTTTTACATTTTATTACCAATCAAACAATGATTTAAATCTTTTTTCAATTTATATGGTGATGATGTGTTATATTTTTTTCATTTTGAGTATGTGATATACATCTTGAAGCTTAAAGAAAATTCCGTATTACTACTCACATATTTGAATCTTCATTTCTTTGAATTTTGTAAGTAATTTTTATTTTTTGATTTGTTGATAATTTTTAGAATTATTGATTTTATTTTTGTAAATTTTATCGTTGAAAAGTTTTTGCATTTTTTAACAATTGAACTCTTTTGTAATTTGGATTTCCCAATTCAGCCTACCAGGAATTATAGATTTTATTTTTGTAGATTTTATCGCTGAATTTGTTTGCATCTTTTAATCATGAACTCTTTTGCAATTTGGATTTCCTAATTCATCCTACCAAGTCGCAAAGGGGGAAGGTTGGTACCATTAAACTAGTTTAACCCCGCTTAATCGGTCCTCAGCCCGATATTGCTTTTTGACTTGCTGGGTTCCATATTTTCATTTATTTTTCTTGCATTTCTTTCTGGATTTTTGTCTTTTTAAATATTTTAAATTATTCTTTCATAAATTTTCAGTATATATATATATATATATATATATATATATATATATATATATATATATATATATATAAAGAGAGAGAGAGAGAGAGATGGATGGGGAGAGAAAGAAAGAGAGGGGCATAGATATTGTGCTTAAAATCTTACTTTGATTACATTTTTGTTAATATTTAGCAATGAACAAGAACCTTTTTCCCCTTAAATACTTGAGTTTGTAGTATAACATCCTTAAATAAATAACTTTCGGGAGATAAAAATTCTTTGAATTGATTTTCAATTTACTACCCTAAAGTGTTTCTCGTTAAGGGTAAATTATTCGAAATTTTTTTCTTATAATTTATTGACAATACTCTTCGTTTTTTTTCTCCAACTGCTCATGATTAATTTTGTGTTTGAATACATATTCTTTTTCAGATCCATTTTATTCCTTTGAGAAGATTCAATAAGATTTATTTAGATACACACATTTACAAGAATTTTTTAATTTTGAGTTTTATTATTTAGTTAATTTTTGCGTAATGATTCGTTAAAAATTATTATATTAATGCGCATTTTTTTACCAATTAAGTTCAGTATATTTAATTTATCTTATTTAAAGTTAATGTGATTCAGTATTTAATGCACGACAGTTGAATAAGTATCAATTTCAGATAAGTAAAACTCCTTTCAGAGGAAAAATAGTTATTTCTTAATGTTTGTTTTAAATTTAAAACACTAATATTCTCCTATTGTAGACATCATTAAAATAATTGAGCCGGGGAAAAAATAAACACTTAGATTACATATTTTCTGAATATTGAAATACTTAACGTATAGTAAAAGTTTCTGTAGTAAAAAATAGAATAAATTTGCACTAATTACTATGGAGTAAGCATAGGTTCATTGAAAATACGAATGTTTCACGTGCCCATCACCTCATCCTGAAAATTCTAAAAGAGTGCATTTACAAAATACAATTACAAAAGAAGTAACAATTATAGTGAAATATTTCCTTAAAACAAATAGTTATTATATTAAAAATTCATGAAAAAAGGTAAAATTAATTTAACACATAATATATTGTGAAAGCAGTTATTAACTGGAAGGGGCTATATTAGATATTTGCTTCAGTTAGTCGAAGAATAGCTGTATTGTAGAGAAATAACATTTGACCACTTTTAATGTGTTCTAGATTACGATAAATAAATTCAAATCTTATTCTTGTTATTTGCTTCTTTATTAAAAGAGTTTTTTTTTAAAGAAATTGTTATAATATTCGGTACTTTTCCATTTCACCGGCGCAAGAGATAAAGTCAACAATGATTTAACCGACGCCAAACGAAATGTGTGTATTTACTGGGTGTTGTCGTCAATAAAGTCTGCTTGGTGAGATTTTCAAAGGCGAAATGGAAAAGTACCTAATATTTAAAATGAATAACAATTATAGAATCAATTGGGAGACATAAAAGGCAACAATATACCTATTTACAGTGTACTTTCAAAAGTAACTACCAAAAAGGAATGCTTTTGGTGTTCAAAGAAAACTCAAAATAGAACGTCGAAGTGAAATGTCTCTTCTGAAACCTGAAATTTGTTGAAACTCTTGAGAAACGATCATGCCTGAATGACTTTAAGGATGTATTTCCTACCCCGACTTTAGTAATGTTGCTTTTTTTGCTAAGATTGCAGTAATTTCAAGATTTTATTTTGCTGATATATATATATATATATATATATATATATATATATATATATATATATGAGTGTTCTGATAACTAAAAGCGAATTAGATTGATTGCAAAATACAAAATTGTAGTTTAATATACAAGAAAGAATATCGACAAATTAAATTTTGGAGCCTTTTTAGGGTAAATATTCATCATAAACTGCTGTTTGTAGAAAATGCAACACCATGAAGGAATCATCAGAATCAAATGAAATTCGCAGCAAATGTCAATTATAGGATATTATGCAAATTAATAAAGTTTCAGAGCCATCGCGCGTGCGCGGCGCGCGCAGCGCCCTCTGAATTGATGCTGAAAGCGTATAAATAAAGTGCTGTAGCGGGACGTTGAAAAAAGTCTATGATTATTTGTTAGTGGCAAACGTTTAGTGAGACCTGAGTATGCCTCCACGACGGAAGAATAAGAAATTCAAGCAACTTACGGAGTTTGAACGGGGGAGGATAATCGGCCTTCGAGAAGGAGGATTTTCCTATCGCGCAATAGCAGCTCGTATGCAGCGGAACAGTTCCACAGTGATGCGAGTTTGGAAGCAGTGGACCGACGAGCACCGAACAACTCGAAAAACAGGCACTGGACGACAGAAGGTGACGTCAGAGCGCGATGATCGACACCTGCTCCGCATGGCGGTGAATGATCGCACAGCTTCCTCCAGGCAGCTGGCAGCACGTTGGTCTACTGCTACAGGTGTACAATTGTCGGCTTCGTCAATTCGTCGTCGTCTGCTGCGCCGTGGATTGCGTGCAAGGGTGCCTTTATACAGGATTCCCCTCACGGCGAATCATCGACGGCTGCGTCGGCAGTGGGCTCTTGAGCACAGAGACAGGCGAGCTGATTGGCACCAAGTTGTCTTTTCAGATGAATCACGCTTCAATTTGTGGACCCATGATGGCCGTGTTCGTGTTAGACGTTATGCCGGTCAACGCTGCCTTCCTGAGTGTATTATTGAACGACATAGTGGTCGAACACCCGGAGTTATGGTCTGGGGTGCGATTTCGTATCATGGACGATCCAATTTGATACGAATTGAGGGTAATCTCAATAGCAACAGGTACATCCGTGAAGTGCTACAGCCCGAAGTCGTTCCTTTCCTTCAAGGCATCCCTGGAGCTATCTTTCAGCAGGATAATGCACGCCCACATGTTGCGCGGACTGTTCGAGACTTCTGTTCAGCACAACGCATGCAACTTCTTCCTTGGCCTGCTTATTCACCGGATATGTCGCCTATTGAGCACGTGTGGGATATGGTTGGTCGGCGTCTCGCTCGTGATCCGCGTCCTGCAGTTTCCAAAGACGAACTTTGGTTGCGCATACAAGCGATATGGAATTCTCTTCCTCAAGCAGATATTCAACATCTGTTTGACTCCATGCCACGTCGTATAGCAGCACTTATTGCAGCGCATGGTGGCTGCACCAAATACTGATTTCGGACGCTTAATTTGTTTCTTTTGTTTTGAAAATTTCATCATTTATTTGTATCAGTACAAGTCGTTTCTGCATTAAATTTCATTTGATTCTGATGATTCTTTCATGGTGTTGCATTTTCTACAAACAGCAGTATAGATTTTCTTCATCTAAATATATGAAAGAGAAAAACACATTTTTGGCCATTATATTAAATATCTATCTACTTTTTTACGTTAGATGAAATTTTAAAGTATTAATACCAGAAATGCGATTTCATTTAACAAGATGTATATTAATATTTAAATTGATAAATCCATAGATATAGTATAGCATTTAAAATGTCTTTTCTCATACATTTCAGATTCCAAACGTTTTATTCGGGTTTTTTTTAAAAAAAAATTATATTATTTCTATATCAAATCGCTCCAAATTTATATGTAACATCTTAAGACAACGAAAATTATTTGAAGGGTGGCTATTATATAATCAGACTGAAGCCGGATAAATGATAAGGAAGCAATGAATTGTTGGTAAATTTCACATGAAAGTTGAAACTTATAATTTACTTATTAAAATTTATTAATATTTTAAATCGTATAATTTATGGACTAAAAGACTAAATTCTCCGATGAAATATTTGAAATCTAAATATTTTATGAATTATATAACATTCTAATGCTTTTTTTGCATTTCGTATTTTTTTGTTCAAAAAAGCTAATTAAGAAACAAATTGTTAAGAAATTCCACATGAAACTGGGAATATCCACTACTGAAATTTTATTTTCAATAAATGAATAATTTGTTTATTGAAACTTATTATTATTTTAAAACTTATAAATTATTGATTTATTGAAACTACAACACAACCATTTCGTTAAGTAATTATGCTTTATATCTACCAAAAAACTTAATTCTCTGCTGAAATATTTGAAATCTAAATATTTTATAAATTATATTAAAATTTTTTGCATATCGTATTTTCTTGTTGAAAAAATTAGTTTCATCATATAGAATTTTATTAACATTAGCAAACCTTTGAAGAAAATTAAAATTAAATAAATTCTGTTCAGAAAAATTATTTTATGAGCAGATGAGAAATAAATCTATATATCAGGCAATGAATAAATATTTCAATTTATAAAATAAATTATTCTAAGAAATTGCTTGAATGATCTTTTAAGTTGATTGATTAAAATTTGATTTAGTAAATTTTATGTGTACTAATAATACTTCAGAAAGAAAAATATTTGCATCAATAATTTTCAAAACATTAAAACGTGTTTAAACAATTGAACAGTTATTTATAAATACATTATTTCTCAATAATAAATATTCTGAAAGGAATAATTTGTTATCCATCAATATTGTTATAACAATGTAGGTTATAACAATTATCCAATGTATATGTTTATTAAAATCATTATGCGTTTTTGAGTGCAATTTGAAAGCTAAAAAATAAAATTGAAAAAGCGATCATTAAAGATGACTTTAAAAATTGAGTTTACCGACTTTGTTCTAATGTTCTGTTTCAGTGTTGGAGAATTGTTTTACACTGGATCATTTTTTTTCACCTACCCATTTATTGCTCTCGTATTCTTAGCAGTTTTTTGGATAAATAAGCGTGACGCTAAAGTGACGGAAACACTTGATGTTATTGATGAAATTGAAGATGAAGTTGATGATGATGTTGAAGATGAAGATGATAGTGAATTTGATTATGAAGCTGATGATGAAGATGGATATCATAACACTAATCAAACCGATAAGTGGGTGTATGAACCAATAGACATCCTTCAAGCTCCACGTTTAGAAAACAACCCGTTTGCCTACGCATACATAAATAATCCATTCTGTGGAAATGGATGTTTTGATATGAACAGTGATGAAACTGAAAAATGGGTGTATGAACCAATAGATATTCTTCAAGCTCCACGTTTGGAAAAAAATCCGTTTGCCTACGCTTACATAAATAATCCATTCTGTGGCAATGATTTTCCACCACTAGAAATTTCCATTTAAATCACTTTTACTCAACTATCGGTAGCCTTCAGAAAGAATAGACTGAAATTATACGCCCTAATTAAACAGCCAAGCATTATAATCACATATTAGACATAGTAGCTGACAAAAGTAATATTTCTTAAAACAGGTTGGCTAGAAATTGTGTGAACAAATGAAGTCCATAGTGCTTCATTTTATAATCAAATGACGTTTAATAGACAAAAATGAATCCTATCAATAGAAGGAAGATATTTTTAATCTTATTCAGTATATGTCCTAACTAGCTCTTTTTTTATTCAGTTTTCGTACAAAATTTAAAATAACTCATATATTCAACTGCGAAATCATGATGTTAATGAAAAACTTAAACTTCTAAGTCTTCTTAATCAATATCCTTCTTTCGTTTATTGTTTATCTTGTATTTGGTATTTATATATTGCATTTGTCCTTTAAATTATAGATGAACACTACGACCCCTTGTTTAAAGGTAATCAGCTCTGCACTTATTCATATCGGAAATTGTATGTTTCCAAGTTCATCAACGACTAATTTAAGCGGAATGCGTAAAATAGGCGTATTCTAAATTGTGACTTCAAAAGCCTCTAAGAATGCTGTGCAAGATAATGTGGCTTTAGAATATTTAAAAAAAGTTTATACCAGATCATGTGACTTTAAGAACCTCTAGTTAGTCTCTACCAGTTATTGTGACTCTAGGCTCTTGCAGGTTCTAGCAGATGGAGTGATTTAAAAGCCTCCCAGAAAGGCTCTACTACGTATTGTGACTTGAAAGGCCTCCCGAAATACTCCGCCAGTTATTATGTCTTTAAAGGCCTCAAGAAAGGCTCTACCAATTATTGTGACTTTAAAGTCCTCCGAAAAGGCTCAAGTAGATGAAGTGGCTTTAAGAGCCTTCTACATACTGTAATTTAAAAGACCTCCCGAAAAGCTACACCAAATATTAAGACTTCAAAATCCTCCAGAAAGGTTCAACTATTAACAGGGTCTCTAATAGCCTCTACGAAGTCTCTATTTAAATGACTCCAAAAGGCTCTAACCCATTATATGTGACTTTTAAATGTCAGTAAAAGAATATCCTTAAAATTAATGAACACTGTGGAATTGGCGTTAGATGAATACAATGTTTACTTCACTGTAGCACGCGGGAGAATTTAGCATCTGAGTGAAAGTATTTGAAGAGAACTGGTGATTATTGCAGATTCTTACAATAGAATAGCAATGTTTTGTTTGAAAATATATTTTTATAGTACTACATACATTCTAATTCAATAGTGTATATATCCAAAAATAAAAGTTTACAACAGACCTGTATCTGCTTTTTTCACAAATAAAACATTTTGGATATCACTTTAGTCTATGTTTCCTTGATTTGTATTTCTTATTGTATATAAAATGTATTGATTCTGAAATTTAAATTGTGTTTTAAAATGTAAATTACGTTTTTAAAATGTATTAGTAAAAGCTAAATAAATTATACTTATAAGGTTGTGCGAAAAAATAAACATTGATATTCATACATTGATAGTAAAAATTATGCGCGACTATTTAGGTGTATTTAATATATATTTTCAAAAACAAATTGTATTTAAAATGTAACAAAATAAAGCAGATCTAATTTGTGTAATGTTTGAATTATAAAAAGTTTTCCATTTTTTTTGGTTTAATTTTATTTATTAAAAATATATTTTGCACTCGCATTTTTAAAATATTTTTCATTAATTTTACCAAACATTAAAAATGCTCCCGAGAATTTTAGAGTTTTATTAAATTAATTGAAATCTGTGATTCATCAAGAACTGAATTCATATGAATGAAAAAGGAATAATTTGTAAGTGTAATGAATTTGAAAACATTTTAGAGTAAAATTAAATTACATTTTTCTTTTGTTCTTAAGACAAAATTTCATTCCATTAACCAGCTTCAGTTAAAATAAGTTTATATAACCAGAATTTAAGAGTTAGATCGTTTCTATTCCTTGTGGAGGAGCTGTCATATTTATACTTATAGACATACAAAATTTTTATCTTATTTTACTTTTATTCTTTTGCGAAATTAAGACCTTGCGGAATAATATGCTTTCTGAATTTTTCCTGTAACGTGTGCATTTTAATTAGTGAAATTATAAAATCTTAAAACAATTGAAACAATTTTTATAAATTAAATTATAAATTTAAAAAAAATACTTCGGTTGTATTTTCCATTATATTTCATTTAACCATAAGGTATGCATTATGAAATATATCTAAAAAGGCAAGCAATTAAATGCCTTTCAAACTCCGTACCTTAGCAAGATTCTGGCCATCATACTAGACAGATAAATTTTAAATTTTGAATTGCATTTCAATCATCTACCAAGTCAATTATCAGCCCAATTACACCATGACGTTGGACATGGATTTGACTTTTTCTTGGATTGTGCGGAAGAGAGAAATACCAATCACCACATGGCGCTGTATGATCATAGAAAATAGAAATTCATTTGGATGTCCGAGTAGAGGAAGTACACGGAAGGCAGATTAGAACGGGTTGAATGGCGTGCAGTTGTTGTGTTGTCATACAACTGTTTGGCTGGACGAGAATGGATGATGATAATATTGCATACAAATTTACAAAAACTAATTGTTTTTGTTCTCTAACTATTCATGCAGTGGAGATGTTTTTTAAATACAAAGTTTTTTTGTACTATACAAACTCGTATCCTAAATTAATAATAATTACAGAATACTAAAGGAAACTGTTTAATCATAAAATAATAGTAATATAGATTGATATTTTGAGTAATTTATTAACTGAAATTTTCAGCAACAAATATATAAATATTTATTTTTTGTTTATTTTTAGAGTAATTTTGCATACAAGTTAAGACGATCTAGTTCCTGTAAATATAGATCAAATATAAGTGTGATACGCACGCAGTTTTCAGACTTCCTTCTACCGGCCATTTTTATTTTGTGTTCGTATTATTAATCCGATGGAATTTGGACTAACGTTCTCAAATCTTTACTATTTGATCTATTTGAATGTAATGAAGTGCATCTGAAAGAGTAAAAAATAACAAAGGCTTCTGTAAAATTACTTTTTTCCACCAATTTTTAAAAATATATTAAAATATTTTTAAATATCGAAAACCTTTCAAACGAATCATTGAAATAGGGGTAAAGTTATTTTTAAAAATCATAGGAAAAAAAACTTATTCCAAAAAAGCCTTTATTTCTTTTTTCTCTATCAGATGCATTTTATTGCATTCAAATAGATCAAATAGTAAAAAAATGAGAATGCCAATCGAAATTCCATAAGACAAACATTCCATCCATGAAATCAAAATGGACGGTTGATGGGAGTATTAGGATATGTTGATAAAAGTTTATTAAAATAAATCTAAATAATGATTTGCGATTGTAAAGCACAGTTTAAAAGCAATTGATACTCCTATATGCAGAATAATAAAAGTTTTCTTTATACGACTAATTCATTTTATCCCATACTGCTGCTTATTATTATGCCAAGAATTTGGTTTTATATTTTAGGTGTGTGAAGTTCTTCGAGTGAAGTATATTATATAAAATGTATTAGAATAAATGCAATTAAAAGAAGGAAAAACGTTTTGTTCTTTTTTCCTTATCTGTATTATTACTGTCATAATAAGAATAGTCTTGTTGGATAATAAAATACTGTATAATTAGTTATAAGAATCGTCTTGCTATAATGTAGATGCATTTTAAAGATAACTTTTATAGAACCTGTATGTGATAAGAAATAAAAACTCCCTTTTCAATCGAAATAAATTGCTCTTTTCAATTGGCGTAAATTGCCTGTCATTTGCTTTTGTATATAATGTGAATCAATATTATATATTATTATTATTATGCACATTAAGTATTATTTCAGTTGAAATAAATTTCTCTTTTAAATTGGTGTAAATTTTAACTGTTAAATAAATTTGTATATTATGGGAATCATATTTTGCATTTAAAGGGCAAAATTATCTGAAGAAAATTAAAAATATTGAAAATGTCTGCTGTTTCAAAATTTGTATTCCATTTAATTAAGGCTACATATTATCAAAATCACACATTTCTTTAAATTTTTTATACCATTACCGATGTTTTCATTGTATTTTCCTCTAGAATTAAGAAATCAGAGTTCAGAATAAAATTTTAATCGGTTTATATTTTTTGTAAACTTAAATTTTTGAAGAAATACATATTTTCAAATCCCTAAGGCTTTTCATTTATTAATATTTTCAGCCAATTTTTTGTACAAGACTAACGTATAATATTTCATATTTAATTGCTTATGATTTTTTTTTACTATCAACACTTATTTTCCATAAATTGTTATTCTGAATATCGCAGAAAATTATTAAAAGTGTTCATATTTAAAATTTAATGATTTTTCAATAAATAAATAAATAACAACAAAACTTAGACCTAATTACATACAAAGTCTTACTAAATGTATTATTCTGAATAGCCATAAAACGTTCATGTTTCTAATTCATTATTTAAAAAAAACCTTCGCGTTTTGAAGGAAGAAAAATAATCAAAGAAGGATAATGGAAAAAATTGATTTAAAATTTTCATTTTTTGAAATTTCTTATTTATGACCTTTTTACAGACATGGTATGTACATAAGATTATAGTATAGTTTATTTATTATGTATTTTTCCAGGATTTTTAAGTCAAATGTAAAAGATGTATTGCAATCTAGTAAGTATATATACAAAAGTTTGAAAAAAATGCCGAAAATTTACAGTTTTCAATATACAAAAGGTAACTCTATGCTTCTGATGTTATATTTACTATTAGTTTTATTATTCTTATTACACACATTATTTATTAAAATACATATTCTAATTCTAAATATCTTCTCAACATTAGATGAAAGTGCAAAGGACAATAAACATTTTCTTAAGAAAATCTAAGAATTGTGTGTCATTTCTTTCAGAAGAATATTTAACCCAATTCAAATCAGTTGAAGAAGTTAAATTCTGAACCCTATTTCATTTGTTGAAAAGAATTATTTAACTTTAGTGACTGATCAAATAATGAAAAGTTATTAAAATGCAGTCCTCTTTCTCTTAAGTATTCAGTACCGCCCAAGAAGTGTCATTTCCACTAACATCTAACCGAACATTTCACTTTCTTCAAAAAAAAGTTGTTCATTTATTCAAATTTAATTTCCGTTTAATAAATGATAAGCTCTCGTTTCTAAATTGAAAAACCTTCTTGAATTCTATCCGTTACTTTTTACATATTGCTTCATTTTCAATGGCAATATCTAGTTTTGATGGCAATATCAAATACTAGTATTTTGCTCCTTTCCTTTAGTTAAAATGTTCTTAACCTCATATAGAGTAATTTATTTTCGAGAACACAGTTATTTTCTTGTTTCGTGTCATTTACTTTTCTGTGAAAAATATACATAGATAATGTTTAATAAGCTAATGTGTAAGTGCTGGATACATAGATAATGTGTAAAAGCTGGTTATATTTTCAGTATTCCATCAATGGTGGGAAATAAAGATAACTATTTTGTTTTGAGAGAAATAGAAGCTTTTTTTATATTCTATAATAAAAAAATTACGGAACTCTTTAAATGCTTCGGTTCTCACATTTTCAATCGAAAAAAACAATTAAGTTTCAAGACTCAATGTCTTTAACCAGTCCATTTAAGTCCTATTGCACACAATTATTCAATAAATGCGCGAGCAACCAATTTCAATACTTTTTCCTAGTGTGTTGTTTAAGTACCGGAAATAAGTTATTTTTTCTTTCACGATTTATGTCGCCAAAGTTGGGGTTACACTTGTCTCAACCAGAATGTTATATAATTTTCTTTCAGATATTTTTCCTTTGCAAATTATATCATTTCTATAAATTTATGGGACATGCGAAAATTTAAACTACAATAGAGAGAAAGAAAATTACATAAAATTGGAAAAACTTTTCCCACACCAAAATTTGTTCTCATCAATACAAGCTTCTAAACATGGAATACCTTTTAACGCATATCCAAATTAATATGCAAAGAATTAGGAGCAAAAACATCGTTTACCTTCCTTTTGCCTTCGTACCAAGCCTTCGTTTGGGTACGACCAGAATAAATTTTTGATGCATTCTTAGAATTTGTCTACACGTTTTTGTATTATTTTGATAAACGATCACATATTATGTACCCTTGAATGTGTTTTGCAGTAAGAAAGGTGGACGTAGCTTTAGCTGCTAGTATTTGTCCTTCTAGTTTTCAATCTTTCTTCTAAAAATTAATCAATTTTTTTTTAACTGACCATCAGTGATATTCTGATTTTTTGTTTACTCGATACAATATGTTATAATGAGTGTTTATTTATAAATATACCTGTTGTTGTTTTTTAAATTTTATTCATCTTGTATTTCACATTCTCCATTTTTACTTCATGACATTATTTTTTTTATATATTTTATAAACATGGACTAAAATAAATCAAACTACTGTTATAAAATTTTCAAAATTGTGGTTAAAATTTAAAAAGTATGTTTGCTAATTATTTTATCTTCTTTCTTTCGTAAGGTAAGTGTTGTGTAATATTATCAATGTATCAAAATATACATCAGTATTTGTATCAAAACAAAAATGCAAACCAAATTGTAATAAAAATAGTGACTTAGACTTTAACTTTCGTATTAAATGTTTTTCGTAGTAATAATAATAGGGAGAATCAAAAAGAGATAAATGCAAAATTTCCAACTTTTTATAAACAGATCTTGCGGATGGAAAAGCGAGGCCATGAACATATTTAAAAATATTGGAAAAGGGTTGCGATTGAAAAAAGTTGGGAACCATTGGTCTACACCAACTACATAAGTGATATTTTTTATTGTACTTAAAAACAATTAATTTTACGTTTCCGTGGCGCAATATCCATTTAAGAAACACTCGAATAACACGGTCAAAAGGACAATATTTAATATGCATCTGGTATAAGCAAAAACTCATAACTGGGAAATTGAAATGCTTATTTTCTTTTTTCTAAGTAATTATACCACATTTTGATTGCCACTTGTAAGCAGAAACACAACTTCAATGCAGAAAAAACGGTTTAGAATGGTTTCAGATATCCATTTACACTCATATAGTGTACATGTTTAGGATTCAGGGGAAAAAAATACGTAGCTTTTGCTAATTAATTTGCACAACGTTGTGCAACAAATTCCGTTTAAGTTTTGAAAAGCACGTTAAAGCAAGGTAGAATATTTTATTTGTAGGATAAAAGGAAGGAAAATAATGGTTTAAATAAAAAAAAAATATTTTCATCCATATTTATTCTATGTTGAAGACAATAATGTGAGTTACACCAATCTTTTTTTCCATTTATACATAGGTTAAATTAGATATTAAAATAGATATTTAAGATACCTCCTTTCTCAATCCTAAAACGGACACTTTTTGAACTGCATTCGAAGATACGATGGTTTGCTTAAAGAAGCGTGTGGCTATACGATCAACAGCCTATGATCAGTTGCATTAGCTAGAAGATTTGAAATTGATTGTGTGATTTTATTGTAAATGCTACTTTTATTTTTTCAAAAAAATTCTTCGTTATTCTAAGAAGGGCTACAATAATTTTGGGAGAAATTAGGCAGATATTTTATTCACTAAAGTGGTGTAAATGATATTATGTATGATAAAGTATTAAAATACGGTTTATATTTTGAAATAATTGAAAACGTATATAAATATTGGATTTCTAAAATTTTAAAATAGACCCTAATCTGTAAGAAATCTTAATATTTATTTACTCAGCATTAAAAATGAATAATATGTTAAAAGATTTTAACTATAAATGTTGAAGGAAGTACTGTATATACATTTAAAATAATAAATAAAAAACTATGGCAAGAAATAATGAAAGAAAAAAAAATAATGCTTTATTCTCGTAATGTTAAAAAGTAGGCCCCAAAATGGGGAAACATTTTTTGATCAAAAAAAAAAAGTACTCGAACATTACATTTACTGACTTCGCTATGTTTTAGAGAGCAGCATATTTTAAAATACTACTCATTTCTACCTGAATCAATCTTGTTTTATGACAGAAAATGTATTCTATGTTTTGTCTCCTACACTGCAATGCTAAATGGCTGTTAAACTTTTAAACAAATTGCCTTGAAAATTGGCGTATTTATGAAATGTTCATGAAGTTTAAGAATACTGCATCAGAAACTATATAATTTGTTTCAACGTTGCAAATTGCTATGAAAATTGGAAAACAATTTTTCTCAGAAATGTGTTCAAGTTTAAAACAGTATCTCGATTTTAGGAGAGAAATACCTTAAGTGGTGTTTCTTGGATGGAAAGCTTTACTATAACTGCAGCAGGTTAAACCAAAATTCATTTAAAAGAATTTTCAAAAGTGACAGGCTTGTAAAAGGTTTAAGCACAAACAAGGGATTTAAATGCATGCATTAAGTAAATCAAAGAAAATTTGTCCCATTTTTTACTTAAAATCAGAAACTCTCTTACTGGCAAAAGCACACATAAGCATTATTATTCTAAAGCTTTTGTTGTCATTTGAAGCAACATACAAGATCTTTGAATAAAATCCAGTACTGACAGAACAAATCCCGTGGAAGAATTTTTAAAAACATGTGAAAGGAGATTTAAAATGTGTTCTGGCAGAATTCAGGAAGGCGGCTTATTTCTGTCAACTTTTAAGAGGGAGTTACAAAAGAAGACTCAAAAGAAAAGTATGACAGTTTCGTAACATTTACAAAAAAGGAAATTTGAGATGGGAATAGTCTGCAGAAAATTTAAAAACAACGAAAAGAAAAGAATTTTGAATAAACATAAGAAAATGAGTTCTTAGATCGTTTTAGAAAGGGAGAATTAAATAATATCTGATTGTCCCACCACAGAACATCAGAAATCATTAATTAAAATCATTTGCAAAAAATTTAAAGTTTAATATATAGCATTGGTTTTATACACACACACATAACATATATATATATATATATATATATATATACAATAATATATTTAATGTTGAAACATACATTAGACTGTTAAGATGGTTTATTCTAGAATTATAGGCCGCTATATTTCCATTAGCAAAATGTATTACAAAAATAGTTGAAACACAAGAAATGCAGATTGAAAAAATTTTGAACATTTAAATACAAAAAATAAACGCAACAATCCTTAAAAACCTGGTTCTTAGAAATTTAAAAAGAAAATTAAAAATCTAAAGAATAAATCAGTAAGATTTGCTAAATATAACAGTATTCGTTTTTATAAATATTAAATACAGTAATTTATTTATGTAACATAAGCAAATTTAATTTAGATATTTTCTTACAGATTATAAAAAAGATATTTTCTTACTTTTAGAAACTTATTAATCATTTATTTCATGTCATACAACTATTTGAAAAAGCATAAAATGTAAATTAATAATATGCTACGGTGCTAAATACCAAACCTCTAGCACGCGAGCTAAAATTTTAAACGTTGCCAAAATGCAAAAATATATATATACATACATACAGAGATAGAGAGAGACTTTTACAAACGTTTAATTAGTAAATAACAGATATAATATTTACTAGCATAAAACAAATTTTAGGTATTGTTCATATTACTAATTCTGCATTATCCTTCGTTTCTCGTAATCTTGCACTAGAGAAAATAATTACACATTCTTGTGACGCAGCATTAGTACCGTTTATCGTACTGCAATATCTATGATATATGAAATTTTATAGCTTTAGCCGTACTGGAAGAAGGCGGCAGCACCTTTTTATTTTCAGTTATTGGAATACTTCAAGTTTTCGATATCTGCAAAGAATATGTCTTCGTCTCGGCTTATATAAAGAATGCTGAACAGAGAAAATTTAAAGTAATAACAAAGTTTAAGAATTAAATATCATCCATCGTATTTGGAGCATTTTATACCATTGGAACTATCTTTTTATAAATTTCCCACAAGTAACTGTATTTTTCCGTCCTTCATGTTCTTCATCTTTGGAAACTTCATAGGTATCATTACCTCTTATTTTAATAATTTCCTGTGTTCCTTAATTACAGGATGCCGTCATTAAATGTCCCTAACTTGGAGAGGTCGCTATACTTAGTACAAAATTAAAAAATATAATGAAAATTTAAAATTTATAAAAATACGCAGAAAGTTTTTGTTAACATAGCAGTGAGCTTCCACGTGGTCTCTCTTATAAATTCCACAAAAGTAGTTGTATTTTGCGGTCCATCGTGTTTTCCATCTTTTGAAATTTTATAAGAACTATTAACTCTGATGGATTCAGGCAATAGTCTAGTTCTAGGCATTACCACTGTAGTATTTCCGTAGTCACAGTAGCACAAGCATAGTTATTGAAGTATGAATGTTTTCTACATCAAGGTTTTTTTTAATATTGTCTTTGACGTATTCTTAAAAGAAAGGATAAACAGTCATGGGGTGCTATTTGGAGATCTTGGTGGCAACGAAATTAGTCCACTGTATCGTATCCATCGGTTAGAGAAAGTTTCATTCAAAAATTATTCGCGCATCTGTGCCTGAGGAAAGAAGGAATCCCATCTCGTGAGAAAATAACAACGGGTAGTGAATGCTTAATTTGTGGTATTGCGAAAACCTGCAACATGTTCAAGTAAATGTATGTGGTTACAGAAGTATCACTACAAAAAATTGGTCTTATGACTGTATCATATGAAAAAGTACACTCGCATATTCTTTCTGCTTTCTGTATTCCATGGAGAGTTTCTAACTCCAGATTCTGCAGTTGCGCTTTTTCACATTGTTGCTCACATGAAATGTTGTTTTATATGAAAAATGTTGCAATTTAGAAAATCGTTTTAATTTTTTGTGCTAGATAACATCTCTGTAGAAAATGCATCAGGCTGCTGTCCATCATTAAGTTGCAGTATCTGCACAATCTGCATTTTATAAGCATTAAACCCTTGTCTTCGACGAAGGACATTGTGAATAACTAAACAACATAAAACTAGATTCTTCTAAACGACAGGAGAATTCTAGAAGAAAATAAAGCTTTAACATTACATTATTTGTCTTTGTGAAGTTAATGACGAATTTCTCGTAAGTTCACACATAATCTTTAATTAAATCAAAAAAATATAAGTAAAGATATAAATAATAATAAAACAGCCTGATCCGCTGGAACTACAAGTTTTTGTTAACGATTTTACACATTTAACCGCTTATAATTACTTCCGTAAAAATTTCAAACGGATTAAAAGAAAGTAAAATGTAATTTTTTTAGCAAATTGTTAGATACAGAAGTCGTTACATACTTAAAACAAAGTGTATTTTACTGTTAACGAAGCCTAAATAAACTAAGAACTCTCCTCTACCAATAAAAAAAATATTCTTCAAAAATATAGCGTTCTATTCTGTTAGATTAATTAGAATCGACATTTCAGGAACGAACACATTGTTTCTGAAGAAAAAAAGCCTTTCTTTATATTTCTTTTAAGGTTAATAGCGGCTCACTTTGAAGTGTCTTTGTTTCTCTTGAGTAATTGGAAAGATTGAAAAAGCATGTGACATATATAAAGACTTTAACTCAGAAAAAACAAATATTTTGTGAATGTTAAGGAATGCTTATGAAAGGAGGAAGAAATATTTAAATAAAACCATTATGCTCATAATAAACTGGTGCTTCAAAACGAATAAAGATGCAAGTGTGTATTTTTATTTCACATTTGACTAAACCTTACAGTCTAAGTTTACGGCGATATTATGCCTAATAACAGTTTATGGTAATTTAAATAATTTTGCAAATAGAGTAATATTTCCGGAACTATTTTCTTAAGTGCTTCTTATTTTTTGTGTGTGCTTTAAGAATAAAAATAAAACATGCTTCTAATTTTATTTATTTGAAATATATATGTATGCAGAGCTTTATTTTAGTTTAAATCAGTAAATGTTATTATTCAATTATACACAATATAATCTATTACAACAACATAAATTCGTATGCAAATCGGTAAGAAATTACGGGAATGGAAATTTACACTGGTAAACTGTTCTAAAGTATGTTTTAAATAGTAAATATAATAATAATGTTTTTTTGAACATAAAGTTGAGCCGTAAAGCGTTTCTCCCAGAAAGAATATTTAAAAACGTTACCTTTGCCGGGAGACGTATTTAAAGACTGTCTCACAGCAAAGTGGTAGACGTATTCGCAGAAAGCGATTACTACAATCCTCCTCATATGAACTAAATAAAACTACGAGTTCATAAGTTCCAACTATGCAGAGAAATGAAAAAAAAAAAAAATGCAAAAATAAAAAGTAACGTAACAAGCAATTTTTGTGCCTGTAAATTAAGCTTATAAATATGTTCTGCTTAAAATTTGTTATAATGCAATACAACATTTGTATAAAGTTTTCGTCCTTCTCGCTTTAGATTCATCTCTGAAAAAAATTAAAATCTTAGAAAATTCATGCTAGAAATAATTAGTCTGTCCTGGTAAATTTATCATTCATTTTTAAGGGATTGAATCAGTCAGTAATTTAATAAAGGGATTGGAGTTCAAAATCCCATTTGAATCTCTGAATAACTTATATTTTAATAATAGCCGAATACAGTTTGAGATATGTAGTAACCTAAAATGACCAAAATACGGAAAAAAATAGTTCTATTATCTTATTTTAATAGTATGACAATTCTTAGTACATGCACAAACCTCCATAGCTCGAGGTACTTTATTTAGAGAGTTAATTTAATTTTCTTTTATAGTGTGCAGATTTATTTCCTTGATCTTCAAAATTCTCCCTACCTTTTCTCGGCTATTATTTTTATTTTTCATGTATTTCATACTTTTTTCTTAATATATATCAAGTTTTGAATTTTTTTCCTGGTTGTTTTGTATATTTGTATAATATGTTTGATAATTATAAGCATGGAATAAGGATTTAGATAAATAATTATTTTTTTAAATATGCACAAATATAAATATCGCTCTTTTTATTGCTTTTCATTGTGTTTGATAGAAAAAAATTGTAAAACTATAAATAAATCTAGTACGCCCAAACCGAGACACTGGATTGTAAGATACACTTCTAAAATTTGTGAAAAACAGTTTAAAAAAATTTGTGGAGGTTGTAGGAATTTCCAAATATAGCGTTCAAATATGATGAACAAAAATTTATCTCATAAATATTTAGTATAAATATAGTTCGCTGAGTAGTGTATCCCTTTAAATAAGTTTGCTTCATTCCTGTATTATGCCGAATTTATTTCACTAAATTTAAATACGTACAGACTGCCTCTACTAAATTTTGCTATAAATACCGGAGAATCACTGTAATTAGTTTAACGGTAACTTAATGGACTTTATCTAAATCCTTATTCCCTACAAAAAATTGTGATTCTTTCTGCTAAAAACACTCAAAAAATTTCAAACTTTATATCTTGATTACAAGAAAAAATACCTTAGCATTTTAAGCTCATGGCAGTCAAGAAATATAACAAAGTTAGAAAAGCAGAGTAATATTTTGAAGGTTAATGAAACCACTTATCACATTGTCAAAGGAAGTTTAAATAACTCACAAAATAATGCAACTAGAGCTTTGAAATGTGTGTAATCAGAAAAAACCTTAAATAAATATTTTTGGCAATAATTTGATCATTTTTAGAGCACTATGTCTCTCATTAAGTCCTCATAAAAGATGTAAAGGGGGTGGGGGATACTTTTACTTAGAAGGCAGTTAAATATATATTAATTATCTCTCTAAACTCCTTCCAAGAGAGATATGAATTAGGAAGATAATAAATTCACTTCATTTCTTTTTGCATATTTGTATATACTTAAATAAACGTATGAGAGTTATTTGAAAAACCGAGAATCGATAGACCAGTATGAATTCTTACTAACAAACGAAAAATAACAGCAAAATATAAGAACTTGCCTCACGATTCATTACTTAGATTATTCAGAATAGCGTCAATTGGTTAAATCGTTGTAATCACTACATCACTATTTTTTTATAGCAGATAACTTGTACCAGGTGTTCTGAATGTTTCCGTTTCGATTAATCGTAAATTTATTGTACTAAAGCAATGAATCGTGAAACAATTATTTTTAATCTTGCATAAAAATCATTTTTAGCATAATGTAGAAAACAAATTTGAGACTACATGTACAATAAATGCTCAAAATCTCTGCTCCCTTTCTAGGAGACAAATTTGAACGACTTTGCTTATATTTTGAATTCAAAATAATGGGAGTGATTTTTTTTTTTTTTTTGTATTCTTTGAGTTATGTGGCAAAATTTTCAAAGCATCTGTTGTTTTGGGATTATTTTCATAAATGTTATTAAATATTCACCCAAAAAACAACCACGTAACATTCACATCAGGGAACGAGGAGATCAAAGATTTCTCGAGATGAGTCGATCTCCTAAAATCTCTCAAAGAATGGCCATGGTTTTATTACTCATACGGCAGGGTACACTGTATCATCTTCTCTTAACCTGTAGCTTAATGCACTGAGATGAGCATTTCCTGCTTTTTTTTGTGGGAGTGTATAAAGAACAAAGTTTATAAAAATAATCCCCAAACAATAGATGACATAAAATTGTTACATTACTTAAACGATACAAAAATTTATCATTAGGATCTTGAAACAATTTTCTCACTATACGCTCAAAAACGGTTACTTTTGCTGCAAATGTAGGCTAAAATATTTTTATACTCTTGGCTAGGAGTGGTGTTTGTCATTAGCATAAAAATAATTGTTTTAAAGTTCATTGTTTTGAATAAATTTCCAAAGACACCTGCGTCATCAAATTCAATCCTGTAACAATCTCAGGGGTTTGATAGATTGAATATATGGTAGCAAAAGGAATTTTATTTAGACATTAAATGAAAATATAACTCTGTGTTATTACTAAGAAATCATATCATGGAAAACTAATGTATAAATATAACATATTGGTACATGTATAACGAACAACAAAATGTTTTTCGAAGTATTTCAAAAGAAATAGACAGCAAAATTTGCCTTACATTTCCAACTATTTCAATTTTTACTTATATAATACATTATTTGTTGTTGTAAATAATATTTGTAATTTTAAGATACACAATGAATTAAAAGTGTTCTTGTACTGATCTCTCACACACCATATAATCTAAAGGACGTACTTACATTTGATATTATTATACTTTTACATAGTCTTCTCACAATTCAATTTAACACTTGGAATGAGTGACATTCTTTTCAAAAGTCTTCTTAAATGCCTCCACTATACACTGTTGAATTCAGATGTCTCAGCCGCTTCAATTTTCTTATATCTCCACTCGCACCATTTCTCCTTCTTCTTTAATTTCGAATTGAAAAAAGAATAGTTTGGAGAACATATCTGGTGACTACAGGGAGTGTTTAATGAACACAATCTGCTTTCTCCACAAAATAGGTTACACAATAATGAAGTTTTGAGACACTGCATTATTGAGAAAGAAATGTCAAATTCCACTGCCCAACTAATTGAGCTTCTAATACCCCATTCGTTATAAAAACCGATGCGAAACACCTTCAGTCATAGTGAAACCTTGACTCCGAAATTATTGCACAAGTCAACATTTCGTCACTTCGACTCGAACATGGATGACCTGGTCTCTCATCGTTTTTATCCGAATCTCTTCCAGTTTTAAATCTGGAAAGTCACTTAAATATACAGAAATGAGTCATAGCATCGTCATCATAATCGTATTTAATACGTTTCTGTGCCTGACTATCTTGATTAAAAGCAAATTTTCATGTTCATTCGTTGCAGAATTTTTTTCAGTGACTAAGACACAGACACATGCTTTACGAGAAAGAAATATATTTATTTGTAATTAGTCGGAAAAGAAGGCAATCGTTTCATATGCTCAGATGAAGGTCTTTTCTACATCTTCTCGTCGGTTTCGTAGAGTTAGCTTAGTTTTCTCTTTTTATGATTGGTTGTCCTGAAGCATTTGAATACATTTTGTATAAAATTTTTGTTTCAAATTAAATGACATCTTAGTTTTCAGAGGATTATTCATCCATTTTCCACAAAAAGATAAAATCTGATTGAATGGAGCGATTTAAATAAATTAAACATATAGTTTACTTTCCTGAAATTGTGTACTTGTGTTTCTACTCAGGAATGAAAAGAAATGTATCTGAAAATGTCACAGTAATAAAGTGCTTTTCTTTCAGTTCTTGCTTCAGACAGTAAAAAAGTAACGGCTTGCTATTTCTCATATCCGTAGGAGAGCTTTCAAAAATGTATGAAAGAATGAATTTGTTGTATATGTGTAGAGTGAAATTCTACTTTCCTCAATAACAACATTTGAAAACATAAATGGTCTTAAAAAAGATATCAGATGCATTTATATTTCTTATTGATAGGTAGAGTTTCACAAAAAAATCAAAGACATGAAATCTTGTTCATTTATTCAAACCTGTTCATTTTTTCTACAGCGGAAAATCTTTTTAATTTTCCGACTAAAGGTTCTTTTTTTTTAAACACGAACATCTAAAGCATTTTCAGTTTCTGGTTTGAAATGTGTTTCTTTTGTTTAAGGAAAAAATAATAGCTATTTTGTTAGGCGTATGCGCCAGCACATGTTAGTGGAGTTTTGCAGACCAAAAGAAAGAATGTTTTTTGTACCGTGTCATGAATGAGAGTCAATGAGTAAAAAAGATAAATTGAAAAATGTAATGATTTATATATATATATATATGTATATATATATATATACTCTTGTATAAATAATATGTGGTATGTGTATATATATCTATATTAATGGCAATAATATATATATATATATACTAGTGTCTCCTCTCTATATATATATCTTTCTATATATATATATATATATATATATCTACTCTCTCTCTACATGTAAAAAATATATATACATGTATATATATATGCTCTTTCTACTCATAATAATATCATAACATATATATATATAAACTTGTGGAAGGAGATGGCAGAAGGGGTAACATTATGGGAGCGGTAACCTAAGGGTCATGGTCGCGGACTCGTGGTCAGTGTTTTTTCGTAGAGTTGGGGATTCGAGCCCTGATGATATTAAAGACCCACTATGTAGCGGTAGTGATGCACGCTGAATCTGGTCTATGTCCCAAGGTCTCTCGTTGACATGGTGTGGAAGTTTCGAGAGTGAGTTGCTCGGGTGTCGACTTCGTAACTTGATCGAGGTTTAAAATTACGTGTTCGGTCACCAATAGCCCTCTAATTTTTTTCTCATGGCGACTTTGATAAAACAATAAAACAATCAAATCAATGAATCATTTGGACGATTTTTCGTCAATGATAATGTCCGAAACAGCATGGCATTCATCTCGACCATCACAATACTGTGGTATAATATTTCTCAGAAGAATGAGACAATTGAATAAATAGGTAACGCAACAAAAGGCAGATTCATAAACCAGCTCTGCCTGATTGAAAGCAAAATTGAAAGCATTTCTTTTTTTATGAGGTATTGTTCTTTTGTATATTCTAAAACTTTTTTTTAAATATAGTAAGTTTATTCCTGCTGGTTATCTTGTAATCACCCTGTAATTCACAAGATTACAGTATACATAAAAATATAAAATACTTATAATTTCAATTTAGCATTTTATATTTCATCTTATCTTGGCGTGTTTTTTTTAGCAAAGTATTATTTTTACACTTGGCAACTGCAACTCTACTGTCGCCAATCCACATAGGTGCACTCAGTTCCTAAATGTTTTGGATTGTCACAGGTGCCAATACGGAAGCATCCGTCCGTGTTTATGTTGGTTTGTGCTCGTTTAAAATTCCTTACACTATTGAAAATGCCACGTATTGTGAAATACTCGCTGTGATTCATTCTCTACAAACAAAAAGCATGAATGCTATCGAAATTCACCAAGAGGTTAATGAAGTGTGTGGAGAAAATATTTTGAGCAACGGAATGTTACAAAAATGGGTGAGAGCATTTACAGATGGACATATTATTCTTCATAATCAGAAATGAAGTTGGCAACCATCTATCATTGCGGAAGATTTAAGGTATATTAAAGCTGATGCGAAAGCTCGTGGCAATTTAAGATTTTGTCTTTATATAATGAATTTTCGGAAATTTCAAGTATCGTTCTTTATGAAATTGAGGCAGAGCGTTTACATTTTTGGAATTTATTCTGATATTGGATGCCGAAAATATTGACTAATGTGCTCAAATTCAATCAAATAAACAATGCTATTACTTTCTTTGAGAGGTCCAGTGATAAAAGTGATGAATGCGGAACCAAAATTGTCATATGGGATGAAACATGGGTAGCTTATGTTGCACCGAAATCAAAACAAAACAAAGATCTATAGAATGAAAATATTCAACATCAACCGAAAACTGAAGTTCAAAGCTAATAATTTCAGCAAGCAAAATCATGTGCACTATATTTTGGGATAGGCAGGAGTATTGCTTGTGGATTTCTTGCCTCAGGTAAATTCTGTGACATATTAAGTGATTGTTATCTAATTTCCATGACATATTAAGACACCTTAACTAAATCGGGCAATTTAAACCAAAAGATAAAGCATGCTAAGTAAAGAGTTTTGGCAGCATGAGAATGCCTGTTCACTCGTGGGTCGTTGAACCCAAAATATCATTGTATCGCATGACTGAGAACAATTTTATTACTTTCAGTTTAGCCCTGGTCTGATGCCCAAAGACTCTATCACTTATACCTCTAAAAGAAACCACCTTTAGGTGTTCAGCGCCAGTACAACAACGAGGATGTCAAAATGACTGTGTTGCAGTGGTTAGTCCATCAGGCGGCAGATGTCCTTGAGGATAGAATACTAAAGCTAGTTGTACAATATGACATGTATATGCCTGTAGTAGTGGATATAATTGTGTTGAATAGCAGATTTAGGTATAGGATTTCTTATTAAAATAAAGTAATACAAAAAATCGCAATGGTTTTCTTAATATCAAAACGGTTCTTAGTTAAAAAAAAAAACACGCTGAGATTTTAGAGATATGTAGTGATAAAATATGTCTAAATTAATATTTTTAAATTATAAAATAAAGAAAAATATTTTCTTCATATTCTTATTTTTGTTCAGCATCAGTTCATTTACTTCTTATTTGTATGAAAAACATTTAAATATACTTTAACTCAAACTCTCATACCAATAGAATTAAGTAATTTAATTTTTCTTTGGTTCTGTAAATATATTCATAATTTTATTTTTCTTAATTTACTCTGATAATTGCTTAAATATTTCTAAGCTGTTGAGGTTAGACATACATGTTTAACTGCAGATTGGCAATTTTGGGTTCATTTTTATAATTATAAGACATTATTTGCAATTTTATTATTAGTAATGGTATAACGAGGTTCTCAGGAGTATTTACCTTAAACTGAACTTAGGGACATTAATGTTACGTTGTTTGATTCTAAAGCTTCGACCTATGCAGATTTTCTTCAATTTAACTCTATTTAGATTTAACTGTAGTGACAGATTTGGAAGATTGGATCTTCTGTAAAGCTCAATTATCCAACTAATTATATTTTATGCAGGCATTATATGGACACATATGGAAAATTTATTATTAAACTACTAGATATCTCTCAAAATTCAACACAAAGTTATTACTAAAGTCAAATGGTATATTAACAGTATGAAAATTCTCAAATCCTTTAAAATCTTCCCCTTCAGAAAACAGTTCTAAAAGTTTAAAAAAAAAATTATTTGGCTCATTAAATGACACAAATAATATTAATATGGTTAACCCAGAACATCATACTTTACGAAAAAGTTCTAAAGACAAATAACAGTACTAGAAAATTCCTATTCCTCCCTCCATTAATATTTTTTCTTTTTCCCAACTTGAATGCTTTCTTTAAACTCACTTAAATAAAATACTTCTTAAAAATAATTTCTATTTCATCACCATTCAGACATAACTCCACATCTCTCTTTTATTCACTTCGGGATAGCCAAAAGATTCGCTCTCATCCGCTTCCTGACAACCTACAGAGCCTTTCGCCACCAGAGAACTCCATCAGCCTTTTATCCAAAGCATAATCTTAGCAACCATTTCCCCCTTAAACTAGTAATAAACCTACCTCAGATTTCATTATACAGATTGCTCAAATTCCCATATCCAGCCAAGTCAATTCAACATTTTTCATCAGACCCGAGTTTGAAAGCCTTGGCTCTATTTAGACGCTTGAGGAAATCATCACCAAACGAAGATTGTATTAGTTCTAGTATATTAAAAAGTTGAAGATTTTAATAGAAAATTCAGACATTTTTTAAGCTGAAAAGGGAGAATAAATCAGCTCTCGATGCTTAGTGCAAGATATACAATATCTGAGGTTCAAGATGGATTCGTATCTGACTCGGACCCACCGCTAAAACCATTTCATATAAGTAATTATATTTTATAATCTTTTGTAGGACATGTGAATTGTATTGCTCTAAATTCGTTAAAAATAGAGTTCTGGATCATTTTAAACTCCCAACAAAAATCAGTTTGACTTTCTGTACTGAATCAGCCCTGTGTGAAATTTGTTAAATTGTAATAACTCAAATAGTTGAAACAGCGAATGCATTATAACATGGGCTATTTGTAAGGCTCCCCTTAGATAACATCTTGAATTTTTTTTTCCATTTTTTTACTTAAGTGTTTAGTTCTTTACAAACCCACTGAAACATGGTTACACAAATCAGGTATATTTTAAATATGTGGTGAATAGATATAATGAAATTGTATAAAACCGCGACAGAGAAATATTACGTACATAAACAAAAATTATAATTGGGGAAATGTAGAATTTAAAAGGTATGGAACATGTAAATACTTTTCATAGTCTGTGGGAGTTATTTGCTTGGCTTTGTGATCTATAGGAAATAGGATGTCTGATTGAAGTTCTCCATTGCATATTAACTCGCATCATACCATGCTAAAGATAATATTTGATATTTAATAGAAATTTTAATATCCGCGTGAAAAGTGTTAACTGGTAGAGATCACTGCCCTTCTAGATAAACAATAATTAAGCTTTGAAAAGTAATTGACCACACACTTTAGCAGCTTAGAGAAAGCTACTGGCTGGTTATATAAAATAATAAATTTTGTAAGGTTTATGAAACACATTGCAAAGAATAGAGCCCTTTTAGAGGAAAATCTTTTACTTGCAAAGTGTATTGGATGAAATATGAGTTATTAATTTACTTTTTAACTAATTACTTTTAATTTACTTTTAATGTTTTTGGTTTTTTTCCCCCTCTTTTTTACTTTAATGTTTTCACTCTTCCATTAAACCCCAGAGTGGTGTCATCGAGTTTTTCAATAAATTTTCGTTTTTTATTGCATTGCTTTCGATTTCTAACATAGACTATTACCGAATGAAATAGAATTATATAATTCTTTATCAAAAAAGTATTTGTACATGCAATCAGTAGAGTTTTGAGCTTTTTTAGGGGAAAATAGGAACTAGGGGAAAGTATATTGCTGAATGTGGCAAACTATGCATAGAAAAGTCAAAATTACACATCTATACTCTTGAAACATTTGACTCCGTTGTAAAATTATTTGTGCATTGTAATTTATATTATTTAATTTGATCAAATAACTGATTTTAATTTGTAGAATTTGTACTTTTCGTTCCCTTATTATTTGATCCCAAGTAATTTTTTTGAAAAATTAAACGCACTTTTATTTGTAAAATGAAAGGTGTGAACTGAAAAAATATTTGTAATTAAAAATATATTAAATTAAGTTTCATTTATGTATTAACATTTAAAATATTACTTGAAATAATTTTGCTTAGTAAACATAAAGTAAATAAGCAATTTAGTAAATGGTACATATGAGTACTATAATCTTTCGTACACCATTTTAAGTACAAGTGTTGACAATTATTATTTTATTTATGTTCCTTTTACAAAATTAATATCAAAGCGTATACCCTTTGTGAAAATTTACTCGATATAAAAACAGAAATATGCAATAGATTTTTATAAACACCTACAATGACATGCACCAAATGTTTCGGCTTCAAAAATGGAAAGTGGATGTCAACTCAGGTGTCCGGTTTGTCGCTTGACCAGACTCGAAATTTTGAAGTCCTTCTCGAATAGCTTTTGTGTTGCTTCTAAACAAACCATTTCTTAGCAGTCAAACAATCGATTCGGCCACAAACATTTTAAATGCAGGGTAGCTGAGACGTCTTTGACAAGGAAAAAGGAATTTATTTTTTATTAATGTTTAAATGATCCTCATTTTATTAAACGAAAAAACAGTAAAATTCATATTTTATCAGTGAGATATTTGTATACTTATGTATCTATTTATGTAAAGAATATTACATTTATATACTTTCGAAATTATGTTTAAAAAATTAATAATACATAGCGTACTTTCAAATGTACAAATTGTGTACTCGCTTTTTGGTGCATCTTGCATGAACTCCACGTTTTTATAACTTTAGAACTCTTATGCATATAACATTTTTAAAACTTATAGAACTATTATACATATAACATTCCGTACAATGAATGTAATTGTATTTTGAAAAAAAGATGAATTTAATAAAATTTTAAAATATTAATTTCGTGATTCAAAATTTCTCGAAGTTTTTTCATAGTATTCCGCAATAATTAAAATTTCTAAACATTCATTAGAAAAAAAATGTTCACTGTATAAGAAATAACCATACTTCGTAATGTGGAATATGCGAATGCTTTGAAGTAGATTTTTAGAAAATTGCACCATAATCCTAAAGAAATAAACACACATTTTGAGAAACATGTAAACACGTATATTTTTTTATCTCTGTCGTAGAACCTTTGTTTATAATCTTAAGATTCAATTTTCAGATTTTCTTTTTATTATGTTCTCATAAATAACACATATAATGAATCAGCGAAAAGTCTTCGATGTATTAGAGTAAGACCATGGTAACTAAATGGTTTTGGTAGCAAACTCATGCCTGACATTGTTTCGTCGAGTTGTGGTTTCAAGCCTCGATTCCACTGAAGATCCGTTGTTTAGTACGATTGTCGATGTCCCAAGTCCTCCCATTGAAGCTGTGGGAAAGTGTGGTAGAGGAAGTTCCCAACTCAGGTGTCATTCACGTCACATGAGACCGATATTAAGAATTAAGGGGTTAGTAGCCCTCGTGTTACTTTTAAAGGCAAGATTAATAAATGCTCAATCAATCTTTAGCAGCAAAATGAAAAAAGAAAAATTTGAAGCATATTAATGTATTAGTTAATTTAAATCATTATTCAAGGAATCTACAGAATTATGCTTCCGTGTTAGAAGTGGCAGCAAACAAAAGATTTTACAAGACATTTAAGGCTTCACTATTCCTCTCATGAACAAAACTATGTCACATATTTTATAATATATTCTACACCTCACCATAAGACGTTCTAGAAACGACATTTACGAGTGAAAAGTATATTTTTCTCACCTATAACTTTCCTGGGAGTTCAAAATTTCTACCGATCAATACATATAAATTGTTACCAATAAAGTGGTTTCTTAAAGATTTCATCAAGCTCTCTGACATTCGCATGGAATACAATGACAGTTCGACTATTTTCCTTTCCGTCTCTTATAGAAATATATAAGAAACAATAAGGTGTAGACATTTGAAAATAAGTACCCAGATGTGTATTATTTTCGAACATCTTATAAAACTAGTCTTTTTTTTTTTTATTTGTATTTCTGTACTTTGAAGTGATGCTCAAAATATTTACGACAGTTTTTGAACATTTTTGTTCATATGGATGTTTGGTGTTATCATGAGTATATAATAAGAATATAGTGTTGGAGCTGAAGACATTTAAATAAATCGATAAAATAACTGGTTTAAAATGATATTTAAAAGAAATATGCTTAATATAAATTTAAAAATAATATTAAATAGCCTAATATAAATTTAAAAATAATATTAAATAGCCTAATATAAATTTAATAATAATATTAGATTGCCTAAAATAAAATGAAACATATTATTAAAATATAATACTTCCTCTTTATATTGCTGGTTTTTAATATTTGATGTATTGTATCGCCCATTTTTTTGGTTAGAAAATTATCTCAATATATTACGTGTAATAATTTTTTATCGAATATATCTTCGTAATTTTATTCGTTATTTTGTTTTGACACCAGATATTCTATGTACTAGTTCCAAATGGATAATATTTGCTTCGGAGTAAAATCTAATAGTTTCAGTTTTTAGAATTTCTTTTTAAAAAATATTGGAATTTTGGATGAGATATTTCCAGTTCAAATGATATATAGATGTACCGATACGTTTTCCGCATACAATATATAACAATTTTCCTTAATAATAATCTGTATTTAAGAAAAATTAATTTAGATTTGCATCGAAAGAACGCAAGCAGCTTAGTTACAAAAATCTTTCTTTCATTGAGAAAGGCAATGAACTTCATAACAATATGAAATAGGGCATTCAAAAGATCTAAAGATTATATAATTTATAACTTTCCTGTTAACTAAATTACACTTTTCATCTCGTTATTTAATCAGTACCAGTACTTAAATTATGTAAGTATAAATGGATTCTATTAATCAGAATGAAAGTTTTGCATTAATTATACTTCAGTGTTATAAATATATAATTTAAAAGTGTTATAATCTAAAACTATGTCGTTATTATTATATTTAATTAAAAATGCTCAACCAAGAATATATTTTCAAAGTTATTATGAGTACAACACTTGCTAATTTTTTTTATTCTTACGTAAAAATAACAAATGTAAAATGTTTCTTATTCTTTTCATTCTTTTTTTCCATTTCATTTCAGGAATTTTAATGCTGGGAAAATTTTTATTTGTAGACAAACTTTCAGCATATTTGTCGATATATTAGGGACATTTTCGTTTCTGTAATTTATATTTTTCAGTCAGAATGACATAATCTTATTATCCTTATTTAAAAAAAAAAACATTCTAAAAGTGTTTTTTTTTTTGGGTATGATAAGAAGAAAAGAGACACTGATTTTATGTTTATGTACTTATGTATATACTATTGTGATACATAAAGGTCTTTTTTAAATTAGAGTTTATAAGAATCCTGGCAAGATTTCTGTTATCTTTCAAGTTTGTTTCTTGGAATCATGCTTCATGAAAGCGAAATAAGACCTCGATCTATGCATTATTGAAACAAAACTTATATGAGATTTGCAATATGAAAGGAGATTCAAAAGTAGGTCTGTACTTTAAGAAAAATAAAGGTAAGAAAAACTAACAAGCTATGTATAAAGGAAGTAAAAAAAATGAAAGTTGCTGCTGCTATTTAATATGATTCTAGACTTCAGACTAGGCATGTCGTATTATTATCAACATTAACTACTACTTTAACTTATTGCTTACTATTCTTTGTTATAGCATTTGATTTTTACTTCTGTTGAGTTTATTACTCTTTTACATGAAGACTTGATTTTTTGCTTTTTTTTATCTCCCTCGCTGAGACGTTACGAGGCTGGTTAAGAAATACCCTTGTTAGTATTGGTAAATAGGATTAGATTAATTCTCTCTTTAAGGGGAGTCGGAACCTCCTATACCGATAATGTTAAAT
>BMAW01047839.1:0-15515 GCA_019974015.1 Nephila pilipes
TAAAAATAAAAAAAAAATATTTGTGGTGTCTCTACTTGTTGCATTTGCATCGGCACTTAGAAGAATAATATTTAAATTTAGAACTTCCTTTTTAAATGCTTGATGCTCAGATTCTTTGACCCGTAATATATCATTTATGGCTTTTAGGCAAATAAATAACTCAAAAGAAGGATTATTCACACTGAAATACACATAACGATAAACTTTATTCGCTCGCCTTCACAAATTCTTACTACAAAAACAGCGCGCCGGCGATTCTACACTAAATTCTATTTTTAACAAGTTGAGTAGTTCGCAGCTTCTTCTCGCGGACGCAACACTCCCACCTTTTGAGTTTGTACAAGAAAACTCAAAATCCAAGATTTAGTCTCTGGACAGCCTTGACTTTACGTCCTCGTCTGGTAGTTTGGATAGGTTGAGTCATCCTACTTGTCTGGTCCATTTTCTTAGCTTGGGCACCACTTAAGAGGTAACAACCGATTTTCTTTTTTCTGCATTTACAGTACTCTTATCTGGAGATAAATCAGAGATAGGCCACATTTTCTTTTCGTCTTTTAACCAGGCAGGACCTTCCCACCATCTTCGAGCCAACAAAGTGTGTACCGAACAACTACTACAAGGCAAATCAGCTGGGTTTAAATTTCCTGGCACATGATTCCTCTGACCTGGTTCACTATTAGTCCTTATTTCCTTCACACTGTTCATCACAAATGTTGCCCATTGTTCATCCTTTTTTATCCAATATAAACAATTCATGGAATCTGACCAATAATACACAGATAGATAACCAGATTCCTTTAAATCATCTTATATGGTCTTGGCTAGTCTCACGCCGATACAGCAACCTAATAGTTCTAACCTTGAGATAGAAATACCTTTTAGAGGAGCCACTCTAGATCTTGCTCCCACCAAGTTACAAGTAACTCTTTGGTCATTTTCAACCCTCAAGAAAATGCAAGTAGCATATGCTTGTTGACTAGCATCACAAAATACATGTAAGCTATTTTTTGCATTTTTATCCACTTGAAGCCATCTTGACACTTCTAGTTCTTCTAACTTATGTAACTGTTCCACCCATTTATCAAATTTAAGAACAATTTCTTCAGGCAAAATGTCATCCCAATTGGCTTTTATTTTCCAAATTTGTTGGAGCAATATCTTAGGAATTAATGTAATTGGGGCAGTAATGCCAATGGGATCAAATATTTTGTGACATTTAGACAGAATATATCTTTTTGTTACTTTTGTAGATTCATTTTTCATATCACAACTCATATCAATTTTTAAAGTGTCTCTTCTAATGTTCCACAAAAGACCAAGAACTGGTATGTCTTGTAAAACAGGAAAAGCATTTTGTGATTCATAATCTCCCTTTGATGCATCAAAAGAGTTGTGTTGCCAGCCACGCAAATCAAATTTCCCTAGAGCCATAATTTCTTTTGATTCTTCAATAAACTTTATCAGTTCAGACCTATTTGCAACACTGGTCACACAGTTATCAACATACATTGACTTCTTTAGTAGTTGCGCTGTTGACTTATAATCTTCAGAAACTCTGTCTAAATGATAATCTAATGTGGCACCCAAAAGAAATGGACTGGATTTAATGCCAAACACCACTCGACAATGTCTGTAAATTTTGACAATATTTGGGTCTCCATCTTGCCACCAAAGAAATCGTAGATAATTCTTGTCATTGTCATTCAAACCAATTTGCAAAAATGCCTTACGGATATCGGCTATTACACCATATTTCCATATTCGAAATCTGTTTAAAACGGATGGTATAAGTTCTACAAGGTTTGGACCTTTCACTAGGCAGTCATTTAATGATGGACTTCCTTTGATTTTTGCTGAACCATCAAATACTGGTCTGATCTTTGTCGTAGAGTTCTCTTTTAAGACAGGTCGATGAGGAAGATAGTGGCAGTTCAAGTTATCTAGAGATTCAATATTAATTTCTTCAATTACACCTTCTTTTCTCCAGTCCTCAAAAACATTTTCATAATCCTGAAGGATATTAAGTGCCTTGATTCTGTCCACTGAATTTTTCAATCTTTTTTCAGACAAACTTTTGTTGGAAGGCAATGTAGGATGATCTTCCAACCAAGGTAGAGAAACAACATATCTACCATCTTTATCTTGCTTAATGGAATTCAAAAATAATTCTTTAGTTTCATTTTCCAGTTCCGTCTGACTCTGTTTATCAGCAGGATCTAATATTCCCATAGTGTCCAAGCTCCAAAGATCAGTTATACTTCTATTGTTTACATGTAAAGATAAAACCGTCATGTAACTGTCATTCTTTTCTTCATTATTCAGTTTACCCATGAGAGTCCATCCAATCAGAGTTTCCATTGCAACTAATCCACAAGACAGATTCATAATTTTCCCAGTGAAAAGTTTTCCAGCAATGTCAGCACCTATTAACAAATGTACTTCATATGAAGAATTCAGGGAACAAGCTTCTTGGTCACTTAGGAATATACCTTTTTCTTTAATCTCTTTTGTCCAGGATCCAACACTCATTCTTGGGATATCAGCACATATTTTTTCTTGATCAAAGGCTTCAAAAGTACAGTGATAATCTTTTTGGAAGCTACTCACATATACTCTGTACAGATGATGCTTCTGACGACTTTCAACACCACCAAATAGATTATGGGTCATTTCTTCAGTTCCAATTGGCTCCCATTTCATCTTTGTAACAGCTTCTTTACTTATATATGATTTCTGGCTACCTGTGTCGATTAAGGCTCTAACTGGAAATTCAGTATTCTTTCCATGGAGATTTACCACCAAAGTTTGTAACAGAACATTAGCCGAACATGTTGGATTTGTTAAAGAATTAAACTTTTCCATGGATGTTTCTGTTTGATCATCCATTTTATTGGAACCTGGTAATTCCAAATCTTTTGTTTTAGGACACATGACACTATAATGTCTTCTTTGGCACTGAGAACAACTTATCTTGCTTCTGCACTGCTTCACTTGGTGACCTATCTTCAAACATCTGTAACAACATCTCTTTTTTGATAATATTGCTGTTTTTTCTGACAAATCTAAATACAAAGCAGGTTTACAATTTCTACTTTCGTGATTCTTTTCATTGCAAAAAACACAAGTTGTTACAGCGAAATTCTGATTTCCTGCAAAAAGTCCAGCAGCAGTAGGTATCTGTCTTTTTAATGGGTGAGTCTTGGCACTGCAATTTTGCTGAACAGAGAAACCTTTCATTGCCAGATTAATTCGCTTTTCTGCTTCAACTTCATTTTTCAAAAACAGCATCAAATTTTCCAATCTTGATTGCCCTTTTTTATCATTTGCATTATTGTTTCTCTGCCAAGCTCTAAGGATTTCTTCTGATAAACAGGATTCCACAAGAGGGAACAGCATTGCTGCATACTTTTCAGTCGTCATACCAAGACTTTCCAGAGCTCTTAATTGAGTTTCTATCCTATCATACAAGGTGGAAAGTTTCACTTTTTGATCTCTAGAATTCATTGAAATTGTTAATTTCAATAATTCTCGTACATAAAACTCCACAAGCAGTTCTTCCCTTCCAAAACGAGATTTTAAAGAATCCACTGCCTTGCAATAATTTTCCCTTGATGGTGGAAAACTCTCTACCAATTCTCTTGCTCTAGAGGAAGGTTTCATGCATTGTATTAGATATTGAAGTTTGTCAACATCATCAATATCTGGATCACTGTCAATTTTACTGAACTGACCCCAAAATGGCAGCCAGTCATTTATTTCTCCACCAAATTTCTTTAATTCCAATAAGGGCAACTTGAATTTTCTCTTAGATACACTGTGGGTGGATTCACTTTCATCACTCTCACTAACATTACACTTTGTTTTAAAAATCAAATTAATTCTTTTAAATTTTCTATTAATATCATCTGATTCATTAATTTCAGCTATCAATTCTGTTGAGTCTTCATCTGCTTCCAATAACATAGTATTTTGAATTTCTTCATTCAAGATGCAGAGTTCATTGTATTTCTCACTCAACAGTTCAAAATCGGCCATTAAATCGAATTTATGAGCCAAATCATCGCCGGCCGTAGAAAAGTCATCTTTAATGGAATCGTACAAACGTAAAAATGAAGAACGAGCTACTAATCTTTTTTTCTTAAGATGCTCCATTTCACTTAACTTAAAGTACTTTAAATATCAAAATAATAATCCAGTTCAAAATTTACTTGCCTCTCTTTAACTCACTGTCCACAAATCGAAATTATACAGATCCTGTCGCGGACGCCATGTTGCATTTGCATCGGTACTTAGAAGAATAATATTTAAATTTAGAACTTCCTTTTTAAATGCTTGATGCTCAGATTCTTTGACCCGTAATATATCATTTATGGCTTTTAGGCAAATAAATAACTCAAAAGAAGGATTATTCACACTGAAATACACATAACGATAAACTTTATTCGCTCGCCTTCACAAATTCTTACTACAAAAACAGCGCGCCGGCGATTCTACACTAAATTCTATTTTTTACAAGTTGAGTAGTTCGCAGCTTCTTCTCGCGGACGCAACACTACTAAAACACTAAAAGGCCGACGGCGTATCAATGCCGATTTCCTGCATGCCTAGCTCTGGCAATACGGGGCCCCAGTACCCCTCATGCGGAGGTACCTAGTGGGAGACCGCATGGGCGTGATTGGAAAAGGCCCTGGTTAGAGAAGGGTGTGCGAGGAGAGGAGTTGCGTGCGCCGTCGGTTACAGTTTCGGAACGTCATCCTCAAAATGTTCCCAGAGGGAGAGCCTTGGTTGCGTGTGGCTGGATGGTGTGACCTCCCTCCCATTGCGAGAAATCCTCCTCGGCTTCGGCCTTGGACCTGTGCCTCTGCCTGGGCACGTAATGGGGCAGGTCACATTGTCCGGCTGGAACGAATCTCTCCGGAGGTTACTCGTTTCCACGTTAGGAAAGGGTGGGGAGATGGGTCTGGCGGGGACCCATCGAACTAGAAGTCTGTCCGTGAAATCTTTTTTTTCCTAAGGCAAATATGGTGACAAATAAAGAAAATTCGATTTTGGCTCCCAAAGCAATTAAAAATTCAAATAAATCTAATAATGAATCTTGGGCTGATCGTGTAGAACATCAATTAGAAAAAGAAATTAAAGGAACAACGGACAGTGTAAATAATAACTTCAGATTCTTTGTCATTAAAAGAGAAACCGACAATTTTACTACCATATCTCCCTTTTTGATTCAAAAGGGAATACAGGGTATGGTAGGAACAGTAAAGGACATAAAGAAGCTACGTTCTGGGGACCTATTAATCGAGGTATCAAACTCAAAACAAGCACAACTTGTAATGAGTATGAATACTTTAGGACCTTATTCTGTAGCGACTTCACCGCATAAAAATTTGAACTACTCTCGTGGCGTAGTATCCTCAAGGGATTTGGAAAACGTGTCGGAGGAAGAGATTCTGGAGAATTTGCAAGACCAGCTGGTTTGTGGTGTCCGGAGGATCACGATTAGGAGAGATGGTAAGGTGCTTAACACCCAGCACCTCATCTTGACCTTTTCGACTCCTACCCTGCCACAGACAGTTCAGGCCGCATATCTCCGACTCTCCGTCCGACCATATATTCCAAACCCACTGAGATGTTTTAATTGCCAACGATATGGCCATTCCAAGAACGCTTGTAGGGGACAGTTGACGTGCGCTCGGTGTACAGCAACAGGACACGATAGTGCTTCCTGTAACGCTGCAGAAAAGTGCGTCAACTGTCAGGGCAACCACCCTGCATACTCTCGTTCTTGCCCTAAATGGGCAGAAGAAAAGGAAATTTCAACGGTGAAGACGCTGCAGAATTTGTCGTATCCCGAGGCTCGCCGTGTAGTTTCTTCTCGTACTCCTGTACAGGGAAAAAGCTACGCTACGGTCACCCAGAATGTTAAAGTTTCAAAGTCCACTCAATGTCCTGAACCTCTTCATACCATTAAGAAACCGCAACCTACTAAACAGACACCACAATCTGACACTAAAGCTCTGCAACCCAAGAAAAAAATAAACATTTTTAAAACTCCTTCCTCTGCAAAGGCTCAACAGACTAGGCCATTAGCCAGGTCTAAAGCTTTACAGAGGCAAAAACTTAAACTAAATGCGAAGAACAGCGTTCCTCGCAAAAAAAACGAGGGTCATTGACGGGGATGCGGTGGTATTACACCCATCGCCCGAAGATTATGACTCCATGGGGGTCCTGGAAACGGGACCTTCCACTTCCAGTGCGCCCATTTAATGGCCTTTGTTTCCTGGAACTGCCGTGGTTTACGACCCAGACTAGAGGATCTCAAATCCATACTATCTACGCACCAACCTGTCTGTGTTGCTCTTCAGGAAACTTTTCTGAAGAGTAATATGACAATCCGAGTGCGTGGATATCATTGTGTACGACGGGATGCTGATGTCTCATCACCTTCTTCTGGAGGTGTTTGTATATTCGCTTCCCAGAACTATCCTCATCACGTCGTTACACTGACCACATCGTTGCAGGCTGTGGCTGTGCGAATTCACACCCGCACACTAATCACAGTCTGCTGCATTTATCTGCCACCTAACGATGTTGTGTCTCAAATGGATTTAGACCAACTAGTCGATCAGTTACCAGCTCCCTTCCTTCTGCTTGGTGATTTTAATGGACACAGCCCTCAGTGGGGGTATGATGGTACAAATTCTCGTGGTCGGCAGATCGAGCGATTGATCTCTGATCACAGTCTCTGTCTGCTGAACACCGACGAGAAGACGTATTTCCATGCTCCCACTAGGACATTTCATTCCCTTGATCTAGCCATTTGTTCACCAACACTGCTACCGTCGCTGAATTTAGAGGTTCTTAATGATCTCTACAATAGTGATCATTTCCCTCTCCTGATCTCCCAGGTTCATGGTAGTGGGGTGCGTTTACGTCCCCCCACTTACCGCTTCAACCGGGCAGATTGGGATTTATTCACACGGTTAGCGGTTATTACCGGTACAATGGTTCAAGATCAGGATATTAATAGCTCTGTCCAAATTGTCACTACCTCTATCGTGGACGCTGCTGATGCAGCGATACCGAAGACTGGAACATCACAGAGGAAGATGAGTAAACCATGGTGGAATAAGGAATGTCAATCCTCCTACCGGGAACAAAGGAAATTGTGGGGTATCTTCAGACGGTATCCCACAACTGAAAATCTCATTGCCTTTAAAAGGGCAATTGCTCGCAGAGTAAGGCGACATAGTCAGAGGGAATCTTGGATCAGGTATGTCTCTTCCATCACATCGTCTACCACAAGTCAACAGTTATGGAGAAAGGTAAAAGCTGCAAACTCCCTGTGTCGGGAATTTTCCATCCCGATACTGGAAACTGCAAATGCTGTGCATTCTTCACCTGTCGAAGTGGCCAATGTAATCGGCCACTCTTTTGCTAGTGTGTCAAGCTCCGATTCTTACAGCGCTACATTTTTAGCGACTAAGAATCGTTCTGAGCAGACACCTATCAACTTCAGGTGTCGGCAACCACTCCCTTACAACTGTGACTTTGACATGTGGGAATTGAGAAAGGCTCTGTCCTTATCTAACAATACCAGTCCAGGCTCTGATGGTATAACATACGATATGCTTCGCCACTTGAGCGAGGATTCACTTGTCAGTCTCTTGCACCTATTCAACCGAATATGGAGGGAGCATGTGTTTCCTAGCCAGTGGCAGGAAGCAATCGTTATTCCTATTCTGAAGCCTGGTAAGGATCCAAAGAACCCTCTCCACTATAGGCCTATCGCTCTGACGAGTTGCCTGTGTAAGACGCTAGAACGTATGGTCAATGCCCGTCTCGTATATCAATTGGAAGGGAATCAATGCATTCCTCCGTTTCAGAGTGGCTTCCGTAAAGGAAGATCCAATGTAGATAACATCCTTCTACTCGAAAGTCAGATTCGTTCTGCTTTCGTACGGAGGAATCATTTGGTTTCTATTTTCTTTGATATCGAAAAGGCATATGACCGTACGTGGCGCTATGGGATACTGCGCACTTTACACGGTTATGGTATGAGAGGCAATTTGCCTCTTTTTATACAAATGTTTTTATCCTTTAGATCCTTTAAAGTTCGTGTGGGTAATATTTTATCATCTTCTTTTACTCAATTTGAAGGAGTTCCTCAGGGAAGTATTTTAAGTCCGACTCTTTTCATCTGTCACCTGTCACCAATTCTTTTAAAACTTCAGCCATCTGTTCACGGATCATTGTATGTCGACGATCTGCAGATTTCCTGCGAAGGATCGTCCATGCATCTAATAGAGCGGCGACTCCAGAATGCAGTTAATAACTTGGTTACTTGGTGTGACGCAAATGGGCATAGTATTTCTGCCAGCAAGAGTAGTTGCGTGCATTTTTGCAGGAAACGGGGTCTCCATCCCGATCCTGACATTCGCATCCGTAATACGTCTATTCCTGTCGTCCCTGACGTCCGCTTCCTCGGAGTAATTTTCGACCGCAAACTCACTTTCCTTCCGCACATTTTATATCTGCGGAGGAAATGTGAGAAATCCCTCAACATCTTGAAGGTGTTGTCCAACACCTCTTGGGGTGCGGATCGAATTTCTCTACTTCGAGTGTATCAGTCGGTGATTCTGTCTCGGATCGACTACGGATGCATCGTTTACGGATCTGCCTGCAAAACTACCTTGCGGAAGCTTGACCCAGTCCACCATTGTGCTCTGAGAATCTGCTGTGGTGCGTTTCGAACGTCACCTGTGCAGAGTCTCTATGTCCTCTGTAACCAGCTGCCTTTGGCTTCGCGGCGCCTGAAACTGTCGCTCTATTATCATTTCAAAATGTCATCTCTCCCATCTCACCCATTACAGACCATTAGTATCAGCCCGTCTTTAAGGAGACTGTACAGTGCTCGTCCTTCCTTCATCCGGCCTTTTTCTGAGAGGGTGAAGGTATTCATCGAGGAACTCGGCCTACATGACTTGGATGTTCAGCAACGAAATTTTATTAAATTTCCACCTTGGAATGTGCCAAGGTTTCTTTACCATAACCCCTTTGCTTCTTACAGCAAGACCACCACATGTCCCATTGTTCTCCAGAGAATCTTTGCCTTCCATCGCTGTCAGTATGAGGATTATATTCCTGTATACACGGATGGATCGAAAGGAACTGGGTACGTCGGCTGTGGTGTCGTTTCAAACGACATCAGGCACAGTTACCGGCTGGACTCTTCCTGCAGTGTCTACACTGCCGAAGCAATCGCCATCTACTGTGCCCTGAAATTAGTCGAGACATCCAGTTCTCGAAAGTTCGTTGTATATACTGACAGCAGGAGCGTCCTGGAAACATTGGTATATCTGGACGATAGAAGTCCTCCTATCGTAATTGAAATTGCCGGTATTATCTGTCAGCTTTATATCAGGGGTTATGACATAAAATTCTGCTGGATACCTAGTCATGTAGGTATTTTAGGAAATGAACAAGCGGACTCGGCTGCACGTTCGGCAACGAATCCTCTGCAGCTCGCAGTCCCATTTGAGGACATTCGACGTCACATTTTAATTCTCATTCATCAGACATGGCAGGAATCGTGGAGTCTTCAAATAAATAATAAATTACACTCGGTGAAGCCGATCATTGGAGAATGGCATGTATTTCCGATGCGAAGAGCCGATGTCAGATTGACTCGCCTTCGCATTGGACATACTCGTTTTACACACAAACATCTTTTGTTTGGAGAAGATGCTCCCGAGTGTCCTTCCTGCCATGTCCCTTACTCAATTCATCACATTTTAATTGACTGTCCGGTGTTGGATCATCATCGCCGGATTTTTTTTTATTCATCTGTTTTAAAACTGTCTGACTTGGTGGGGGAAACCCCCCACCATAATTTATTTGCCTTTTTACGTCATATTGGCCTTTTACACCACATTTGATTTTTAACTTTTTATCTTTTGTGTGTTATTTGTGTTTGTGTTACGTTTTTAATTCTCTTACTTTTGAATAGTTTTTAACATATGTTTGGCGCAGCATAGCCTAATTTGGCTCTTGCGCCATTAAAACTTACTATCACTCACACTCACTCACTTCGGTTGCAGAGTCGATTTCTTCGGCTGAATTTATGATTGGGTTTCCTTCGATTGAATTATGAAGTAGATATTGAAATTTTCCTCAGTTTGTAAATTTATAGTAGTTGTGGTTTGCTGGGGTATAGTTGTCGATATTGCAATTAAAGAGAAGTGGGAGATGATCGCTTGATAGTTCTTCAAGTACCGTTACCGTGGTATTTTGTAAACCTTTGGTTATTCCAAAGTCAATAGTGGAGGGTTTTTCATTTCTTCTTACTTGGATTCTCGTATGGACTGTGGGGGTGATTAGATCTAATCCGTATAGTTGTGCAAAGTTATGGATATTTTTCCCTGCTTTATTTTGGATTCCTCCTCTGTTCCATGAAGTGCGTTTAGCATTGTAGTCGCCTACTAAGATGCATTTGGGTCTGTTTCTGATAATTTTTTGCCCCTCAGGGGGCTCATCTACCTGAGATGAGTACGGGCTTCACAACCCCGAGGTACCTCAGTGATCTTTGTTTTCCTCTTCTTCTCCCCCCTCTTTTTTTCCTGTCATGTGTTTTGCTTTGGGGGGGTTTTCCGCTTGATATTTTATATCAAGCGGAAAACAGTTTAAACTAACATTGTTTTTTCTTATTAGTGTTTGTTTAACTCTTGTCTTTAAAAAAAATATAAAAATAAAAAAAAATGAATAAAAATATTTAAAAATAAAAAAAAAATATTTGTGGTGTCTCTACTTGTTGCATTTGCATCGGCACTTAGAAGAATAATATTTAAATTTAGAACTTCCTTTTTAAATGCTTGATGCTCAGATTCTTTGACCCGTAATATATCATTTATGGCTTTTAGGCAAATAAATAACTCAAAAGAAGGATTATTCACACTGAAATACACATAACGATAAACTTTATTCGCTCGCCTTCACAAATTCTTACTACAAAAACAGCGCGCCGGCGATTCTACACTAAATTCTATTTTTAACAAGTTGAGTAGTTCGCAGCTTCTTCTCGCGGACGCAACACTCCCACCTTTTGAGTTTGTACAAGAAAACTCAAAATCCAAGATTTAGTCTCTGGACAGCCTTGACTTTACGTCCTCGTCTGGTAGTTTGGATAGGTTGAGTCATCCTACTTGTCTGGTCCATTTTCTTAGCTTGGGCACCACTTAAGAGGTAACAACCGATTTTCTTTTTTCTGCATTTACAGTACTCTTATCTGGAGATAAATCAGAGATAGGCCACATTTTCTTTTCGTCTTTTAACCAGGCAGGACCTTCCCACCATCTTCGAGCCAACAAAGTGTGTACCGAACAACTACTACAAGGCAAATCAGCTGGGTTTAAATTTCCTGGCACATGATTCCTCTGACCTGGTTCACTATTAGTCCTTATTTCCTTCACACTGTTCATCACAAATGTTGCCCATTGTTCATCCTTTTTTATCCAATATAAACAATTCATGGAATCTGACCAATAATACACAGATAGATAACCAGATTCCTTTAAATCATCTTATATGGTCTTGGCTAGTCTCACGCCGATACAGCAACCTAATAGTTCTAACCTTGAGATAGAAATACCTTTTAGAGGAGCCACTCTAGATCTTGCTCCCACCAAGTTACAAGTAACTCTTTGGTCATTTTCAACCCTCAAGAAAATGCAAGTAGCATATGCTTGTTGACTAGCATCACAAAATACATGTAAGCTATTTTTTGCATTTTTATCCACTTGAAGCCATCTTGACACTTCTAGTTCTTCTAACTTATGTAACTGTTCCACCCATTTATCAAATTTAAGAACAATTTCTTCAGGCAAAATGTCATCCCAATTGGCTTTTATTTTCCAAATTTGTTGGAGCAATATCTTAGGAATTAATGTAATTGGGGCAGTAATGCCAATGGGATCAAATATTTTGTGACATTTAGACAGAATATATCTTTTTGTTACTTTTGTAGATTCATTTTTCATATCACAACTCATATCAATTTTTAAAGTGTCTCTTCTAATGTTCCACAAAAGACCAAGAACTGGTATGTCTTGTAAAACAGGAAAAGCATTTTGTGATTCATAATCTCCCTTTGATGCATCAAAAGAGTTGTGTTGCCAGCCACGCAAATCAAATTTCCCTAGAGCCATAATTTCTTTTGATTCTTCAATAAACTTTATCAGTTCAGACCTATTTGCAACACTGGTCACACAGTTATCAACATACATTGACTTCTTTAGTAGTTGCGCTGTTGACTTATAATCTTCAGAAACTCTGTCTAAATGATAATCTAATGTGGCACCCAAAAGAAATGGACTGGATTTAATGCCAAACACCACTCGACAATGTCTGTAAATTTTGACAATATTTGGGTCTCCATCTTGCCACCAAAGAAATCGTAGATAATTCTTGTCATTGTCATTCAAACCAATTTGCAAAAATGCCTTACGGATATCGGCTATTACACCATATTTCCATATTCGAAATCTGTTTAAAACGGATGGTATAAGTTCTACAAGGTTTGGACCTTTCACTAGGCAGTCATTTAATGATGGACTTCCTTTGATTTTTGCTGAACCATCAAATACTGGTCTGATCTTTGTCGTAGAGTTCTCTTTTAAGACAGGTCGATGAGGAAGATAGTGGCAGTTCAAGTTATCTAGAGATTCAATATTAATTTCTTCAATTACACCTTCTTTTCTCCAGTCCTCAAAAACATTTTCATAATCCTGAAGGATATTAAGTGCCTTGATTCTGTCCACTGAATTTTTCAATCTTTTTTCAGACAAACTTTTGTTGGAAGGCAATGTAGGATGATCTTCCAACCAAGGTAGAGAAACAACATATCTACCATCTTTATCTTGCTTAATGGAATTCAAAAATAATTCTTTAGTTTCATTTTCCAGTTCCGTCTGACTCTGTTTATCAGCAGGATCTAATATTCCCATAGTGTCCAAGCTCCAAAGATCAGTTATACTTCTATTGTTTACATGTAAAGATAAAACCGTCATGTAACTGTCATTCTTTTCTTCATTATTCAGTTTACCCATGAGAGTCCATCCAATCAGAGTTTCCATTGCAACTAATCCACAAGACAGATTCATAATTTTCCCAGTGAAAAGTTTTCCAGCAATGTCAGCACCTATTAACAAATGTACTTCATATGAAGAATTCAGGGAACAAGCTTCTTGGTCACTTAGGAATATACCTTTTTCTTTAATCTCTTTTGTCCAGGATCCAACACTCATTCTTGGGATATCAGCACATATTTTTTCTTGATCAAAGGCTTCAAAAGTACAGTGATAATCTTTTTGGAAGCTACTCACATATACTCTGTACAGATGATGCTTCTGACGACTTTCAACACCACCAAATAGATTATGGGTCATTTCTTCAGTTCCAATTGGCTCCCATTTCATCTTTGTAACAGCTTCTTTACTTATATATGATTTCTGGCTACCTGTGTCGATTAAGGCTCTAACTGGAAATTCAGTATTCTTTCCATGGAGATTTACCACCAAAGTTTGTAACAGAACATTAGCCGAACATGTTGGATTTGTTAAAGAATTAAACTTTTCCATGGATGTTTCTGTTTGATCATCCATTTTATTGGAACCTGGTAATTCCAAATCTTTTGTTTTAGGACACATGACACTATAATGTCTTCTTTGGCACTGAGAACAACTTATCTTGCTTCTGCACTGCTTCACTTGGTGACCTATCTTCAAACATCTGTAACAACATCTCTTTTTTGATAATATTGCTGTTTTTTCTGACAAATCTAAATACAAAGCAGGTTTACAATTTCTACTTTCGTGATTCTTTTCATTGCAAAAAACACAAGTTGTTACAGCGAAATTCTGATTTCCTGCAAAAAGTCCAGCAGCAGTAGGTATCTGTCTTTTTAATGGGTGAGTCTTGGCACTGCAATTTTGCTGAACAGAGAAACCTTTCATTGCCAGATTAATTCGCTTTTCTGCTTCAACTTCATTTTTCAAAAACAGCATCAAATTTTCCAATCTTGATTGCCCTTTTTTATCATTTGCATTATTGTTTCTCTGCCAAGCTCTAAGGATTTCTTCTGATAAACAGGATTCCACAAGAGGGAACAGCATTGCTGCATACTTTTCAGTCGTCATACCAAGACTTTCCAGAGCTCTTAATTGAGTTTCTATCCTATCATACAAGGTGGAAAGTTTCACTTTTTGATCTCTAGAATTCATTGAAATTGTTAATTTCAATAATTCTCGTACATAAAACTCCACAAGCAGTTCTTCCCTTCCAAAACGAGATTTTAAAGAATCCACTGCCTTGCAATAATTTTCCCTTGATGGTGGAAAACTCTCTACCAATTCTCTTGCTCTAGAGGAAGGTTTCATGCATTGTATTAGATATTGAAGTTTGTCAACATCATCAATATCTGGATCACTGTCAATTTTACTGAACTGACCCCAAAATGGCAGCCAGTCATTTATTTCTCCACCAAATTTCTTTAATTCCAATAAGGGCAACTTGAATTTTCTCTTAGATACACTGTGGGTGGATTCACTTTCATCACTCTCACTAACATTACACTTTGTTTTAAAAATCAAATTAATTCTTTTAAATTTTCTATTAATATCATCTGATTCATTAATTTCAGCTATCAATTCTGTTGAGTCTTCATCTGCTTCCAATAACATAGTATTTTGAATTTCTTCATTCAAGATGCAGAGTTCATTGTATTTCTCACTCAACAGTTCAAAATCGGCCATTAAATCGAATTTATGAGCCAAATCATCGCCGGCCGTAGAAAAGTCATCTTTAATGGAATCGTACAAACGTAAAAATGAAGAACGAGCTACTAATCTTTTTTTCTTAAGATGCTCCATTTCACTTAACTTAAAGTACTTTAAATATCAAAATAATAATCCAGTTCAAAATTTACTTGCCTCTCTTTAACTCACTGTCCACAAATCGAAATTATACAGATCCTGTCGCGGACGCCATGTTGCATTTGCATCGGTACTTAGAAGAATAATATTTAAATTTAGAACTTCCTTTTTAAATGCTTGATGCTCAGATTCTTTGACCCGTAATATATCATTTATGGCTTTTAGGCAAATAAATAACTCAAAAGAAGGATTATTCACACTGAAATACACATAACGATAAACTTTATTCGCTCGCCTTCACAAATTCTTACTACAAAAACAGCGCGCCGGCGATTCTACACTAAATTCTATTTTTTACAAGTTGAGTAGTTCGCAGCTTCTTCTCGCGGACGCAACACTACTAAAACACTAAAAGGCCGACGGCGTATCAATGCCGATTTCCTGCATGCCTAGCTCTGGCAATACGGGGCCCCAGTACCCCTCATGCGGAGGTACCTAGTGGGAGACCGCATGGGCGTGATTGGAAAAGGCCCTGGTTAGAGAAGGGTGTGCGAGGAGAGGAGTTGCGTGCGCCGTCGGTTACAGTTT
>BMAW01047862.1:0-28405 GCA_019974015.1 Nephila pilipes
CCTTTTTGGATGGAATACCCATTCTTCTAGAGGCGAATTTATAAAATAAATCTGTGTTTCATGAACAAATTACTGGATTCACAGCCACATCATGTGTGTGTGATGTAATAAGCTCTAGAGCTATCCATAGCACAGAGGTAATATTTCTCATTGAAGGTTAAAAAGACGGGAAAGTAAAACAATAGCTCATTGAGAATATATAATTGAAAATTATATAAAACTCACTTATTGCTATAATTTCCCGAACTTTTCTAAAGCGTTGGAACTACCCAAATGTTTTTAGGGAGGATGATCAAGGAGAAAATTTGGGTATTGAATCAACAAATCACTATTTTAAACATTCAATTTTATATTAGATTTAGCATAGATAAAAAACTAATATGACTCCGTTACTTTTAACTAATTTAAATATATTAAACTATTAGTTAAAATAACTCACTAAAATTTGCTTTTTTAAACAGGAAAAATTTTGAAAAGTTTTTTTTGTGTTTGCTGGAATACTCGGACAAATTTTGGACTTTAAGAAGTTTGGACTTAACTGGAGGAAGTTGAGGCTTTGAGAAAATTCGCCAAAAATAAAATGGAAACAGAATTTTTGGTAAGAACATAAGTACCGTTCCTTTTAAACATTAACAAAGAATCTTCAAAGAACTGAAGTGATATGATAAACAGTGAGAATTTGTAAAAAGAATAGATAAACGTACAAACTTTCAAATTCAATCATTAGTCGAAACGATTTTTTTTTATTAATTTCTTTCTTTTTTTAAAAAAAAACACTACACGTATGAGATATAATTATAGAATCATTCTATCATTTTTTTTCTAAGCATTTTTGCTGAATTGCGCTTTTATTAAGAAGCTCGTAAAAGATATAACATATTTTAGCAGACTTGTCTTCAATCCAAAATATAATTAAATGTTTCGCAATTTATGTCCTTCTATCAATTAAATTACTTGAAGATTGCAATATAAATTAATTCAGTTAATATTAAAACCCATGTCTGAATTTAAATGAATATTATCCCGCCTATAAAAAAGAATAAATTTATGATTTAGAAATTATTTATATGGTTATGAAGCAATACTTTGCGAATAGCGAGTTAATAATGAAGATTATTTCATTATTATACTTATTAAAGAATATTTTCAGCACAGACTTTCTGAAGTAAAAATGAAATAGAATCCTTCTAATTCGATTCTGAGCAGATTGAGACAAATGAAGTAGACGGTAAATAGATTAAATTATTAAAACATTCAGAATGCAATAAAATTATTAATTTTGTTAACATAATCCTTGTTCAATATTACCATTTACTTTCCATTTTAGTAAAGCTGAATATATTCAATACAGGTTCAAAAATATAATGATATTTATTTCTTTATAATCTATAAAATAAAATCTTTTAATCCAAAAAAGACGTCAGACCAATCACTAAGAAGTCTAGAAGCTTATTTACCTAGTTCTGGAATATAAAAGAAGAATAAGAGTTTATACTGCGCTTTGCAATATCTAACATGTTTTGAAAAGTAATGCCTTCAATTTTAAAAAACTATTTTAACTCAATTACATGATAAATTTGTAAAGTCTTAAACTTTGATTCTTCCTTCCAAATTTACATCTAATTAACTTTTCAGCAGACAGTTTTGTAGATATCGTGTACAGTTAATATTTGTAATGCAATGAGAATGCGTATTAATTGTACCCTGCACAACTAATTATTATAAAGTATAAGTTTTGTTGTTATTTTCGTGAGACTGTTTCAAAATTCAGAAACAATTTATCTCAGAAATATTTAATATTGTTCATGAAAATTACTTCATTGAAACAAGTTGTTTTGTTATTTAATTATTTCCTTAATGTTGCGCATAAATCACGAACGATTGAGATGCAATAAGAAATTAGTTAAGAAATTAAAAGTCAAAAAAATTTTATTCAATTTAATTTAACCTTTAGAATAATCAAAAATTATCTTTTATTCGGAATGTGGAGGTCTTACTAAATCGTATTCAAACTCATAGATAATAACTTAAATTTATACTTATCTCACTAAAGCTGAATCCAACAGCAATATATTTCTTTAAACAGGATCCGAGTCAAATATCAAGTCTTAGAAGAACATTTCATACTGTCTTCTGCCTATATCGAGGTCTCAAATATTTCTTTAGTTCATCTATCTTCTGATATTTCTCTAATATCCCCGATTTCTCTCTTATCATTCCCTATTCTTGACATTTTTCATATTATAATGCTAAGTTATATAAATCATATTTCTTTCACGTGGCAAGTTCTGTATTCAAATAACGTCATAAAATAATCCCAAAGGTTAGTGAAAGAGAAATGCGCTTGATAACCTATTATAGTACTAAAAGTATCACGAAGATTATTGGTAACCTACCTGATAATTTTAGTTCCTACTCAAGAGACGAGGAAGACACTTGAGCTAGTACTTTACCACCAAACTTCCAATAACTATGAGCTAGTACTTATTTATGTTGGAACTTGATGGATATGTATAAGCACTCCAACACGAAAGTCTTGGAAGTATGAGACCCAAATCTGTTAGCCTTTGGTTCGGTATGTTTATCAACAACATACTATGGCCTGTCATAGAAATATAGTCTAAACTCTGTAAATCGAACGTATAAGTTCATGGAAAAAATCAATATTGTAACAATGTTGAAAAAAGAGCTACATATTTATTGTAAACATTTAGATTTATTATTAGAACAGAGTAGCATCACTGGACGGATAACTTACCCTGAACAAATAGGATTCAGACTTTATACACACAATAGAATATTCGATAAGAAATTTGAAATTTAAAGAAAGATATAGAATCATCTAGAAGTTTTAGAGACCAACAATAAATATTAATCTAAATTAAAAAAAAACCAGTTTTCGGAACAGAATACCGGCAAAGGATTTGAACCCTGGATAGACGTATCTAGAGTCCAAAGCTGTGCCAACTGAGACACGCAGAATGCTAGCTTTCTTGTTTGTGTGGCAATATATAGAATTTTTGAAGTTTACGTTTAGGTTTATTTTTAGGGATAACGAAGACTTAAAAAGAATACGTAATAGAAGAAATGTATTATAAAAACAACGTTCTCATATATTCATATTTTACAAATTTGCTATCAAATGCACTAAAAAGTTAATGTTTGAATATAAATAAACTAACGAAATTTCCACTTATTTTTGGAAAAAGTAGTTCCTCATGTTTTTCGAACATAAGATTTTATTACAACCGGAGATTCACTTCTCCAGGTTAGTTATCAAGGTTATCTAGTTTCATAAGGCTAGAGATATTTTTAGAATATTTATACTTTTTATGTATAAAAAAGCAAAATCCTGAAAATATTCATTGCTTTTCTAGTAGAATCTATAATTACTATAAGTAAAAATGTCTTACAAATTTCTAAAATTTCGTGTTTCTCTAATGAAATCTTCAAAACATTTTATGATTTAGGTTTTACGATCATGAATGTAAGTAAATTTTATGATTTAGCTGAAAGGCCACAAATTTAAAAAGTTATGTTTAATAACATTCGTATTAATATTGTTTCAATTTCCTAAGAAGCTAGATAACTCTTATTTCTAATTTAAATTCATATTTATCACGGTTTTTATTAAAACTGTATACAAGATTTCAAGTACATTTTTTTAAAATTACCTTTCATGTATAAATATTGAATTATATAAGTGCATATATGAAAACTAATTTTAAATGTACTTACATATGTGCTTATATACATGATGAAACATAAGTAAACTTTATTTCTTTATAGATTTTATGTCCAAAAGTTTCAAAGTTTAAAAGACGTACAATTTAATCATTTTAAGTCAGTAGTATATATATATATATATATATATATATAATATATTAGTATGAATAAATAGAATATATTTTTAAAAAATTTGAGTTGAAAATAACACATTGGAATATTGTAAGTGTTTAATTCAAATACTTAGCAGTTAATTTTATAATTAAGGTTTAAATTGGATGCATTTAAGATTATTTACCTTTATTTGCATTCGAATTGAAAATAAGTTTAAATAATGAAAATATTCGTTCCCAATTATTCCATGAGATTTCTTGATGGACATATTTTTGTTTCCAAAATTCTCTGAAAAAAATTTAAGCTGTTGAATTTTTGTAATTTTTAATCTTTATTTTTTTCAATTTATACTTTTCTATCGATATTTTTTAGAATCGAATTTGATCCTTTACATATACCATTCTTAATAAATTTTAATACATACAAAATTTACAGAATATATTGTCTCATTAGAGGAATGTTTACAACTCAAGATTTATTACTTTTTAATGGGTTTTCTTTAACTCACATTGTAACTTTGACTGGTTCAAAACTTTAAAAGCTTTTTTCCCACATTTTAAATTGCTCAATTGAGCTGAAAATTTCTATATACGATTGTTTTGGATGACAATACAATAATTTAACTATAATTGATAAAAATTAATTGATAAAAGCTAATTATTTAAATAATTAAATTTTACAACAACTTTCTAGCCAAGTCGCCAAATCTCTCGTTAATATTTATCGTTTGCTTTAACTTTAATTACATGTAACTGATATAATATTCAGTTTAGTAATTTATAGTTTCCTTTAATTTTAATTACATGTAGTTTAATTATATTCTATTTAATAACATAGCTTATCATTTGCTTTAATTTTAATTACATGTAGCTTGATTGATTAACATAAAGCTTAATTGAGCAACAAAAATTTACATGTATTTATTTTAGAGAATAAATGTAATAAATATGAAATAAAAATAAATTATTGAAACTAATTATTGAATAAATTCAATTTGACTTAATGTTCCCTGTTGCTGTTCAAATTTAAGGTATACAAAAATTATGTTACGCAAAGTGTGAAACCAATGTTCAAAAAACTCGTTTTTTACCGGGGTTATTTTCATTTTCAAAGAGCTTCCTAAATATTTCATAAAAACCCAAATAACCATATACTTCTCAGATATACATATATGTTAAACATTTCTGAAAAAATTAATAATTTTGATCATAACATTTGAAAAAATATTTTTATGTTATTATTGTTATTGCAATTGTTATTATTTTTATAGTTATTAATGCTTTATTTATTTCATGAAAAAATCAAATGGCTAATGGATTAACAAAAAACACGTTTCACAAGGTATTTTCATATCGAAATTAATAAAGACAAATTTATTTCTAACTATTCAGAGTCAAAAAAAAAAAAAAAAAAAATATTTTCATGTATGTAATTATTTCTATATGATCCAGATAATATTTATTGAAAATGATTTTCATAAGTATAATTATTTGAAAACAATACAGACGATATTTATTGAAAAAGTATACCATTACATTGCTTATTAGTATAAGCTAACATGTTATTTTGAGAAAATGGTGTCAACAAAATGCGTGAAAATAAAGTAAAGTATAAAAAGGTTCAAAAGAAAGACATTATAGTATATTTTGATATTAATAATAACATTTAAGTTTTATTTGAGTTACTAAGATTCATTCTCTTTAATATATTGTCACCTGCTTTTATTTTAATATTTGATAAAAAAAATATCTATTATTTGCGTTAATATTTTATCGTTTGCTCTTATTTTAATATTTAATTTAACAATTGATTTTTATGGCAAAATCGTTTAGGTAATCATATTTGTTGTAACATTGGCAACGTTTTTGTTCTTTTGAATGTTTTGTTTGGGAAAATAAACATACATTAGGAATTTGAAGAAGGTGTTTTTATGTATAGTAATTGCTTCTGTAAAGTTTCGGGAGCAGAAGTACACCTACTTTACGTTGATTAATATTCATTTAAATTTCATTTATTTTTTTTAATAATTCAACCTTTTAGAGAACTTAACAGAAAAAAAATGCAAGCACATGTTAAAATGAAATAAGTAAAGTCAGTTTATATTTTTTCTTGTTTTCTTTTATTTATTTTTTCTTACAATAGAAATGAAACTATAGTTAGTCTTTATAGAATAACATTTTTATATTAGTTTCTTCTAAAATCGATTATATGATACAGATCAAAGCTTCATATCATTTTTAATTTACACAATTTCACCACAATATTTAAAGCAACTAAGTTGAATTATTTGATTTTCGAACCAAGATTGTTATGATAATTCAATTAACAAGATTGTTATGATAATTCCTTTTCACTTCATTTCAAAATTAATATGCAATGGGAAAGTTCCGTTGCTATAATTTCAGGAGAAAGAGAGAGCTATCCTAATTGTAAGCGTCCGTCATACTGAAATATTTCCATTCAATCTTTTCGATCGATGAGCCCCATCTACGACTTTGAACTAAGTGTCCCTAATGCCACTTTCATGATTTAAACTCAATTACCCTGGAGACTCATCCATCTTATAAGGTAAGGAGGTTTTCCTCACTTGTCTGTTTTAGTGTACTTTTGAGTAGTAGAAACAGATGTAAGACATCTAAGAAAGTCAAATGTCTGGTCTGCAGACTAATCAGTCAAAGTGGGTAATCTGAGGATAAAATTTCAGTTGTGTTTGTAGTGGGAGTAGTGATAAAGAGACATTTTCTATGGCACTGGTCAGGGTGATAAATGTTCATTTTCGGAGAGTTTGTTCTTTATTTCTGGAGTGTAAGGGATGAAAAATATCAAAGAAATAAAGAACACACTTTTTCTTAAGAATAAGTAAGGGGAATTGAAGAAAATTTAAAAGGATGAAATGGTTTGTAATAATTTTGTTACATGTATGCCACTTAAAAGGTAGTTTTTTTTTTTTTTATCATCATAAGTAATTTACTACACCAAATGAACATAATGATATTTTTTAAGGGAGAAAAATTTTATTTCGCCTTAGCAATAATTTTATTTTTCTTACAGTTAATTTAAATTTTCATTGTTAAATTAATGACACTTTCAATTCATATATAGATATAAATATTGTTATCTAAATATTTAATTCTTGGTTATAAATCTGCATTGTAAAAAAAATATTTAAATCTTATTTTTGGTATGTATTTGATATTTTCAATCAATCAATCAGTCTCTACTTTAGCGATGAATTTTTTTCATCGTAATTAGTGGTAAGCTTAATATGAAAATTGTAATGTTTTATTTATCCTGAAAAATTTTGGTTATAGTAATTATTGTCTTATTATTTATTTGCAATTTGCTTATATGGTTATATAAATATTAATTTAAACTGTAAATAAAAAGTTTCTACGCTACTTATATGCAGTATCTTTGGTAATTGTTACATTTTGTTTTTGAGTGCTTTTTTTTACGTAAATTAAGTACTTTTTATAGATTTTATTGTTAATTAATATGTCTTTTTTCATTGTTTGGATTTATAACTTGTTATATATTCATTTATTTATATTTTTGCTTGACTATATTGGTTTTATGTTTAATTTCTTCCTTTTTCTATGGCTGATTCTCAAAATTTTCTGAGGTTTATTTTTTGGTTTGTTACATATTTTATGATATGATTCACTGAAGTGTGATGATTTATTCAGTAACAACGTTATATACACACAATATTCCATTCCAACGTATGGAACAGTATTTCCAATATTTCCATTGTTCCATTTTATTTCCATTGTTCTAAATTTTGTTTTGCTTTCACTGGGCTTTCTCTTATAATTTTTTAGTTGGTTGATAAGTTTTTGTTTTAATTGCTAAATTTTTAACTTTAATATGTTTAATTATTTATAATAATTTATATATGAGTTATGTTAACTTAAGTTCAGTTTTCCGTTGATTTTTTTTTATTTCTTTAAATGTAAAGTTTTTAGACATTAATATATGAATTTACTATTGATATGTTTCATTTGCTTATGGTATGATACTTTGTGAATTAAAATTTTGAAGTTATGTTCATATTAAAATCAAATGATTATTTTAATGACTTTTTATCATTGAATAATTGATGACATTAGTATTTTCATTTTAATACAGGTTATTATATGGATATGGAATTAATAAATTTTTCTGACTAAAATATGTGTCGTTAAAGATTAGAAACAAGTCTCTTTTCACTATCTTAACTTTTCACTATTTTACTGATTACCGAAATATCGCCACAATTTCGTTCTCAGTATTTAAGGATTAAAGCATTTACATGGATATTTTATTAATTTGTGTAACCTCCTAAGATTCAATCCAATCTTGCTTCAAAATATTTTGTAACTTAGAATAACAATACCGAGTTTAATGATGTTCTATCAACATATAATTTAGTTCTTTATTTGAAATATATTAACTTTTAACAATGCCTAATTTCAATACATTTTGAACCCTACATTCCTTTCCTTTATAAAAATATTTTTTTGCTATGTATATTTTATTTATTATAACACTTTACATACAGTTATTAATTAAATTGAATGTTTTATTGCTTAGAAGCAACACGATGCCTACTGGCAGTGGCGAAATCTGCAACCAAAAATTATTTGGAAAACAATTTTTGCATCGGGGAGATGTTTATGACTTTTCCCACACATCAGTGAAGCATTCTGAAAATTTGGAGTGATGTGATGGAAGTTTTATATTTATATAGAAGATGGGTAAGCAAACTTTCAAATTTAAATATTAGGTAACTTTTGTTCGTGGACATATAGTAAAATAAAAATTATCTAAAAGTTAATAAATAAATTTATACGTAACATTCATAATATTTCTTAAAATAATATTTATAATATTTATTTCAATGGAAACCATACAGAAGTGAGATTTTTAAATGTCTCATTAACAGTGTGTTGTAAACATCTAAAGAAAGTACTCAAAACAAGAGCACTTAAAAAGCAAAATAAATATCGAAGCTTAAAATTATTTTATTTGTTAGTTTAAATGTAATAACAAAAATTTATTTCATTGTGTTTGCTTTAAAAATTTGTATTTTTTTTAGTACTTTCTCATATATGTTAAATGATCAAGTTAAGAAAACGAGTTTCAAATAAAGAAATAACAATTAATCATAGAATAGAAAAATTATTTGAAACATGACAGACTCATGCAAAATACTGTAACCTTCAATAAAAACGTTACATTTCCTAACCGCACTCTTTCTAAAGGATTATTCACGGAAACCCACATCTTTATTCCAGCAGATACAAAACATTTCTGTTCGAATTTCATTCTTTCCTTCGAAACTTAAAGCATTTCCATCTCAATACAGAGGCGACAGCAATCAATTGCTGAGCTATTTTGACAGCCTTAATCCCCCTCCAGATTTTTCTTTTTCAATTTCTGCGAGTGTCATCGGGAAATTACCTCTTGGTTCTCTTTTGAAAAGCATCGTCGGTGTCCTGATTGACACTATTGTTAGGTGACATTAGCCTAGTTGTCAACCTTTCCAACGAGTCAATTAACGACTTGACGGAGATGAGGTCGAGTTTATTCTTGGAGCAACGCCATCCTTTACAGCTTCGCGAAATGTTTGACAGGAATGTCAACTCCATTGTAGCCATTTGCGAAGCCTTGATGGGTGACGCCAAGAGGCGAGACTTTCAATAGTGATTAATTCAAAACTGCTTCATTCAGGAATTATCATTATCGAACGACTTGGACTTTTAGCAAAGGATAGATTAGGTGATTTGCATAGAGATAATAAGTTTGAGCCAAACTTTTAGCTCTGATAGATTTGGAAACAGTCTTATTTTATTACTATAAATAAATGGTACTATTTGATTTTTGTTTGTATCTTCAATGAAAATACTTTCTATCGTCCAAATTCAGTAATTTTCTTTACGAAGAATGAAAAATATTTTAAAATTAGGATTTGGCTTATAATTAACATTGAAGGATTTTCAATGGACAGTCGTTTCAATGGACAGTAGGATTTTCAAGGACATTTGTTCTTGGAGTCTTTTACCATAAATTTTGAAGTATAAGTCTCTTCTAAATTAATATATATATATATATATATATATATATATATATATATATATATATTAAAACTACAAGTGTCCCAATAACTAGATTTTGCTTACACTAATTATTAAATTCTTTGGTGTAAATATTAAAGGAAAGATGATTTTAGAAGTCTAGAAAAAATAAAAATTGAACTTAAAATTGTTTCGAGTGAGTGAGTGAAAGTTGGGTTGCACAAGCTGGCTATGCTGCTTGAAACAACAAGTAGCTGTGATCTAAAAGCAAGACATATGAAAGAAAAGAGGGGAAATGTCTGATAAGATCGAAAATAGAGAAAAGGTTATCGGAGTGTGTCACATGTACTTACTGAAGACAGTAAAGTCCATGGGAAAGAAATTATCACTAAGGTACCTTCAAGTCATGACACGCGTACTTACCTAAAGGAAGTAAGCCACTGAAGATGTTTTAGAATCGGAAGATGAGATGGTTGCTTTCAACGTCACGGCTGCGGATCTCGTAATTTTGAACCGCCGTCAAATGACGTCATCTGAACTGGTACATCTCTCTTCAAATTTCCTCACCAGGACACGGGAGGAATGTGTGAGCCTCGACAGATTTAACGTGCACACTCCCCTGCTACGCGGAGAGTCTTCATCAGCATCAAAGCTCGAACCCACGACTCGACGATTCCGAAATACCTGTCGCCATTCCGTGACCTTGACCACAAGACTATTCCAGCCTCTTAAATTCTAGGAATGCTTGCTCTAAAATAAGATGATTTTAATGTTCATTGACGCCAAATGAATATATTTACTTTTTTTCAATGTATATCAACAATACTTTTCACACCTAAGTGTATAGTTATAATATATTGAAAGATTATTGACATATTTATTCAAAAAGTTTAAATTGTAGACAAAAAATTTTTTGAATATAATTTACATAAAAATTGCACTAAAGAAAAACCATAAATGAATCTTAAAACAAATAGAACTTTTAAATAGAAAAATTAAAATTACGATAAAATATTCAAAGAACAATTAATTATAAAATAAAGACGTACATTTTTATGCACAATTATAGTACGTATAATACCCGAAAGAGATTCAAAAATTATATAAAATATTTATAATTTATTACACAGAGCAAAACATTTGTAAAACAAGCAATTTTTTCTGTCATTATGTCTGGTAAATATAACACTGAAAAGATGTCACAATAAGCACTTTAATAGGTTAAATTTATTTTTTCAAGAACCTAAAAATCAATTTTTTTTTTTTTTTTTTTTTTTTCAAAAAATTTTGAAAAAAAGCCCACCCAAAAGGAAACACGAATCCATCCGCATTGGTAGAAGATTATCTCAAAAATTAAATAATGTATTAAAAATCCCAGTTCACAACTCAGTGCTATTAGGTAAAGATCGAATTTTATATAAGCTGAAAATATTAAAAGCTTTTTTTTTTGTATCTCCTGGATTATCATGCGAATTAACAAGTCTCTAATTTTTCATACTTTCAAGATGAATACAACATTATGAACTTGTCAAGATCTTCAAGTAAAATACAATAAATAAAGAAATTTCCTTATTTTGCTGCAAAAATTATATTTCTAAATAGTGAGGATCAAAGAGCGATTATTCATTTTTTTTTTGTTTATTAATATTTTGAGAAATTGATTCTTACTTCAAAGAAAAATATGAGAGTTTAAAGTTTTAATCATTCAAAATTTTATTATTATTTAAAGTTATTTCATAAAGTTTTAATTATTAATAAGAAATAATCAAGTATCAGGATAAAATTTATTCTGCACATAAACTTATCCTCATGTAGTTAATGTAGATCACAGCTTTTAATGTTGAATGTTTTGATTTCAGGAAGCTGTAGATTAAAATAAACGACAATATCGTAACGTTTCAATTATTACTAAAAATAAACGAAACTGAAACTTAATTTACATATAATTATTATTCTGAACATTTCTTTACATAATCACCATCAGAATTATACACTGATCGCTGCATTTCTGGACCTTTCGAAAGCTGTCATTGTAGAGCACAGAAAATTTAACTTTATATTCGCCGTACTGCTGATTACTTCAGTCTACAGTTTCCTGAAAACAAAAAAAATCTCAATATAAATATTTACAACATTATGGGATAATGGTCAATTAATATTCAGAATAAATTTTATCTAGGTGTCTCTTTTATTTCTTAAGAATAATTAAAACTTTACGATATCCCCCTCCCTTGTTCACTGAAAAACATTTAAATGAGAGATACCGGTCAGTATCTCTAATCATAAGGCACCCCTTCAGCTCTGATGTCTGAGATGATTCGTCTCGACATTAGTCTCAATAAAATGTTTTATACATTGTGAAGCCATATGAACCCATGACTCCTAAATATTTTTCCATGGTTTTCAAAGATATGCTTGACTGGGGTAAGAGGATATATCATCTGATTTCATGATATCAAAGAGGTTCTTGATAGAGTTAAGGTCATATGACTTAGATGAACCAGCAAATCAAATTCATATCCGTACAGTATTTGTCAACCAATATGTAATCAATATGGGTAAAATTCGGTAGTGATGGCAGTGTGCATTATCTTGTTGATGGGTGATGTCTGCAGTGAGATAATGCTGAAACCGTACAAATGGAAACAAATGGTCGTCAAGGATATCTCGGTAGAGTTGACCTGCAAAGGATGATGTCAAATATATCAGGATTACCATTTCAATCCAGTAAAATTACTACAAGACGATATTTTCACCCCTATCAGTTTGAAGAATTGTTGGAAAAGAATCCATCGCTTCATGGTGCACTCGTATAATGCTATTTTCTTGTATCAACATGAATCAGGACTCATTAGTCCATACAACTTGTATCCTCGTTTTGGGTTCACTGTTCCAGTATCCGTGCTAATCCTTACTCCTTGCTATGTGTGGTTAACAGAGGTACTCTCATAGAGTGATTGATTATGTAACCCTAATGTGGAGAGATAATTCTGAATTGTACGGCTGTAAAACATCTTTTTGAGCGCAAAAGTAAATAGCCGAGTAATTTTTTGCTCAATGATCACTTTATTTACCGTTACGATATGAGCTGTATGACGATGGCGACGCTCATTCAAACTCTCACGTTTACGTCATTTGCGAGGAAGTCTTTATCAGAATCGGCTTACATAATGATATTACATCCGTTACGAAATGGCTTGGGAAACTCCCAATGGCTGTATCAATTTCCAAATGAAGACTCGTTTGTCAGGCCTCAATAATATTTTTAACAACCAAATGGGCTTATATTTGTCTTACTTATAATCCATCCGACTATAATTGATATCCCTCATATTCTTCCTTATAATATTATAAGTAACTGTTTACGCCGTTTGATTTCACTTTACATAGCCATCAAAGAGCAGCATTTGCTGGATCCAACTATATCTATTCTTCCATTGATACGATTGTATTATTCTTCCATTGATACGAAATGTACTCACTGGAAATGCAATTTCCAGTGGAAAACACGAAATAGCATTTTTCAAAATAGCAAATTTCCGTTCTTGTAAAATTGCATTTTCTTACTTTTTAAATATTAATGAATTTTAATTATAATCTAAGCATAGTTAAAAATTTCAATCTTATTCTCTAAAATTGAGGACAAAAATAATTTCAAAATGTATATAAATTTCTATATGTAAATGATATATATACGAGGGCTATTCAAAAAGTAAGGAACGTTTCTGTCTGACGTCGCTAGGCGCGCGCCGATCACGTATATTTTAGTGTCTGCGTGCTCGGCATCTCATTCGGCGTCCAGCCATCACATCGAGAACATTTCCACGCTGCTCGTTTTTTCGATATTCAAATTTAAAATGTGCGCTGCAATTGAAAATCCCTCCATTTGTGAGGTGCGGTCTGTGATACGGTTTTTGTTGGCAAAAAACCTAAAACCTATGGAAATTAATCGGCAAGTGTGTGAAGTGTACGGGAACAACGTAATGAATGAAAGTTCAATCCGAAAATGGTGCATTCAGTTTAAAAATGGCCGAACTAACGTTCACGATGAAGAGAAGCGTGGACGCCCAAGCATTGTGAATGAGGAACTGGTCGCTAAAGTTGATGAAAAGATTCGTGAAAATCGCCGTTTCACAATAACGGAGCTTTCGCTTAGTTTTCCACAATTTTCATGGACTTAGTTGTTTGAAATTGTCACACAAAAACTAGGCTACCGCTAATTTTTTGCAAGATGGGTGTCGAAATTGCTTACAGATCAACATAAAGGTCAGCGAATGGGGGCAGCTTTGACATTTCTGGAGGCCTACGACATGCATGGTGATTCATTACTGGATCGAATCGTAACTGGTGACGAGACGTGGGTGAGACGACAGGGAGCTGCGGGTGCGCGTCACTGAGTGGTTGAGATCGCAGGCGACAGAATTCTATGACGAAGGAATTTCAAAGCTTCTCCACCGCTATGATAAGTGCCTCAATTTGTTTGGGGACTTTGTAGAAAAGTAGATTTTTAGTCGCTCTTTCTGATGTATATAATAATTTTTTTTCTTCTTGTACTTAGTTTCTTTTTAATTTCAAAACGTTCCTTACTTTCTGAATAGTCCTCATATATATATATATATATATATATATATATATATTAGTTTAATGACACAGGAAGCATTTCATGTGTCCTTTTATCGTTTCCGAGCATGGGAATTAGAATTATATGTTTTTAGAGTCAAGTCTTGTATAAAGCCTATTGAAAACATTTTTATTTCTGTCGAGGATGTATATCTCTTATAACCATTACGCAATCTCATACAAAGAATGATATTTCTCAAGAATTCATGTACCGCATTTTTTAATAAAATGAATATATTACATTTCTATTTATATATGATTTTCTAGTAAACGTGATTTTTTTTTGCCTATGCAATTGTACAATTTAACATTTGTAGAAAATAGAAGTATTATACCTTACCTTATTTTGAACAGTTGTTTTTGAAAATTCTTCCGAGTATGGAATAGAGGGAAAACTAAAAAAGAGGAAAACAATCACTTTTAATCAGAAATTCAAAACCAGTATAGAGAAATACGGCTCCCCCAAACTAACTCCTGCGAACTCAAGAAAATTGAAATTATTTCTTCTTACGCAATGTATCAAATTTATAAAAATTAATCGAACGGTGTTTCACATGACAGTACTTCATAAACCATCGTGTATTTTGAGATAAGTAAATTTTTATTTCATAGGTAGTAAATAAAGTCAATACTTATGTGAATTGTATAAAAAAAATTGTTTATTGTTTGATCTTCTTTTAAAAAAAGTGTAGTGATTGTGACATGGAACAGTAATTTTTTCATGGTGAAATATCTTTCCCCTAAAGATAATAGATTTTTTTTCTGTTTCAAAATATCAATATATACACCTAAATTCAGGTGTTAATTTAAATTGTTAAAATTACTTTTCAGAATATAAATGAAGTAGAATAAGTATATTTGCAAATACTAATGTATTTAAAGATTCGATTTCCACTCGGGATTACTTATAACTAATTGCTGTATTATATTCTATATGCTGTGTTTGTACAATGACATTGTAAGATTTCAATCATTCTATGATAGAAACTAAGTGAATTTACTATGTTATATTACTGTATCAAATAAAATTATATAAATAATTGTTTCTATTGTTGAAAGGTTTAAAACTGTGAAAAGGTAACGTGGATAAAATGCTTGATCATTCTAGTTCAGATAGGTAATATCAATTGCAAATATAGATGTATAGAGAGAGACGATTTACATTACTACTTTATAACGGTTTTCAATCTAAAGATTTAATTTATTGTAATCTTTGAATGTAAAACTCCTTGAGGATCTTAAAATTCACCACAGCACTACCCTTTCTAGAATAAGTATCCCTTCTATTTTGTTGTTATGAATTCCAGTCTTAACTCCTCGGGAAATTTCTATGAAAGATTATTTCAAAAGTATATAAAACGTATAAAAGTGCTCATATATGTGATTAAATAAATACATTTATTTTTTTACGATTATAATGTTAAACCACTTGCACCAGAAAAACTATTTTACAAAATATTTACTTTTTCAATTTAAATTACTATAAATGTAATACTTCATGTTTATAATTTGCCTTTTAATTCTTTAATAAAATTTCTGCTGTTCCCTATGTTAGAAAACTTGTATTTGATTAAAGTATAATAAAAACTTTTCTTTTACAAATTATCGCTAACAACCATATAGTGTGAAATTAAGTACAGTTTATAATCCTAACTCAGAAAAATTTAAGATTAAATGGATGAATTTAAAAATTCATCTAGTTTTTTAGTCACAATTGCTTAAGGAAAGCTTGATCTCTCAAAGATAATTAATAGTTTTGTCATTGTATTTCCATTTAAAAGAGTATATTTTAAATATATTTATGAGAAATGATGGCTCAAACTATCTTGGATTAAATACATGTAAGTACACTGAATTGATTTGAAAACAATTAAAAATATCAATTGCACTGAAAAAGATTCAAAACACCTGACAGTGTTTATAACCATTCTTCATACTTATCCATTTTCGCTATTTGGGATTGAGAGCAAATAATTTTTTTTTCTTAACTGCAATGATCTAAAAATTAAGGGAGCAAGCAAAGAAGTTAATTAGACTATGCTATATAGCCATTCATGGGCATAAAATGGAGACTGCATGAGTAACAAAATGAAAAAAAGATGCAAAATAAAATGTATGGTTTCTTTGATTCTCTAAAAAGATAGAAATATCACAAAAGATGATTCAGGAAAACAATATGGTTACAAGTAAATGCCAAAAGAAGTGTTGTATAGAAATGATGTAAAATATTTTAAATGGTGAATAGTCCCGTCGAATAGCTAAGACCACTGCACATTGGTTTCTCATGGATGCGATGAGGTTATCGTTAAGACTTTGGGGAATACTGTTCCACTCCTGAAGAAATGCAACCTCAAAGTCCTGAGCAGTAAACGGAGGTCAATAGAATTTCAGCCAGGAGAACTAGTCAGCCAATCCATATCCTGTAATTTTTCAGTTTGAAGCATGTTCTAGACAAGACGAGGCGTATAAAGTCTAACATTATCATCCATTAAAAGATAGAAATCTCCGATTGCTGCATCGTAAGATACGACATGTGGCCTCAGTGTGCCGTCTGCATAACTTTGGGTAATCAAATTACTCTTCCAAATAATATGCAGATCCGCACATGAACTTCTGTAGATTCCAAACTATATCATCCTACCATCTCGTCTGTAATGTCATTTTTACCAAAAGAATGGGGGGCTCTTTCGAATGCTTCTTTCTCTCCATATCAAAACTCGTTAAATATCACATTACAGATTGAAATGGAATCGCTAATAAATAGCTTTTGACTCCAACCAGGTTGCATCCAAACGTTAAGTTCAGCAGCCCACCTTCTTCAGGAAAGCATAGTGTTTTGAGATCAATGGAATGCACAACACTGGTCTACATGCATAGCGACTAACCCGATGAGGCCTATTTTGAACGTTTTATTTGTCACCTTTGGTCCTGTTGCAAAAACAACTATTTTTACAGCTGAGTAATATTGCGAGTTTTGTCTCAACGAGCCGTTAACAGGATATAACAGCCATCAGTTGCTGTAGTAACATATAGTCGTTAAGGAATGTTAGTCATAGACCTTACCTTGGTCGATGTCTAATATTCCTTGCTACTTGGAATCGATTCCAAGTCCTTGAAATGACATTCTTTGCCCCATGAAAAGCATCGGCTACACTTCTTTATATTTGTGCAAATTCAAGTCTTCCTTTCATTCGCCAAGCCTCGGATTCAACGAATCACGTTGTTGTGATATTTCCTAGTCAACTTTTTTCAAAACAAGAGCTGAACAATTGGATTTCTCTGTCGACATTGCGAAAAGAGAAATTTTTTCGCAGTCCTGCGTTCAGAACTTTTATCCTTTTTCTGGATTTTGATGCCCTGAACGCTGAAGAGCAAGTGATTTTCTTCTGTATTTTGCTATGTATTAAATTATGGATGTTATATTTGACATAAGTTATCCATGTAAATATTTTTATATTTTCCTTAATACTATGTATTACTCTAACAAATTTGAGTAATGTAGAATTGAAACATGAAATTTTGAATACTTGCTTGCATAACATCCCACCTTATTGTTGTGCTATCACGAATGAATTTATCGCGTTCTCTGAACAAAATCTCTACGTTTTTAAACATTTGTAAACGCAATTAATTTGAATTAAAAAATTAGCATGGCTTAACCTAATCTGTGTATTCATAGTCTCAGAACTGGAAAAGTTATTGCGGTACATCTCGGCAAAAATGTAGAATGTGAACGAATAAATTGTGTTTTTCTACTTAGAAATGTAAGAAGAAATGGTGACTGCTCACATTATAATTTTTTTGTCCTTTTGGGCTACTTCGAATCAATATACCGCAACAGCGAGAAATTCTATATATTTAAATAGAGGCCTTAGTGGATTTGGATTATCGACTTACATAATCAAGCTTAGTCTCTAGATGGACAAACTCAAAATTAAATAATTCGACATAAAAACCAACGTTTTTATATGGTGGCAAAGCGTATTAAAAATTATTTAAATATTAGTTAAAACTTGTCGCAAATGTCTAAATATTGCATTGTTAGGCGAGTAAGAACGTTTTTCAAAGTTTCAAAGCTCTAACTTATTGGGAAGTTGGTTAAATTAACGATCTAAAATTTGATGACACACTGATACAAACAAAGACTGGCGCACACAAAGTGAAATACGTAAAAACGTTAAAACTAACTAAAATTAATTAATTCATCCGGTAAATCAAATGGTTGGAAAGCAGTTCAGCCCAACTACCCTTGGCGACAAGAATTATTTGGCGGTATTTTGCCAAATGTAGCTACCCTGGTTCACTTCGTAGGCTTAACGTTCAGCCAAAAAAAATTGCCAAACTAGGCAATCTTAGAAATCGCACCAATTGTTTGGGCTAAACTGCATTATTAAAAAAATTATTCAAATATTAATTAAAATCTGTCGCAAATGTCTAAAAATTGCACTGTTAGGCGATTAAGAACGATTCCCAAAACGAAATAAATGATTTTATTTAAAAACCTCTGAGGTAACACTAAGAACGTTAAGTAAGATGATACAAAACTATAAATCTCGGAAATAAAATTGCTTCCAAAACTAATTGATAATTAGATAAGTTATGTCTCATTAATAATATAAATGTTAGAAATTAGAATATCCATCCAAATGAATTGGAAATTATTTATATTATTTCGTGTCAAATTTGGAAAACACTAAGTACGTATTTCTGAGAACTTATGCATCCTTTCAAAAAAATTTCATATAAACGTTCACATTCTAAAAACAAAAATTTTAATTTTTTACCATAAATAGACTTTTAAGATTATTTTATTATAAGAAATCTACAGAGTCTCTTGTAGATATAATGGAAAAAAATGAACAAAAATCCAAAATGATGTATAGTGCAGTAACTATTTTTTTACATGGAATGTAATTCATGATACAGGAGAGATAATAATTTTTACATAAGTTTTATTGCACATTTGTGCACTTTCAAATCAGATTTTTATAATTATAAAAATATATATGATGAATTCGTCCACTATTTGTAACATATAAATCTTACGTAACTAGTAGGGTATCATTCATAAATGTGATAAATTCATGCATCAACCAACAACAAGGATATCAAAACAATTAAGACCTCCCCCTTCGAGAAAAAAAACCTGAAATTTTAATTTTCATTGCTATTAATAGTATATAAAGAATTTCTTTACAGGATTAAAATCCTTTCGTATACTAAATGGTTTGTTCTACTTTATGATAAGAAAAAAAAATAAAGTTTTGTTTTCTTGAAAGGAAAAAAAAATTATATCGTATGATTGATTATATATTTTATATGACCTGTATCATAGTAAATAGAGAAATAATTTTTAAGCAATCATTAAGGCTCTTTAACGGATATATGGTATTCATTTTTTTTTCTCAAAATAAAATATTTGAAGTACAATAATGAAATTTGTGCATTCAAAAAAAACCCGCGAAATATCAGCAAATTTATTGCTGTGGGTGAATTAATTATATACTTACACATGAGCACACAACAGGAAATGTCATTTACTTTTTTGCAATTGTGTTAACAAGGAGGAAATCTTGTTAAACAGCAGAATCAGACGAAACAAAGAAATATTTCCTGTAGATGTAAAAGACTATCAAAGAAATAAAATTCAAACCACTTTTATAATTAACAGTTTCGAGTATTTTTTGAAAGCATTACCTTTTTCAACTCTTGTTGTTTACGAAGTTAATTTAATGCTTTTGTCAGAGTTACTTCTTTTTTAAAATTGCAACATCTTCCAACGTACCAAACTAGCTGCTATAATTCTCCTGCTCCATTATAGTCAATTACTATAGTGATAGCTTCCTATTTATCTACAATCTTGGAATATATGTTGCCTATTAAATCTTTTCCTACTACTGTTAGGGAATAAAATCCTTTTCTTGAATCTGTATGCAGCAAGAGACGAATAAATGTGCCCCTCGTGACCATTCATGCCATGCAATCTTGATATTTATTCTTAACTAATGGACTCGGTATTGCTTCAATATTGCTAAATTTGAATATATATGTATAAATTAAGTAAATATAAGAGAAATAAAGTTCCATATCAATTCATATCTTCAATTAAAATGACATTAATTGAATTGTGTGTGATAAATAATTTTTTCCCTTTTTCATGACTGTTTTGTTTTTGTTTTTCTTTAACTTGTTAATATTAGTTGTATAAGTTCATTGCATATGGGGATCCAATTTTGTTATACAAGCATTTCATTCGGTAACTTTTTGTATTCAATATCTCAATCCAAAGTGCATTTTTTATTTCAATGGAAATAAAATTAAAGACTTCGAAAATGTTGAGAATAATGAATTTTAAATTATTTGTGATTTTTTGTACTACGCTTCGAATTTTGTAATTCAATTGATGAATATTGTATGAATTGTATAAATTTTGCATGAATATTTTTCAATCCGAAATATTGAACGAGTGATATTTGACAAATTATTTGATATCATTTAAGTTATAAAATCATTCTATATTAAATTATATATTATAAATAATTGTTATATGTAATAAAATTGTATATTATGTATAAGAAAATACTTTTTTTTAAAAAAAAATTATATTACAAAAATTAAAAATTCTTTCTTAATAACGCTTAATTTTCCAATCATTATTAGAATTTGTTTCGTCTAGATATTTTGTCAATTTTTGGCGTCATACGAAACGTAATGATAGTTTGACAACCTATTTTAAAAGTCGTCAAATTTTATCGCTGAGATCACCAACTCGAGTTCGATACTTCACTTTAACTAAGCTAAGCATCAGAATAGATGATAACCATTCTCTGAACACTCCTAGTACTACTAAGGATACTTAATTAGATTTTTAACAAAATCGGTGGACATAATGAAATGTTTATGGGACACAAAACTTGCCAAATTTGGTGTGCATCCCTTATTTCACTTTAATCCTAAAAACAACAGCACTATCTATCTAATTTTATCCAAACCACTCACTAAATACCTCTAGTAATATTTGAAAGCAAACTGCGAAATTTGTCGAGTAGAGTTCTTATGTCTAAGCGGCACGCATATACGCGAACATTGCCTTTTATTTATATAGATTGGTTACAAGGTAAAATCTTTTGCTGAACAGACACACGCAACACAAATTGAAAATATAATAGAAACCATCTTTTGAGCATTACTGTTAATTTTTTATTCTTGGTAAATGTTTGCAAGCTTTATTTTGGTTTTCTAAAATGCCTCATAATCGAAAGAAAGTATCAATTTTAATTCTTTTTAATTTTTATATTTTTAATTATCGATATAGAAATTTACAATTGTTGTAACAGGATGATTGTTTGACTCTTAATAGCATTGATTTCTTATTTGACATACATTATTCCAAAAGCACAAGCGAAAGATGTAAAAGGAGCTTAATTTGTAAAACCTATCCGGAATATCCGCTTTTAATTTCAGCTTTGTACACCAAAGATTAAAAGATTCACCTGAATCTGTAAGTTTCTATTTGATCGAAGTGTTACAATAGATCACTAATATATAAAGCGTTCCTTGGCAAATACTCTAGTTAAGTAATGGGACAATTAATATGAGAAGCTACTCAGAAAGTAAATTAAGAATAAGTGCTGAATTCATATTGACACAAATATTAACACAACAATATAGTACAAATAACAAAACATATCGAAAATATAAACATAGAATTATATTTTTATAAATAATAATACATTTAAGTACAAGCAAATAATAAAATAAGTAGAACACATTGCAGATAAATAATAACACAATAATACACATATAAATAATTCAACAAAAAAAACTAAGATAAATAATAACAAAATAACATAATATACTATTCTTTCTGCAGCGCTTATGTTCCAAGACTTCTACTTCAAATTTGTTCAACAAATTTGAAGAGAATACACTCGGTAGGAATCTTAAAAAGGTTTATTATTTATGGAATGTTCTTATACTAATAATAGAAGAAATAAATAAGAAAGTCATGCAGAAGATTATTGAATCACACCCATCAAAATCGTATACGCTATTTTTAAGCGCTCATCTTCCTCGCTAGAAATTTCTTTTTCTCCATCATGTTTCGTTCTCGAGTTCTGAAAGGAAATCAAGTAAGCGCATTTGATGAAGCAATAACACTTCATCATGCGCGATGAACAGTCGCATTATGCATTCGCCGGTTTCGATGTAACATTTGCGACGCTCGGTTATTGTTATTCTGGAATAATGGAACAATGCCAAATGTGAAAAAACTGGCGCACACAACAAAAAATGAGGTCACATTTTCGGAAAAATAAGTAACTTAAAAAAAGGCTAGAATTATTGTATTGTTATGCTTGAAGATTGCATTCTTTGTATCAATTCAGAACGTTTGAATAACAATACAGATCTTCAATTAAGTAGTTTTTTTACGAGTAATGAAAGTACACAAAACTCGTTTGAATTTAGTCAGAAATAAATTACCAAAAATTAATCGTATGTTTATTAACGAATGTTTCATTTAATTTGAAATTAAAGAAAAAAATTGTACTATGCTAGATTCTAGTTGAATCATTATACTATGGCCTCAATAAAAGTTAAAAAGAAAATTAAAGTAGGAATAGATATTTTATATGCTGCACCATTTAGAAAACACTGGATATAAAAATTTAAAGAGAGAGTTCAAGACACTAAATATGTACCTAATAAAATCCATATTATACGTAAAATATATTTACTTATAAACTTAAATCTAGAATTTTCTAAAAGAATGCTTAAAATTAAAACATGATCAAAGTATGCGAAAATAAGGAATTGTGCTCAAATTATGAAACCGGTGAACACAAATAATTAAACTGGGTTAAAATGAAGCATTTCAATATTTGTAATCAACATATTAAAAATTGAAATTACCATATGTAGTGTGAGTATATGTCTATGCAAGCGGGCTGAATTAGACGGTAACAAGCAAATAAGAATCTAATCGAGAAATGGAAAATTAAAGTTTTTCTTGAAGTGCCTAAATCAGAGTCGTTGCTGAATCATTCCAAATTAAAACTATAAAAGAAGTTTAAGAAAATGTTGAAACTGAATATGAAACGGTTTTTTTCCCAAATGTAAATAAATGATAAAAGTTTCCAATGACCCTAAATTTCCGAAACAAAGACTTTTATATAGATTTTTTTTATGATTTCATCACAGAACAAACCGTTACGTCTTCCATAATATATTGGAAATAACTATTTTTAAGTTATTTCTAATATATTACTGTTCTTTGAATGGAGAATGAGTGAAACAATTAACAAGCAGTTAACTTCTGTCATTAAATAAAAATTTATGTGTAATAGTTACAATAGCAAACTTTTCAAATACATTCTGGAATACTGAAAATAGCGTACCAAGAAGGGAGCTTAAGATTAAAAGGAAATTTAATCCGTATAATGATACAGATGAGAGATTCCCTTGATTCCAAAATCAAAATAATTAAACAAATACGATGTGTACAATTAAGCAAATTCAATGCAACTTTAATACCGCTTTGGACTACTCCTGCAGCAATACATGCGTAACATGGTCCGCCATTGAGTTGATTAGACATTGAATATTGTCCTGAGGCAGATGGGTCCCGAAATCTTCCAAGCCTCCAAATTATGCACAGATGGATATGGCAGATTCTGGAATTTAAGTTGCCATACATGCTTTATTGGGGATAAGTCCAGATAACAGACATGCCATTGAAGAGCCTAAAAATTACGTAGAATGTCTTTCGCTACCCTAGCTGCATGCGGACAACCATTATCTTTTTCAAATATTGAGCCTGGAAAAACATTTAGGAAAAGTACATCGTAGAGTCGAAGAATGTCATTTACATATCGCGGACCAGTTAAGGTCCAAGTACTGCAATAACTATGGACCGAGTATCATATGCTATGACCCTTCCTGATCATTACGTCTGCCTTGAGGGTAGTGTATCGTCCGATTGCATGGGTGGAATTGTACAGTTCAACAGTGTGCCTTCACATTCATAATCTGTCTCCAGAATGAACTAATCACTAAATACCACGTTTTGCCAATGTGGAACATTACACGTCCCTCTGATTCGGAACCACTATAGACGGAATCCCCAATTAATTCGATGTTAAAGGTAGTACACGAAAATGGAGTTCGGATTCCAGATTCACTTCTTCCAGGCGTATGGAAATGGCTTGTGGAACAACTGGCAGCCCTACATCTAATTGCATCCTGGAACTAGTCTCTTTAGGATCCATGAGCGCTTGCCGCCAGATTCTCTCTCCTCGTCGTCTTCCTGGTCGCTCCAGACCCGGTCCTTCGCACGTGGGTATTATCTCGTGTACACTGCTTGCTCCCCACATGCACACTCCAAGGGATCGACCTAGTGAGCAATACAGCACGTTGACCAGCCTGCAGTTTTCTTGCCAATGATCAGGTGACCTCTCAAATTTAGTCAATTGAACAAAATGTCCTTTCACATGTCTACCTGACATTCTCGCTTATTGAACTCCTCCTAGAAACTGAATATTACTTTTATGAATCTTAATCTTCCACTATGCACTGGTAAAAAAAAAGGACTCATTGCCTGATTACAGTGCCACTGTAAGATAACAGTTCATGCACATTGGCAACACATATGGATCATTTTCATATCGAACATTATTCAACTACTTTGCAAATTTTCGCTATTGTAGCTCGCTTCCTTCTTGGGGCGTTATTTTCAATGTTCCTAAATGTATTATTTTGACATGACGCCTTCTTTCTGGTTTATATTATTAACTTACGGGGTCAACAATTTAATTAATCTTTATCTTGGGTTGTTGCGTATTTCTACTACCCGACTCGTCAGTCTAATCGCAAATCTAATGTTCTTAATTCTAAGCACATATAAAGTAACTAAAATAATTGCACAAATACAGTTCAAAAAGGCAGTTAATTATTTTTGAAAGTCTTATTTATTGTTTCTTTAAAATAGCGAATACTCTTTAACCCTTGTCTGTTTAGGGAATGGACAGCTTTTGCTTTCTTATTACTCGCAGTGCAGCGATCAAATGGTCGCTAAAAATGGCCGTCTTTCCCCCCCAAATAGCTTCTGAAGATGTCCGACAGTCTTCTGATAGTGATACAGATACCTTCTCTGATACTGATACACATACCTCGCTCACTTTTAATAGATATTTCTTAAATAATTATTTGTGGTGCAATAATGTAATTATTAGAGCAATTGTAGCCGGCTCTATTGAACAATTCAGTAAATGATAGATATTAGAAATATTAATTTGCAAAATATTAATTTAAATTACCTAAGTAAATACATACAATTTATAATTTCATGAAACATATTTGATTGTTATAGTTAACTAAAACTCTTTTTGCGTGTGATACACTTTAAAACATGGAATTATTCATCATATATATATTTATCATCAGAATTATCTAGCTTTTCATTGTGAGCCCTTTCAATAAGAAACTATCGCCAAATTACACAAGAAAAATAAGTAGATAAACAGCAATTATATCTGTAATAATTTCCTTCATTATGTAAAACATTTCACGGTAACCCCTAGTGTACAAACTATTAAATTTTCACACTAATTAAATTTTGTAGGTAAGTATCGAACGCGGGATAAAACTCAGCTCATCAGTGCGCATTGGGGAAACGTTTCGCTGTACGAGTAAGTTTCAGCTGCAACCATTTGGGTAGAAAACTGCGGACGAGCTAAACTCGTCTGAGTGAGTTATGGTGGACAATTCGAATGCGAGCAGGGCTGGTACGTAACCATTAAAAGGTTAATAACTCATTGTCCCTCCACGTGGATACAACTTTTATGAAATATCCATTATAATTACAGGGATAAAACGGGAATTAACCCGCATAGGAGGTAATTTCGACAGGATAATATCGAGTCCTAGCCCTTATAGATCACACATAAATGCAGATAAATGTTGTACTCTATTCAAAGAGTTCACTCTTTTTCTGTCTTTCAACACCCGTAATCTACTTATTACCATAATCTTTCCATATTTCTGTAACCTTTCTTTGTAATTTTATTTTATGATTTCATAATATATATTCATTACATTTCTATGAAGCTAACTTAATTTACGTGTTCCCGTTTTATTTGGTTAGAAAAGAGCTAGAAACTTAATCATCATACCAGATAGAAACACCAGATGGTAGTGGAGGGAAATTTAGCGAATAAACCATGCTAAAGTATATGCTTCCATTTGATTTGCTAATTAGTTAAAACCTTAATTATGTTGATTAAAATAATTATAATGAATAAAAAACTGCTTTTAACTTTACTTATTCTGCTCATTTAAGTGTTTTTACAAATGATAAAAGAAATGTTCCCCATTTTCTTCCATTACTTGTAACATCCACTTAGGTCCGCTCTAAAAAAGCAAATGCAATAAAAATTTGATGTAGTGAATGTAAATTACTTAAAAAGATATGTTTTTTTTTATGAAAATGTTCTAAATAATCTTACTTTTCTTCTAAGAAATGTGTAATCTGATTAACTATCTTATGATAAAGTACTTAATGTGTGCAAATAGGAACATACATATATACATACATATATATATATATATATATCAGTTTTTTCTCTTTTGTTGTAATCTTTATTTTGTAGAAAAGAATCAATATTTAGAGCTTAAAAAATATAAAATTACTTCTAAAAGTTAATTACTAATTTATTTAAAATGCAAAAAATATAAGTTTATAATGTTACAAAAACATTTAATAACAAAAAAGTTGTTTTTGCATCATTATAATATATATAAACTGCTTTCATTTGGAATAAAATAAATTCTTCGCAGTTTGCAAAAGAGGAAACAGAAAGTTAAATTAGTCTTGCGTGTATTTGTAAACAGAAGGGGAAAAAATTAAGAATATTAGAGACGCATTTTTTTTTGAAATTTCTGTAAACAAAATATTTCTTTACTTGTTTGACTCGATACCCAATTACTGAATTAGAAATGTTATGCACAGTAACTACATACACCAAAAAATTATAAAACCTGACGAATACTTTCAATGGAAAAAAAATTTTAAATATTTTGAACGTAATAAATAATAAATGCAGAACCTTATTAAGAATAGCTATTAATAAAATATCACTTATTTGTTAGCATTTTAGGTAATGCATTAATATTTCATCGTTTGTTTTCAAGTTATATGAGTTATATAAATTAATCCATCTTCAGACGTGTCTCTGTTTTATAGAATATAAAAGTAAGCATGTTATATTAAGAGAACAAGTAATGTATAAATATTTATTTTGCTATAATGTCTTCAACCCAAAGCAGTAAACAAAAATTCCTATTCAGATATTTTGAGAAGTTTCATTTTCAATATTCTTATTGTATATCTCATGTCAATGAAAATGTGGCTACCATATTTAATAAATTCGTTAGCGGTCTTCCTTGCATCCGGATAAGATCCTGATTAAAGACAGCTGAATTTGCGTTAAAGGTCCAGTAGCACATTTCTGTTTCTCATAAACTTTAACCTTTTAGAGTTCGATCCCGTGGGAACTAAAAACACCCCCGCACATGATACTGCAGATTTGCAGGTACCATTTACTTTCCCGTTTGGGGTGCACTCTGACAAATAGATGAATTCAGTAATTCAGTTATTCAATCAAAATAAAATATTATGCCCCATATTTTTTGAATCGGTGAGGCCAGTTTTATTCCACGTAAGAGTTTGGACGAGGAGGGACATCGCAGACCTAAGAATCGCTTGACTAGAACGTCTTATCCAAAGGCATTTTACTACAATTTCTAGCTTGCGACTAGTACCGAAAAGTGTCATATTTATACAGCAAATTTTAAGTGCGACGAGCATTTACTTGATTATCAACTTTAATATT